>BSBK01000609.1:747500-792500 GCA_027943335.1 Chamaecyparis obtusa
GTTAGTTTATCCTTAAGGATCTAAAAATATTCTAAACACTTCTTAGTCCAAATGAACTTATTCCCTTTCCTTTGAAAGGAAGTGATGGCATAAGCTATTTTGGTGAATCCTTGGATGAAGCGTCTATAGTATCTAGCTAAACCCATGAAACTATGAACCTCTGAGATGTTGGTGGGGGTTGGCCATTCAACTATAGCTTGTATCTTGGTAGGATCAAATGATATAACTTCTCTTAAGATAACATGACCAAGATACTTAACTTCAGTTTGAAATAATTCACACTTTTCCAAGTTTGCAAATAACTAATTCTCGTGAAGGAACTGTAACACTAGTCAAATATGTTTCTCATGTTCCTCCACTAACTTAGAGTACACCAAGATTTCATCTAGAAAATTTATGAAAAATTTGTCTAAGAAGGTCCTGAATAACCCATTCATAAGACTCATGAACATTGAAGGTACATTTGTGAGACCAAAAGGTAATACTGTAAATTCATAATGCACATACTAAGTATGAAAAGTTGTTTGGTGAATGTCATCTTCATGAATCCTTAACTCATGATAGCCCAACTTTAGATATATCTTGGAACATACTTTGGATCCTTTCATCTCATTAAATAGATAATCAATTCTTAGCAAAGGATATCGATTCTCAATGGTTACTTTGTTGAGCTGACGATAGTCAATGTACAACCTAAGTGAGCAATCCTTTTTCTTTACAAAGATAACCAGAGCTCCCCAAGGTGACACACGTGGTCTGATGAAACCATTTTTGAAGAGTTCTTCTAGTTGAACTTTTAACTCACTCAACTCTTGAGTGGTCATGTGATAAGGAGCTTTGGAGATGGGTTCAGCTCCTTGCACCAACTCTATGAATAAATCAATGTCTCTTTTGGGAGGCATTATAGGTATCTCAGCTGGATAGACATCCACAAATTCTTAAAGTAAAGGGTTCTCAAGTGTTATTTCTCTATCTTCCTTTTCAACCAAGTCATTAACTAAGACTGCAAGAAGTTGACATCCTTTTCTCATCCATTTCTTAAGTTGCATTTTTGATATCATCTGAAGTGATATAGGTCATTGGATTCCCACAATAGTGTTTGGCTTCCCCAAATCATCTACGCAATTAATGATCTTCTTTCTACAATCTCTCCTGGCTTCATGAGCTGCTAAATAGTCCATTCCTAGGACCACTTCATATTATCCAAGAGGAATAATTGGAAGATCAACATTGGTAGATAAAGGTCCTAATCCCAAGTTGCAATTTCAAACACACAAATATGTGGTCATTTTAGATCTGGAGGCTAGCTCTACCTTCCACTTAACTCCTTTCCCTATGGCCACTAGCTCGTACTTTTCTATTAGAGAAGGAGATATGAAGGAGTCAGTTTCTCCTAAGTCAAAGAGAATAGAAATAGGTTTTCCCTTTAACAAACCTAAAGTCTCTATGACAGTGTTCTAGTGATCAGCTTGTCTATCCTCTACTACGTCAAACACCCTGTGAGAATGACTGACATCCCCCATAGTTGGTTTTGAAGTTGCCTGATTTTCATTGGTAAGATTAGTGCACTGAGGGAAATGAACTACAATGTGTCCCTGTTGTCCACAAGAGTAACACATAGTGTTTCTTCCAAAGTTCTTTGCAAGAGGTCCACTAGATTTTTGATAACCTCTTCTATTGAAATTCTAAGAACTTTGGGATTGTGGAGGAGGAAACTATTGTTGAGCTCAAAAACTATTACAATTCTGGGGTTGTTTGAACTTCCCATTGCTTTGGTTGTTACTATGGAATTTATTTTTGTGGAAGTTCTGTCCTCCCTTAAATGATGATTTTTTGTTCTTGGACTTGGAATTTCCTTGGTCAAAGTTTCCTTTCAAACCTAACCCAACATTGAATGTTTGGCCACTAGAATAGCCACTTTTCCCTTTAACCTTTCTTTCAACTATATAGATATGCCTTAGTGATAGCATCCCAAATATTTTTAGGTTTTAGGAATGCCACATCTCTTGATATTCGGTCATTCAAACCTCTTATGAAAGGTTGGACAAGAATAGGTCCATCTATTTGCAAAATGGTTAGTGCTCCCCTTGGGATTTGTGACATGTCTTAACTGCCTCCTATGTCTCCTATAAGTCTAGTGGTTGTATCATACATTAATAGGTCAATCTTTTGGTGCAATGGCAAATACTACTTGTAACAAGTGGAATCAGAGCTTGGTGATAGGTTCGAATCCCTGCAGGTAAAGCTAAGGGGGAGATTGTTGGAAAAATGGTCAGCACTCCCCTTGGGATTCGTGACATGGCTTTACCACCTCCTGTGTCTTCTATAAGTCTAGTGGTTGTATTGGGCATTAATACGTCGATCTTTTGGTGCAACGACAACTACTAATTGTAACACCATCATCACTGAAGCCTGAGAAAGACTTAAGTTCATAGAATTTTCATTCATATTCTTCCACCATCATGTTGGCTTGTTTAAAGTGGTGAATTTCTTCTTCCTTTTGCTACCTCTACTGATCGGACATGAATCAATCCTTAAAGCTCTCCAGGAACAATTCGTAATAAATACTATTAATGGTGACTAGAAGTTTTTCCTCTTCCATACACCACTAGGTAGATGCAAATTTCCTATAATTCATAATGGCGCATCCAACCTTGACATTACTGCTAAAGGCCTAGATAGAGAAACACCTCTCAAGCTCTAACAACCAAGTTTCCATTGTAGATCCCTCTTAATTTCCATAGAAAATGGGTACTTTGACCTTGAGTATGTCCCACATGTGAGTGGTATCCCTGTCCTCAGATTTTGAAATAGATTGCCTTCTCCTAGGGCTTCTATCCCTTTCCCTATCTTGGTGATACGATTGATTCCCTTCTTCAAAGTTAACTTTTTTTTCAAGGTTGTCAAGTCTATGAAGAAGTTTTTGCATAAGTTGTCTAAGTTGGGCTCCTTCCAAGTCATTACTTTGACTCTAATTCCTATGGTTGTCTTGATTTCGTTCTCCCTCATATTCCCCATGGGAACTCTCTAGATGAGATCTTGAGGAAGATTCTTGAACTCTATCCTTAGCTCTTTTGCAGGTGATGGGAGGCATCATGGATGAGTGGTGCAACATAAGTTTTAGGTACTAGTTTTAAGTGAGAGTTCAATGTGTTGAAGAGTTTGAGTTTTAAACGTAAATAGACCCTGAGCTCCTAGTATAGCAACCAGAGCTCTAATACCAAATGCAATTTCCCCACCAAGGAACCCATAAGGAATCAAGTCTTTTAACCTAAAATTACAACTAACATTTTTTTTATTATTTCTAACATTCTAACATTACATTATTAACCAACACAAAGTACACTCCTTAAGGATCCCTCAATGAATTCATTCACCAATCAATCATTTCACTCATTACTTAATCAAATGAATTCCATTTCCTTTTCTTTTACTTTTGCATTACAGAATTTAAGAGAAAGAGTAAGAAAGTAATATTTCATTCACAACTATATCTCTTACTTCCCAATTCATTTTCATTCCTTTTGCCTACACATTGAATAACTTCCTTTTTAATTACATTTAAACCTTTACATATGAAACATTTCAACATGGAAGAGATAGAAGAGATAATACAACATTACCCTTTTCATTTCAACTTTTGAATCTTCTAATAGTATCTCTTGAAAAATCCCTAGAACTATCCCTCCCTGATTACATTGCTTTGTTCTTTTAATGAATACAATTACAATAATAATTGTTACCCAAAATTATAGCATAGAGAAGAATAAACACAAATAGGAAAAAATTTCATTTTTAGGGTCTAATAAACACTATCTTTCAGGTATTGTTGATGAACATTTCATTATTACATTCATTATCATATTTCATTATTGTACTTTAAGTATTGATCACATTTCAAATTTCAAAATTCATAACTGATCATTATATTGTGCATTCAAACTGAATGTAATATACAAGTGTCCTTTCATATTTAATTTTTTATGTCAATCAAAGAGTACATTTGTAGAATAGAAAATATGATTGAAGTATGGAGTAGGGGTCCCATGCATTGCCTTTTTATCTGTTTGTTGTCAGCTGGTTGTTTGTCAGGTCCTAGGTCTTCAGGTCCAGGTCTTCATCTGCATTAGGTTTTTAGGGTTTTCACCTACATCATGAGAAGGAAAATAGTGTTAGATCCAGTTAGATCTAAGAAATGCATAAAAGACAAACAACATATAGTAACAATCAAATTTTCAATGCTACATAGCTATCTAGTAAATTCAATGCAACAAGGAAATGTGCATCCACACTAACTGAAAGATAGTATTAAAGGGACTTGTTTTCTAAACATGAAACCTTTTACTATTAATGGTCATTCTGATGTATGTTGTCCTTTTTTTTATAAACCAGTTATCTGAATGAAAGGGACTTAGTGTTTCTAACTAAGAAACCCTTTTCAGAAATAGTAGGACCTTGCTAGATTAGTGAACATAATAATCTGAATTTTGATTCACAAGTGTCATTTTTCTGGCATTCCCATAAATTGAATTATTTACTATGTTCACTAATCTAACAAGTTTACAATGTTGTTGTTTCAAGAGCTTAACATAATATATTATAGTGTTCCAAGCTGAATGGTTTTCACATCATAGTCTGTTAGAGAAAGAAGATGTAGTGCACATTGCATTCCAAAATATTACAGTAAAGTGCTAAATTGCTATAAACAGTCATGATCAAATGCCAAGATACAACTATATAATCACTAGTATTGCATATCTTAAGTACCATGTTGAAATAGTGTTTATAAATTCAAAGTAAAAATTTAATAAAATCATTGTTGTTGCTAGTAAATAAAGAGAAATGTTACAAAATTGAGCTTAAGAGTTATAAAAATGTTATCAGTTTGTATTTAATGGATGTCACAAGCTCGGGCTTGAACTTCATTGAATTGCATTCTGATGTCTTTGGATGTCACTAGCCCGTGCTCAAACTTCTTAGACAAGAAATAATAACATTATCATCTTCTGCATTTCTTATATCAAAAGTTCATATTCAACATCAAAGCAGAGGTGAGATTGTTTATACATGGTAATATGTGCGAGTGAATCTAAGGATGCTCACTATTTTCAATGATTGAATTCAAAATTCAAAATGACTATTCTCACTTGTCAGTTGAAATAGAAAGAAAAATAAAAGTGACTATGAAAATCAAGAGTTTTGAAATAGTGAGGCTTTATGGTTCTTAACAGTAAGCAAAATAAAATGGTTGGTGCACCGATGTTCAAAATGCAACAACAGTGACTAAAGAATATTGCAACAGTAAGCATGATGGTTCAATAGTGAACACATATATGTAGTATAGTCAAACTGTGAAGTTTAAAAGACATCTACAGCCGAGCTATGAGGGTTCAAAATTTATCAAAGAAGAGGCTACAAGAAACAAGAAAAAATATTCATACTCACTGATTTGTTTTAGTTTCTACCAAAATGACAGTGCAAAAGGGAAAAACATCATTCATGTGGCTTGAAGGAAGTTTTTATTTTCTTTAAACATTAGCATGTATTTCAAGAAAGAGATAACAATAGTGATGGAAAAGATGTTTTTAATCTGCACACAGGGGTACGAAACAAGATGATCTAGTTCACTGAATATCAAAACTTTTTAAGAAAAAAAAAAGAATGGAGAGCAAGATTAAACTTATCTACATGTTTTTTGTGAAAATAGCTTGTGTCTTTTGTCCAAGCTTTTCATTAAGTTCTAGTGGTCACGGTAAAGTCTATAGCTGTGGCTAAAGGATGTCCACATTACAAGTTAAGATACACTTTCACATCCTCCAACCCCAGCCCAGGCTTGGCTGGGATCATTGGAGTTTTTATCCATTTTAAGCCATGCTATATTGCATATAGCTTGAAGATAATGTTTTAGTTAGCTCGACAAAATCTGAAGCTATGACTAAAAGATGCTTGAGACGATTTAAGATTTTCCTATCTTTTAGTCACAACTTAGGCTAGGCTGAGATGACTAAAAAAAACCCACAAATCATGGTGGAGCTGTCAAGATATAAAGCACCCACATCAAAAAGTGAGAAACAAACAAACTTCATGCTTAAATTTTACCAGTTGAAAGAATTCAAAGCTTACCAGTTACTAGGGAGAAGTAACAGTGAGCTCAAGCCTTGAGTCATTGTCGATAACACAACGAAGACCAAGAACTAGCCAGTCAAGATGTGACTGATGATAGATGAGCTCAAATCTGAGTCATAGCCTAAGTGTTACTCAAAGATGTAAAGCTTTGAGGATAGGCCGTGAGTTATCTAGTTAGAGCTCCAAGCCAAGAAGGGAGCCATAAATCAAGCATCAGTCATAGCCCATACAAAAATCTAAGCTCAAAGATTCACTCATAGCCCAAATAAGAAACTCATAGTCACATAATAGTTTGAGACCAATGAGAGTTGTAGCTCAAGATATCATGCACAAGCTGTGAGTCTTCCTTCATAATTTAAGCTCAAGGCTGGACTTCAAGCTCAAAGCTTAAACTCCAAGAACAAGCCGAGATCGAACAAGGTGATCACTAGATAATATAATGAGAACCCGAGCCTCCATATGGTAGATTTTGAGTCCAGGATCGATGCCAGAGGAGATTTTATATGAAACAAAAAGCTTCATGCTAGTTATGCCAGTTATCCTGAGCCATAACCAAAAGTTTCATAGAGTTATTCCTTACAGTTAGGGTTTTTCTTCTCTATTCTTCTCAAAGAAGCTGGATAAAGATGCCAAGTTCAAGAATGAAGCTAGTTTTGGAAATTTGGAGTCCGTAACAAATAGAATTGAATGTCATTAATGCATGTGTCAACATCCTAGTAGATCCTGAGAACCATAGTGGCAGCTCATTACCTCATGTTCACATAGTATGCAAGTGGGTGGAGTGGTCATGTCGACCCTCTTCCACTTAGTATTTCATAGACTTAGGAATTTATTCCTAAAGTTTAAGTAGTGTAGTTAGAGTTTTATCTATTTTGGATTTTTATTCAAAATAAATAAGATAAATGTTGGTAAAGCATTGTAAAAGGATTGGCATCCCTATAAACCAGCATTTAGGGCTTATATTTTGACATAGTTTTAGGCTTGGATTTTGGCATAATTTTTTGCCAAATTAGGGCATAACAGAGACTTAGATTTTTAGATTTGAGGCTTAGGCTTGTTATAAAACTAATTTTCATTATCAGTTCAGGGGGTTGTAGATTTTGGAGAGAAGGATGAAAGTAAGCATATTGTTCCTTGATGCCTTGGAGATCTTGTTTGTAACCTTTTTGTCAGATTTTGAGAAGAATAAAAGATATGATCTAATTGCCCATATATTTGGAGTTTTGAGTTTTAAGGATCCTATTTTCATCTTTCTTTACAAGTGTTTATTCTTTTGTTAGCTAAGAGAAGTGAATGTTTTTCCTATTCCTCCTTTATCACTTTAGGAAATTTGAATCATATTGAAGCCACAAATCATGAACAGTACCTTGAAAGATATTTTCCACCCAACCATGTGAAACTGGTGAAGTTCCACCACCCATGCTAAGAGAGATCCAAGATACTCGCAAGGCCTAAAGAAACCTAGGGATTCACAAAACAATAAATTGAAAAAATGTACAAGACATAACAAGATAACCCTTTACTATACATATAAGTTAGGTTTCTAGCATACCTTGTAAGTGAGTGTCATCACGTATCCTGTATATTGGGATCTATCCTAGAAACCATGGACCCTTGGTCTAAACCTAAATAATTTTTGGCACGCCCGGTGGGACCTTGTGATACATGAATCAAATCCAAACAAGGAGTGCTAAAGAATTTGAGTATTTACAGTTTTTTTTCACTAGGAGAGGTAGAACTATCCAAAGAGAGCCAAGAGGTCCTAAAGAAATTTCTGCTCAGCTTGTTTAAAGAGGTAAAAGATCTGAGAGACAAAGGAAGTTAAGATCTGAAAGAAGTTTAGCTCCTCCCTCTTACCCCACTAAATTTCTTAATTCAGAGCAGGAGATTTTTGAAGATCTTGGAGTATCTCAAAGAAAATTTATTTCTCTACAACCACCACTAGTAAATCAATCTCTTCCAACTATTTCTAATACATCACATCAAGCAATGGCAAGAAATCTACCATTTGTGCCTTTTGATTAGGGTAGTCCTCTGAGGATTGTAAATCACAATGACATTTCATTGGCTTCTTTGAAAAGATTTCCATCATTTACTAGAGAAGGACAAGTAACAACCATAGAACATATCAGAGATGTTTCTACTCTTTGCAATTTCCATCATATCACGGTGGAAGATGTAGCGTTGAAGCTATTAGCTACATCACTGAAGGGTAAAGCTCTTGATTGGTTCAGAACTCTCCTAGTGGATTCTATTGCTACTTGGGATGTTTTGGGAGAAAGACTTTCCAAATTATTTGAGGTCAAGTCTGACAAATTGTCTTTGGTAGAGAAATTAACTACTATCAAGAGGGCTCCACAAGAGGAAATGAGTGATTTTAATCTCCATTTCCAAAAGGCTTGGAACATGATTCCTGTTATGGTAAGACCTTCAGCTGAATATGCATTTTTGTATTATTTGAAGAGTTTGAATATCGATATTTCTATTATCATTCAATCTATGGGGGGTACTTCATTTCCCCTAGCTTTTGATACCGCTATTAGGGAAGAGAATAGTATTATTCAGGCATGAAAGATAGCTCCTAGGCCACCAATCCCTTTCTTTCCAAGTATTTAATCCAATATGCCATTGATCGTTCTCCCTCTATCTCTTGTCCCATCATTTAAAGCCCCAGAGGTAGTTCCATTTTCCCCTCTTAATGAATTACAGAGTATTAAAGATAGCTAGCAAAAGATAGAAAGTTTACTATAGTCTTTTGGTAATGAGTTAGTGACCTTAAAAAGGAATCAAGCACAGGAAAATCCTGTAGCTCAAAATTAGTTTTCTGATTCCTCATCCCAATATCCTAATCAGCCCAATTATTAGGTTAATAGGAAGCAATTCTAAGGTAATAATAATGCAAACAGATAGAATTGGAATCAGAGGCCTAATAAGCAATATAATCCTACACCTCTTAATACCATTAGGGATATTGTTCCTAGCTAGAATAACATTGCTATTGACTGGTGTTTTCCATGTAATCAAGCTTATGATCAGTCAACATGTTCTAATGGGGTTCTTAACTAAGCTCTTATGGTGTAAAATGCAATGAATTCACAACAGAATGTGCCTGTTGAAGAGGTACAATAGCAATAAGAATAGAGTGTTACAGATATTGGTTTCTTAAATTGGCAAGAGGAGGAGTTTTTTGGTCTGAATGATGATTCACCCATTTCAAAAAATACTAGAGCCAAAAAGAGAGCTCTTGAATCACATCAATCAGCTGGTAATATACCTTCTACACCAGTTTCAATTTTAAAGAATCCCTCTTCTTCATCGAGTAAGGATCAAAATCAAAAGAATGTTGATCAAAGTTCTCCTAGATCTCCACAAAAGGTACAATTTTATGTTCCCTATAACATTGTTGATACTATGAAGAAAATCAATATAATCTTGTCTATGTGGGAAACCTTAGCTATTCTAGGACAGGCTGAAATTTTAAAAGAAGGGTTGTCCATGTTAACAGCCAGCTCACAACAAGATGTACAGCAGCCTCCTAGAATGGTTATAGCTAACTCTGAGCCTCCTAAAGCTCAAGAAAAGGCACCAAAAGAAGAAAAGAAACCTACTAAAATTCAGCAACCAGTAGTACAAGAAATTAAAAAGGCTGCAGATTTGAAGCAATCAATAGTGGTCGTTAATAAAAAGCCAGGAAATGATCAAAAGTCAACTGAAAAGAAAGGTAAGAAACCTACAAATAATAAGCCTCCTCCTTTTTATGTTTCATTGATTATTGGAAACAAATTAGTGCATAATTGTATGGTAGACAATGGTGCAACCAATACTGTCATGCCTAAGAAAATAGTAGATTTTTTGGATTTAAAGTACAAACCTCTTGAGAAAGGAGTGGTCCAGCTTGATGGTACTTCAGTCAAAACCTTAAGGGTTGTTAAAAATAAAAGTTTGACCTTACATTCCTATTCAAATTTCTCAATTCCTCAAGATATTTATGTCATAGATCTTCCACCATATTTTGCTATGTGTCTGTCAAGGAACTTTACAACTAAAATAGATGGTTATTTCTCATCAGATTGGTCTCGCTTGTATTTCAGAACTAGATATGGTACTAAGGTAATCATAAAATCAGAGTTATTGGCCAAGGATCACATAGAGCCTTACAATCCCATCCCTATTAATGCAAGTTATGTGATTATGGATTCAGATGAAATTAAAGATTGTTCAGCTTATGAAACACAAATTGAAGAGTATCCTCACATTATGTTGGATGAATGGGCCACTAGAAATGATTAGAATAATGATACATTTGATGCTAGTTTTGGTAATTATATGATTTTAGAGTCTGATGCAGTTTTGCCTAATCTGATTAAAGATCAAGATTCTGAATCTGAATTATCTAACCAGCTATGGGATTTATATTTTGATGGATCTAGGAATAAAGATGGTGTTGGTGCAGGGGTTATGTTAGTGTCACCTGATGGTGATGAGTTTTATGCTGCATACAAATTATCTTTTCCATGTTCTAACAATGTGGCTGAATATGAAAGTCTGATTCAGGGTCTAGAGTGGGCAAGGAAAAGGAGAATCAAATGTTTGAGGGCATTTGCGGATAGTAAGTTGATTTTAAATCGGGTTAGAGGTATCAATACTGTTAAAAATGATCTTTTGAAGTTATATAAATCCAGAGTTTCTGATATTCTAGATGATTTTGATGCATTTAACCTCATTTCTATTCCTAGAAAGAAAAATCAGCATGTTGATAGGTTGGCTGGTATTGGTGCACATGTTTCAATTACAAAAAATAAAGGGAAGATTTTAGATTAGTCACATGTCAAAATTATTGTTAGGCCATCTATCCTAGATAATGATATCAATTGGTAGGTTTTTAATACTGATGAACACATTTTAAATTTTATGACTGAAACAGATGATTTATCAGCTCCTAAAAATGATAAACTTAATCAGCAAATGGAAGATCAAATCATTCAGCTAAAGACTAATAAGCTTCCAAAAGGATTGGTTAGCTTAGAGTCAGCTTTCAACTCTGATGATCAGTTCAGGAGTAATAAAACCAGCCCCTTCTCATCAAATAAGACCACTATGAAGAAGTGAAATTTTCAAAGACAAGTATTTGAAGGTTGGTAAGATAAATTCTTGTGAAGAAAAAGAGTTGTGTATTGATTTATTCAGAGAATATAATGATGTCTTTGCATGGGATTATGCTTATTTGAAAGGATTTGATCCCCAATTAACCTAGCATACCATAGAGGTAGAGCCAAATGCTAGGCCAATCAGACAAAGGCAAAGGCCCATAAACCCAAAGTTAGAACCTTTAATGTTAAAAGAGTTAAGAAATTTTTTGGATGGTGGTATAATATTTCCTATGAAACACACATCCTGGGTTTCCAATTTAGTTCCAGTAAGGAAAAATAATGGAGAAATAAGACTTTGTGTGGATTTTAGAGACCTTAATAGGGCATCTCTGAAAGATAGACACCCTCTTCCTTCCATGGAACAAATTTTGCAATATGTATTAGGTTCAGAGAGATTCTCACTCTTAGATGGGTATTCTGGTTACAACCAGATTTTAGTTAAAGAATATGATCAATTCAAAATAGCCTTCACAAATAAATGGGGTACAATGGCTTACAAAAAAATGTCATTTGGATTATCAAATGTAGGAGATACATTTCAAAAAGAAATGGACATGGCTTTCAAGAATCTAAGGTATAAGTTTGTTCTAGTATACCTAGATGATGTTACAATTTACAATAAGATTGCAAACCGGCACATAGATGATTTGAGACAAGTGTTACAGAGATGTAGAGAGTTTGGAATCTTTCTTAACCCAAAGAAATCAATTTTTTCAGTTCATGAAGGTAAACTTTTAGGATACCAAGTGTCTAAAGAAGGTACAACTATTGATTCTGAAAGGATTCATGCAATTTATGAGCTATCACTACAAAAACACAAGAAAGGATTGCAAAGTTTTATTGGGAGGATTAATTTTTTTAGACACTTTATCCAGGTGATATTGTAAATTTGTTAAAACCTTTGATTGTTATGCTCACAAAAGATGTACCTTTCAACTAGACTGATGAGGGAAAAAAGAGTTTTAAACAAATTAAGAAGGCTTTGTCATCATCCCCTATTTTAATTAATCCTGATTTCTCTAAGGATTTTATTTTATATGCTTATGGTGGTTTTGAAACTATTTTAGCAATGCTAGTTCAAAAGAATGAAGATAGACAGGAGCAGCCAGTTGCATTTTTCAAAAAAGGTATGGATGATTATGAGAAAAGGTACAATTTTGTTGAAAAACATGTATTAGCTATTATCAAAGCTTTAAAAATGTTTAAGCATTTGGTTGCTAGAAATAAAGTACATTTGATGGTTGTACATCCTAGCATAATGAAGTTCTTGTTGAACAAAGATGTCAATGAAAAAAGAGCAGGTTGGATAACAAGAGTTATGGAATATGATGTGCAAATTCATGTAACCAGACTGGTTAGAGGCAAAGTCTTGTGTGCTCAGATGGCAGATGAAGAAGATAAGGTTGAAGCTACTGAAGAGGCTACCTTACTCCAAGGTAATACTATATTAATTAATGATTCAAAATCCTGGTTATTAGATATGACTAGACTTCTAAAAACTGGTCAATGTCCAAACAATCTTGATAAAGATAAGAGAAGGTACTACAGGTTACAATCTATTCCTTATGTCCTTATTGATGGTATTCTTTATAGGAAGGATTTTTTTGGTATGCTTCTAAAGTGCATTGATTCTGTAGATCAAAATAAGATTTTATCTGAGTTTCATGATGGATCTTGTGGAGGGCATTTCAGCCCTAAAAGTATAGCCTGGAAAATTTTAAGAGCTGGCTACTATTGGCCATATTTATTTAAAGATGCTCATTCTTGGGAAAGAAAATGTCAAAAGTGTGCTCTATTTGCAGGAAAGAAAAAGCTGGCAGCATTGAAATTAAAGCCAATTATTGTGGATCAACCATTTAATAAATGGGGAGTGGACTTTATAGGTCCAATAAATCCTAATTCAAGTGTAGGTCATAAATGGATTTTGACTGCTACAGATTATTTTACTAGATGGACTGAGGCCATTGCATTGAAGGATTCTACTGGATCTGTTGTGTTGAAATTCTATGATGATATAATAACCAGGTTTGGTGTACCTTAGTCAATTATTTCAGATAATACTTTAGATTTTTTTGATTTAGCTATAACAAAGTGGGCTGTTAAAAATGACATTTATCTAAATACTTCTTCTAACTATTATCCTCAAGGTAATAGTCTTGTAGTGTCTACTAATAAAAACCTGATTAGGATTATCAAAAAGACTTTGCAAAAAATAAAAGAGATTGGAATTCTAAACTAAAGGTAGCCTTATGGCTCGATAGAATCATACCTAAATAGGTTATTGGGAATTCACCCTATGTTCTAGTTTATGGTAAGGAGGCAAGATTGCCAATTTCTATAGAATTTCTAGCTCTATAGCTAGCTAAGTAAATGATGTTGTTTGAAGAGGAAGATCCTCTTAAGTTGACATATGTTGAATTGCTATAGCTTGAAGAACAAAGGAGAAAGGCATTGGAAAATACAGAGTTAAGGAAAGAACAGATTAAAAGGTATTTTGATAGGAATGCTACACCTAGGGATTTCAAGGAAGGTGATTTAGTACTCAAGTGGGATGTGTTGAAGAGAAGACCAGGCCAACATGATAAATTTGACAATTTTTGGTCAGGCCCTGTTGTTATCACATTTTGCAAAGAAAATAATGCTTTTCAGTTGTGTACAACTGATGGAGAAGTTTTGTAGATTCCAGTTAATGGAATTCATCTCAAGTTTTTCTTTGAGGGATAGGTTAGGTCTAGTTTTCATTTTAATAAGTGTTGTCCAAGCACTAGGTCTTTAGGTTGCATAAGTCTAGATTAGATGCATTTTCATTTCAATAATGGTTGCATTCATGGTTTTTGGTTTCCTAATTCTATTGACCAATGATAAGGTCTATAGGTCATGTCTAGCAGGCAGACATCCAGTAGAAGTCACAAAAAATGTTACCCAAAATTACACCATACAAAAGAATAAACACAAATAGGAAAATATTTTATTTTTAGGGTCTAATTAACACTATCTTTCAGGTATTATTTATTAAAATTTCATTATTACATTTATTATCACATTTCATTATTATACTTTAAGTATTGATCACATTTCAAATTTCAAAATTCATAACTGACCATTACATTGTGCATTCAAACTAAATATAGTATACAAGTGTCCTTTCATATTTCATTTTTTATGTCAATCAAAGAGTACATTTGCAAAATAGAAAATATGATTGAAGTATGGAGTAGGGTTCCCATGCATTGCCTTTTAATCTATTTATTGTCAGCTGGTTGTCTATCATGTCCTAGGTCTTCGGGTCTAGGTCTTCATATGCATTAGGTTTTTAGGGTTTTCACCTACATCATGAAGAAGAAAATAGTGTTAGATCTAGCTGGATCTAAGTAATGCATGAAACAAAAAAAACATACAGTAACAATCAAATTGTCAATTCTACATAGTTATCTGGTAAATTCAATGCAATAAGGAAATGTGAATCCACACTAACTGAAAGATAGTATTAAAGGGACTTGTTTTCTAAATATGAAACATTTTACTATTAGTGGTCATTCTGATGTATGTTGTCCTTTTTTTAATAAACCAGTTATCTGAATGAAAGGGACTTAGTGTTTCTAATTGAGAAACCTTTTTTAGAAATAGAAGGACCTTGGTAGATTAGTGAACATAATAATCTAAATTTTGATTCACAAGTGTAATTTTTCTGGCATTCCCATAAACTAAATTATTTACTATGTGAACACTAATCTAACAAGTTTATAATGTTGTTGTTTGAAGAGCTTAACAAAATATATTGGAGTGTTCCAAGATGACTGGTTTTTACATCACAGTCTGTCAGAGAAAGAAGACGCAGTGCAAAGTGAATTCCAAAACATTACAGTAAAGTGATAAATTGCTACAAATAGTCATGATCAAATGCCAAGATATAGCTACATAATCACTGGTATTGCATATCTTAAGTACCATGTTCAAATAGTGTTGCTAAATTCAAAGTACAAATTCAATAACATCATTGTTGTTGCTGGTAAATAAAGAGAAATGTTATAGAATTGAGCTTAAGAGTTATAAAATTTTTTTTCAGTTTGTATTTAATGGATGTCACGAGCACGTGCTCGAACTTCATTGAATTTCATTCTGATGTCTTTGGATTTTACGATACCGTGCTCAAACTTCTTAGACAAGAAATAATAACATTTTCATCTTTTTCACTTCTTATATCAAAAGTTCATATTCAACATCAAAGTAGAGGAGATATTGTTTATACATGGTAATATGTGCCAGTGAATCTAAGGATGTTCACTATTTTATATGATTGAATTCAAAATTCAAAATGACTGTTCTCACTTGAAAGTTGAAATAGAAAGCAAAATAACAGTGACTGTGAAAATCAAGAGTTTTGAAACAATGAGACTTTATGGTTCTTAACAGTAAGCAAAATATAATGGTTGGTGCACTGATGTTCAAAATGTAACAACAGTGACTGAAGAATATTGCAACAGTAAGCATGATGGTTCAATAGTGAACAAATATATGTAGTATAGTCAAACTGTGAAGTTTAAAAGACATCTACAACCGAGCTATGAGGGTTACAAAGTTATCAAAGAATGGGCTATAAACAAAAAGAAAAAAAATTCAAACTCACTGATTTGTTTTCGTTTCTACCAAAATGATAGTGCAAAAGGGAAAAACATCATTCATGTAGCTTGAAGGAAGTTTTTATTTTCTTTAAACACTAGCATGTATTTCAAGAAAGAGATAAAAATAGTGATGGAAAAGACATTTTTAATTTGTAGACATGGGTATGAAATAAGATGATCTAGTTCAGTGAATATCAAAACCTATTAAAAAAGAAAAAGAATGGAGAGCATGATTAAACTTATCTACATGTTTTTTGTGGAAATAGCTTGTGTCTTTTGTCCAAGCTTGTCATTAAGTTGCAGTGGTCACACTAAATTCTGTAGCTATGGCTAAAGGATGTCCACATTACAAGTTAAGATACACTTTCACATCCTGTAACCCCAGCCTAGGCTTGGCCAGGATCACTGGAGTTTTTCTCCATTTTAAGCCATGGTGTATTGCATATATCTCGAAGATCAAGTTTTAATCAGCTTGGAAAAATCCGAAGCTGTGACAAAAAGATGCCTAAGCCAAGTTAACATTTTCCTATCTTTTAGTCACAACTTAGGCTAGGCCAAGTTGATTGAAGAAAACCCATAAATCATGGTGGAGCTATTGAGATGTAAAGAACCCACATCAAAAAGTGAGAAACAAACAAACTTCATGCTTAAATTTTAATAGTTGAAAGAAGTTGAAGCTTATCGGTTAATTAGAGAGAAGTCACAATGAGCTCAAGCCTTGAGTCATGGCCAAGATCACAGCGAAGACCAAGAACTAGCTAGTCAAGCCATGACTGATGATAGAGGATCTCAAAGCTGAGTCATAGCCTAAGTGTGACTCCAAGATGTAAAGATTTAAGGATAGGTTGTGAGTTATCTAGTCACAACTGCAAGCAAAGAAGGGAGCCTTAAATAAAGCTTCAGTCACAACCCATACACAAATCTAAGCTCAAAGCTTCAGTCATAGCCCAAATAAGAAATTCATAGTCACATACCAGTTTGAGACCGATGAGAGCTGTAGCTCAAGATATCATGCACGGGCTATGAGTCTTCCTTCATAGTTTAAGCTCAAGGCCGGACTTCAAGCTCAAAGCTTAAACTCTAAGAACAAGATGAGATTGAATGAGGTGATCACTAGACCATATAACGAGAACCTGAGCCTCCATATGGTAGACTTTGAGTCCAGTATCGATGCTAGAGGAGATTTTCAATGAAAAAGAGGGCTTCATGCCAATTATGCCAGTAATGCCGAGCCATAACAAAATTTTTGGAAAATTTTTGTTAGGAATGAATGCTAGATGTTGGTAGTCATTCTATAGTAGTTTTTGTTGCATTCATGACTATGATTGTCATTGATGTCAACACAGTGATCTTCTGGAGACTAGCAGAGAAGCAGACAGTGTTTTGATTAGCGCACGTGGGATATTGTAGTTGGAGCTATGTGATGTTGAGGTTATACTCTTTGATATGTTATATGTCTATGGTTAAGAGCGCAAACAATAATTTATTGATTCACGAAAGTTATGAGCATTTTGGTAAAAGCAATATTCAGGCAGTGTTGCTGAGTAGCAATTTGTGGAAATCGGATGATATCTCCTAATCAGTATGGAATCTAGTTTTGCATAGTTAAAGGGAAGTTTGGAACACATTGATGGTGATGTGGTTCATAGCACAAACTTTGAGGTCGCATGAGTGAGGAGTTATTTCATTTGGAAGCTGACAGTTTTGTGTAATTTTGATGTAGCGTATGGAAAC
This sequence comes from Chamaecyparis obtusa, assembly GCA_027943335.1. NCBI lineage: Eukaryota > Viridiplantae > Streptophyta > Pinopsida > Cupressales > Cupressaceae > Chamaecyparis > Chamaecyparis obtusa. The sequence goes on from BSBK01000609.1 coordinate 765,133, forward strand.
TTTTATTTTGTAATTATGTGTCAACTCACTTGTAACTATTTGAGTGTGGTATAAAGGAAGTAATGTTTTTCCTTATTGTAAAAAAAGAAAAAAGAAGAGTGAAAGAAGTGTAAGCATGGTTTGGTTGCATGCGAATGTAAGCATGAAGTGAAGAAAAGAGCCTAAGAGGTTGTAAAAGCGAAATTGTGAAGGAAGACATGCAAAGTACAGAGATCTAGAATTGAGATCTGGTGTAGCAGTGAGTACGGTTTGGTATAGTAAGGAGGTAACATATTTTATATTATTCTGCTGAATAATATCAAGGTTATTTGGACAGTGTGTTCAGTGATCTTACCCTGAAGCCGTTTGGGTAGTGGGTCCTTCTATCTTCCATAACTCTTAAGAGGGTTAGAATCTTTTAATAGGGATTTAAAATCTCCTAACAGGGATTTATATGTACTGAATGTATTTCATAAGACTCCTAACAGAGTCCATCCTCTCACAAGGAATATTCATATTAGTGCATCTTTTGTGGGCATCATTCCCACTGGGGTTTACTCTTTGATCAATAGGTTCCCTAGTCAACATATCTTGTGTTATTGTGTCATTGTGTCATTGTGTATGAATATCTTTGTATGGTTAGTAATTGCATTGCTTACATGGTTAAATGTTGTTGAAGATGTTAAAAGTTATAATTATTTGATAACTGATTCACCCCCCCCCTCTCAGTTATCTTGGTGGACTTTACTTTCTAACAATTGGTATCAGAGCGGCAGGTCCTTGAAAGGAAAGTTTAACAGCATAAGGAGATCCATGGTGAATTTCAGGAAAGAAAGCCCTAAGTTTGATGGAGTAAATTTTGATAGCTGGAAGGAAAAGATGAAGACACATCTATTGTGTTTAGGACCAGGCTATTGGTTGATTACAAAGAATGAAAGAACTATAATTGAAGAAGATAGTCTTGAAACAAGTTCTAAAGATGAGGTAGATCTATTCATGTGTAACATACTTGCAAGAGAAGCACTCTTGACAACACTTTCAAAAAATGAATACAGTCAGCTAAAATGTTTTAAGAAATCTAATGAAATTTGAAATTTGGAAAGCTTTACACTCTACTTTTGAAGGTGATGAACATGCAAAAAGAGCTAGATTACATAATTGGATATGTGCATTTGAAGATATTAGAATGATGGAAGATGAATCTGTTAGAAGCTATATTGGTAGAATGTCAGAAATTGTTGCAGGGATAAAATCTTGTGGAGGATCAAAGAAAGATAATGAAGTGATATGGAAAATTTTGAGGACATTGACTCCTGTATTTAAGCAAACAACACAAATGATTGAACAAGTTATACCTTGTACTACAAACTTTACAAGGGAGACTCTTCTTGGTAGATTAGAAGCAGCAAAGATGAACGTGAGGTTATCAGGAGACTTACCTAGAATGGAGATAGCATTTAGTGCTCTTAGTATTCGTCCTACTTTGTCAAGAATTACCAATGTGAGTGGATATTATGCCAGTAGCAGCAGATCTAGAAATGAAGAAGATAAGAAGATTGAAGAAGGTATTGCCTTGCTTGTGAAAAGAGAACTAGACGGTAAGAAATTTTTTAAATGTTCGACTTGTCAAGAATATGGTCATTTTGCATCTAAATATCATAAGAGAGTTAAGAAGTATAGAAATAATTTCAAGCCTAGAAGATCTAAGGAATGTTATTATGCTAATGATGAAGATCTTGAAGCTAGTATAGAAAGAACTTTGAGTGAAAGTGATACTGAGAATAATGATGAAATAGGATTTGTAGCAATTAAAGAAGAAAATTTTGAATCTAATGTTAAAGAAGAAAAAGCATTAGTTTCCCAAGTTGAAAAGAAAGCTGATTGGATTATAGACAGTGGTTGTTCACATCATATGACTGGAGATATGAAGAAGTTCATAAATTTTAACAATTATGATGGAGGCATTGTTAGAGTTGGTAACTGTGATGCCCAAAAGTTCGGGTCAAAACACAACCAAAATTTTTTTTTTTTAAAAGGTTATAAGTTCCTACGTTCACGATGCGGGAAAAAGGTGTTTATGACAAAGTCTCAAAGAGACATGAGGTCATAACCTCTACAAAGTTGTTTTTCCATAGGATGCTAGTTGAAGTTCTAAATAAAAAGATTTCGATAATCATCTTAATGATCAATTTGTTGAACGTTAATCGATTAATCGTATAGATTAACAAGGAGTAAGGAATATTCCCAGGGTATTGATAAAATGATAATCATATATATATAGATTAAATATTTTCTATATATATAAATTAAATGTCAATTAGATTATTATAATTAGGTGGTCAATTATTAATCAATTTAAACTATTAACCAAAAATTGGATAAACATGAAATTAATTTAATTAACTAATTAATAAATTTATTAACTAATTAATAAATTAGAAAATATTAATTAATGATTATAATTAAATATTATATATATTATTAATTAATTATTCCAATATATTAATTAATTAATATAGTTATTAATTAATTAATAAATTATAATATATTAACTAATAATATATACATACTATTTAATTAACAAAATTGAACAACTTATAAATAACAAATTAATAAATAATAACATTGCTAACATAATAACTATCTTTATCTATTAATAAAGCATTAATTTCAAAATAACAAAATTAACTAACTAATTAAACTAACTTAACAATAACTAAACTACCTAACCTAAACCCTATTCCCCCTATCTACCTAGCTATCTCCCCTATACTCCACCTTAATGCACGTGCCCACCATAGGGAAATCAGCATCCTAAGAAAAGGTATGGGGGCGCACTTTAAGAGTGTTGAAAAGGTCTCCAAAAGGGAGCGCCAACATGGTTGTGAAAAAGGGGCTGCATTAAATATGGAACAGGCCTAATAAGACTTGGGGCCCACCTAACAATTATAGCAAGGTAAGGCTATAACATGCTGCGCCATTTTTGGTGAAGAAAAGAGAGTGAAATAAATATTAAATATTTTATTGTTAGAAAAGATGGTGGGTAAGTTATATTATTTTTTTTATTGACTGTGGTATGGATTTTGTATGGGATTTTTATCCCATACAAAATCCAGAGAGCATTTTGCTCTTTTAAAATCTGGAGAGAGCTATTTTGTTAGCACTATTTTTTTTACACTTCTTGCTAGTTATGAGTAGTATATCATCATCATTTAATTAGTCTCCTTAATGCATAAGGAAGTCTACAGTCTTAAAATTGATAGTGTATCAATAAGGATTAAATATAGTTTGATTGCAAATCAATTGAGATATTAACATAAAAACTAATTTGTTCATTTCTTCATAGTTGTTTCATTACAATTTATAGGACTAAAAGAGTGATATGAATCATATATAGAGATTATTTTCAACGATCATGACAATTAAATCATCTTATATGATACTACGATATTCTTATATCAACCCAAATATGGAATCATAATGAAATTGTTACAATATTTAATCTATCAATGTTGATAACTCTTTTGCAAAGAGAGAGTATTTTCAACTATAAAGAGAGAGAGAGAGAGAGATCTTTTATAACGTATGCAAGAATTCATCATAAACATTAAGGAATCCATTTCAATACATACACAATTACATCAAATACAGTTACATCTTCATAGTTACAATAAAGCATTGCAAAGGATAATACCACACAATGAAAGATCAAGAAATGACAGTCTCTCATCTATTTCATCTTCACAATAACTCCAAGTAAAAGGCATTAAAATCTCTTTTACAACAATAGAAGTCTAAATACAAAGAGAGATTTCACAAAGGAATGAACGGGTTGTCTTCTCACAACCACCCAAAAGATGAAAACCTCCATGATAGCTCCTCTTTGAGCTTCCACAAATCTGCAAATATATACAAGGCAAGGGAAAGACCATGGGAAGCTCACCTCCCATCCTACGCCTCTCATGAGGCCACCCCCGAGCTTGGGGAAACCACATCAAATGGGATACATACACTCAGACTCAAACACTCACAAGAAAACATTCATTAAACAAAACCCAAATTCCCTCAAGGTAATAACTAAGGAATTCCCAGAATTTCCTTTGTGGGGTGTGGGTGGACAACCCATGGAGACAACCATTGCACAAATTAACAAGGCCACACATGGACCCAAATTTACACATTTACATAATAAGGCTCTCATGGCCAATCTTCCCTCCTTATACCCCCAATGCCTCACGGGCTAGATGCAAGGTTACTTGGGGAAAACCACTCACCCAAGCTTCATCCTTCCCCACACATGGAGGAGACTCTGCACATGGAGTTGCCCCCATTTCCCACACCCCCTCTTGATTGCTCTTCCCTCCCAAGGGTGAGTGAATCCAAGAGTAAACAACCCCAAATCCAATTACAAGAAAAACACAATACATGCTTGCTCTCACCATGACCAACCATGGGGAGCTAAAACACAACAAATAAGAAATGCAAGCTTCCTCCATGACCAACCATGGGGAGCCAAAGAACAAATACACAACACATACAACTACTACAACAAAAATGAGAGAAATGAAGAGAAAGATCCTCCAACCTATGATCCAATGCAAAATGATGAAGTTTTGAGCCTTCTCCTTCTTCTATCCCTAGCTTTCTCCTTCTCCAAGTTTAGTGGTCTCTAAAGGTAGAGAGTGGGTGAACAACCCCAAACCCCTCTAAAAGTTCTACTAAAAAGGAACCCCCCAAACCAACTATCCACAACCCTCATTAAGATGGTCCTAGGAAGTACTTCTGGGTCCATGATGCAAGTTGCAATTTCGTTCAAGATTAAATGGGCACTATTAGAGGGGACAAAAGGTCAAAATATGGCTTCTCCCATGCTAAAATTACCCCTAACCTATGGGTACAAGGAATGGGCTACCTAAAAATGCATGAAACTACCCCCTAGGGTCCCATTTAACCCTCCAAAAACTATGGTTCAATTTATGCACGAAAATGTAAGGTATGATTTCACTTAGGGGTCCTAAGACAAGAGGATGCACTTAGAATACCCTCTCGAGGAAGCTTCTAGGACTTTCTCTCGCACTCCAATCACACGACATACCTTAGTTAACAAATAACTCTAGTGTCAAGTGACACTCACATAATTAACATCACAATTAAGGTATGTCCAACATATTACAACACTTAACAATCCTACACATACATTCACATTACGATTACAAAATAAAACACTTCACAATGAGGCCCTGGTCTCTTCAATAGATGGGGCCTTGGCTTTACTGATAGCACAAGCATTCAATGTGGTTTCCCCGAATGTGTTTCCATGGTCCTTCCACCTGCAATACCTCAATGCAGCATCAGTAATTCAAGGAAGAAAACCAATGCAATAATCATATATGATATAACAATCTAAAATTTAATCATTCAATTGCATAATCCAACTCATAATTAAATTGCATAACTCAATTCATAATTCAGTAGCATAATTCAATTCATAATTCAATTGTGTAATTCAATTCAATTGAAATCAAGATTATCTATAATCTATTATCATCATTAGATAGTCATCAGGTTCTCATAATAAAAAGATAATAATAACATCTAACATAATCAAATCCGAAACTACTAAGCGTGGATCCTTGTATAGGACCAACAAAAGTATAAAGTCTAACATGTCCATCATAACATAATAGTAAATTGAATGAGTCCAAGTATCTCAATAGCATAATCAAAATAAAATGTAATGTCTAGAAATCTGGATCACTATGTGGGACTAAGGTGGGCCTCACAGTAACAATGCACCTTGTTTGATTAAAGGTATAGGATCTATTACTCTTGATGGAAAGACTAATACTGATGATTTTTACTTTGTTGATGGATTGAAACATAATCTTTTGAGTGTTGGATAGTTAGTGGATAAGGGATATCAAGTTTGGTTTACTGAGAAAACTTGTGTGATAAAGGATAAAGATGAAAATCTAATTGGAACTGGATCTAGAACCAGAGGTAATGTATTTTAGTTGAATCCTACTGAGATGACATGCTTGATTACTAAAATTGATGACGGTTATGGCATCGAAGGTTTTGTCATATAAACTTTGATAACATTGTGAAAGTGAGTACTACACTTGCAGTAAGGGATTTGCCTAAAATTATGAAGCCTACTAACATGCTTTGCAAAGAATGTGTGATGGCTAAGCAGAAGAGAAGTTCATTTCCTAGTAAGAAGTTCACATCGACAGAGAAGTTGGATATTGTTCATACAGACTTGAGCAGTCCTACCAGGACTAGAGGATTCTATGGAGAAAGGTATTTTATGATTCTTGTTGATGATTTTACAAGAATGATGTGGATTGCATTTCTAAAAGAAAAATCTGAAGCATTTGATAAGTTTAAGATCATTAAGAATGAAGTTGAGAATGAATCTGGAATGAAGATTAAATGTTTGAGATCTGATAGAGGTGGAAAATTTACTTCTAGAGAGTTTAACACCTTTTGTGAAGTGAATGGTATTAAGGGACAATTTTCAGCCCCTAGAACACCTGAACAAAATGGTATTGTAGAAAGAAGAAATAGGTCAGTAACTGAAGCAGCAAGAGCTATGTTATTTGAGAATAACTTGGCGAAGACATTTTGGAGAGAAGCAGTGAATACATCAGTAATACAATAAATAGAGTACAAATCAGAGAAGACACAGATAAGGCACCTTATGAATTATGGTTTGGACATGCACCCTCAGTTAAGTATTTTAGAATTTTTGGAAGCAAATGTTATATAAAGAGAGATGATGATATTGGAAAGTTTGATCCTAGAAGTGATGAAGGTATTTTTCTTGGATATTCTTTGAAGAGAAAAGCATATAGATGTTACAATAAGAGAACTAAAACTATTGTTGAGAGCGCAAATGTTAAAGTTGACAAGAAGTTTAACATTCAGGAAAGAATGCTTGATTATGAATATGATGAAGAAGCTAATCCTCTACCTAACATTGAAACTACTGAATTATTTTATAAGATTGACAGTGAATTGTTGAATGAGAATCATACTATAGAAGAAACCAGAGAAGAATCTACAGTTGAAGGAAGATCTATGACTATGACACCGAATAGGTATCTATCTAGACATCATCCCGTTGAATAAGTTATTGGAAGTTTGGATAGAAGAGTTATGACTAAAAATAAGGTACATTGATGTTTGATTTCTCAAACTGAACCTAAATATACTAATGAAGCTTGTGAAGATGAACATTGGATTAATGCTATGAAAGAAGAACTAGAACAAATTGAAAAGAACAAGACATGGGAATTGGTTCCTAGACATAAAGACAAGAATGTGATTTGAACTAAATGGGTATTTAGAAACAAGATGAATGAATAATGAGAAGTAGTAAGAAACAAATAAAGATTAGTATGTAAGGGATACTCGTAACAAGAAGGAATTAACTATGAAGAAACCTTTGCACCAGTAGCAAGACTTGAAGTAGTAAGAATGTTTTTGGCTTATGCAGCTTTTAAGAAATTCAAAGTGTATCAGATGGATGTGAAGTCCACATCTCTGAATGGTGAATTGGAAGAAGAAGTCTACATTGAGCAGCCTGAAGGTTTTCCTTTGACTCAAGAAGGAGATATGGTATGTAAACTAAAGAAAGCATTATATGGACTAAAGCAAGCACCTAGAACTTGGTATGCTAGATTGGATAAATATTTGTTGAAATTGGGATTTACTAAAGGAACAATAGATAGTAATCTATACACAAAATAAATTGAAAATCGATTGTTAGTTATAGTTATTTTTGTTGATGACATTATCTTTGGAGGAGAAGATGAAGCTAGTGACAAATTTGCTGGTGAAATGAAGACAGAATTTGAAATGAGCATGATTGGTGAGATGAAATAATTTTTGGGATTATAGATAACACAAAACAATGATGGTATCTTTGTTAGCCAGACAAAGTACTTGAATGATTTGTTGAAAAGATTTGGAATGGATAACTATAAACCAGTTGGAACAGCTATGGTTATAGGACATAAACTATCAAGCAAAGATGAAACACCAGTAGTTGAGCAAAAGAAATACAGATCCATGATTGGAGGATTGCAGTACTTAACACACACTAGACCAAATATACAACATTTAGTTGGCATGGTAGCAAGATTTCAAGCTGAACCTATAGAGTCACATTATGTAGCAGTATAGAGGATATTGAGATATTTAAGAGGCACAATGGACTATGGATTGTGGTATGAAAAATATGATGATTTCACCCTATGTGCATATACATATGTTGATTAGGGAGGTAGTGTTGATGATAAGAAAAACACCAGTGGTGGAGCCTTTTTTCTTGGAGGAAGATTGGTTTCTTGGTTGAGCAAGAAGCATAATTGTATTTCATAGAGTACAACAGAAGCAAAATATGTAGCATCAGCAAACAATTGTAACTGGATAATTTGGATGAAGCAGATGCTGAAGGATATTAGAATTAAATTTGTTGAACCTATTGTCATACATTGTGACAACACTAGCACAGTCAATATGTCTAAGAATCCTGTTTTGCATTCTAAAACTAAGCATATAGAGATCAAGTATCATGTTGTAAGAGAGAAAGTTGCTGAGAAAGAAGTCAGATTGGAGTACATAAGCACAAAGGAATAGATAACAGACATATTTACAAAGCCTTTGCCTAAGGATACATTTGAGTATCTAAGAGGTATGCTTGGGGTTATGCCCCAGCCTACTTTTGAGTAATGATGCAGTTGATTGCATCCATCCAGTTGTATATGAGCCCTATATTTTTTTGGATTGGATGTTGGTACTTCCTCTATGGGGGAGTATGTGTATCTGAGCTGAGTCATGAGGACTCTTGTGAATGTATTTTCTGAAACAGTGTCTTTGGGCATTGAGTTGTTATTGACATAGTGATGAAATTTCTATCATTGATGTCAATGGGGGAGAAGTATACATGAAAAAAAATATAGAACATCTGTTGGAGAGAACTTAATAGGATAAGGAAGCAAGATTTGATTGATGAAGAAGATTTGAAGAACTTTCAGAGTATTAGTGCAATAGTATTGGATTTTTGGAACATTGGATGTTTTTCATCTATGTTGCCATCAATGCCAATGGGGGAGATTGTTAGAAATGAATGCTAGATGTTGGCAGTCATTATGTAGCAGTTGTTGTTGCATTTATGACTATGATTGTTATTGATGTCAACACAGTGATCTTTTGGAGACTAGCAGAGAAGCAGACATTGTTTTGATTAGCGCACATGGGATATTGTAGTTGGAGCTATGCAATGTTGAGGTTATACTCTTTAATATGTTATATGTCTATGGTTAAGAGCACATATAGTAATTCATTGATTCATGAAAGTTATGAGCATTTTGGTAAAAGCAGTATTTAGGCAGTGTTCCAGAGTAGTGGTTTGTGGAAATCGGATGATATCTCCTAATTGAGATAGAATCTGATTTTGTGCAATTAAAGGGAAGTTTGAGACATATTGATGGTGATGTGGTTCATAGTGAAAACTTCGAGGTCACAGGAGTGAAGAGTTATTGCATTTGGAAGTTGACAGTTTTGTGTAATTTTGATGTAGCGTATGGAAACTTTTATTTTGTAATTATGTGCCGACTCATTTGTAATTATTTGAGTGTGGTATAAAGGAAGGAATGTTTTTCCTTATTGTAAAAAAATAAAAAATAAGAGTGAAAGAAGTGTAAGCATGGTTTGGTTGCCTGCGAATGTAAGCATGAAGTGAAGAAAAGAGCCTAAGAGGTTGTGAAAGAGAAATTGTGAAGGAAGAAATGTAAAGTACAGAGATCTGGAATTGAGATTTGGTGTAGCAGTGAGTATGGTTTGGTACAATAAGGAGGTAAAATATTTCATATTATTCTACTGAATAATATCAAGGTTATTTGGACAGTGTGTTCAGTGATCTTACCCTGAAGCTATTTGGGCAGTGGGTCCTTCTATCTTCCATAACTCTTAACAGGGTTAGAATCTTTTAACAGGGATTTAAAATCTCCTAATAGGGATTTATATGTACTGAATGTATTTCAAAAGACTCTTAACAGAGTCCATCCTCTCACAAGGAATATTCATATTAGTGCATCTTTTGTGGGCATCATTCCCACCAGAGTTTACTCTTTGAATAAGAGGTTCCCTAGTCAACATATCTTGTGTTATTATGTCATTGTGTATGAATATCTTTGTATGGTTAGTAATTTCATTGCTTACATGGTTAAATTCTATTGAAGATGTTAAAAGTTATAATTATCTGATAACTAATTCACCCCCCCTCTCAGTTGTCTTGGTGGACTTTACATTCTAACAAGTTTTTCCTTACACTTAGGGTTTTTCTTCCCTATTCTTCTCAGAGAAGCTGGATAAAGATGCTAAGTTCGATAATGAAGCCAATTTTGGATATTTGGAGTCTGCAAAAAACATAATTGAATGCCATTAATGCATGTGTCAACATCCAGGCAGAGCCTTAGAAAAATAGTGCTAGCTCACTACCTCATGTTCGCATAGTATTCAAGTGGGTGGAGTGGTCATGTTGACCCTCTTCCACTTAGTATTTCATAGACTTAGGAATTTATTCCTAAAGTATAAGTAGTGTAGTTAGAGTTTTATGTATTTTGGATTTTTATTCAAAATAAATAAGATAAATGTTGGTAAAGCATTGTAAAAGGATTGGTATCCTTATAAACTAGTTTTAGGGCTTATATTTTGACATAGTTTTAGGCTTGGATTTTGGCATAATTTTTTGCCAAATTAGGGCATAACAGAGACTTAGATTTTTAGATTTGAAGCTTAGGCTTGTTATAAAACTAATTTTCATTATCAGTTTAGGGGGTTGCAGATTTTGGAGAGAAGGCTGAAAGTGAGCATATTGTTCCTTGATGCCTTGGAGATCTTGTTTGTAACATTTTTGTCATATTTTGAGAAGAATAAAAGATATGATCTAATTGCCCATATATTTGGAGTTTTGAGTTTTAAGGATCCTATTTTCATCTTTCTTTACAAGTGTTTATTCTTTTGTTAGCTAAGAGAAGTGAATGTTTTTACTATTCCTCCTCAAGGTGAGCAATAATTCAAACCTCGTAAAGAATATGTATGTTTGTTAATGAATTAAGCTATTTGTGGTCTATACCCTGGTAGTCAAGTCGTTTAGCCTATATGTTGATCAGTGATTCAAAGTGTCATGCTTTTAGTGTATGAGTTGGGATTATTGTTTTACCTTCCAATTAGAATTTGATTCCATTTTTGGTGTATCACCCTTATTTCCCTTCAGTTTTAAAGTTCCCTTTCCCTTTTCCAATTAAGTTTTCAATCAGGAGGTGATATTCCATATCAAATAAGAACTGACCTAGAATTCGGAGACTCCTCCTCAATCAGAGTCCACCCAAAACTCGAGGAGGTTTCCATTGTTAGGATAGAATACTGTGTAGCCCTAATGCCTATGTTGGGGTGGTATTTCTAAACCTCAACAGTAATTACATGAATGTCCCAAAGGCTTTACAAAGAGATCTTTACATCTTTCTTTTTAATAATACATGATAAAATTAAGAAATCTTTATCACTTTAGGAAATTTGAATCATATCGAAGCAAAAAACCATGAACAATACCTTGAAAGATATTTTCCACCCAACCATGTGAAACTAGTGAAGTTCCACCACCCATGCTAGGAGATAGAACTAAGATACTCACAAGGCCTAAAAAAACCTAGGGCTTCACAAAACAATAACTTGAAAACAAGTACTAGACATAACAAGATAGCACTTTACTATACGTATAAGTTAGGTTTCTAGCATACCCTGTAGGTGAGTTTCATCACATATCCTGTATATTGGGATCCTTCCTAGAAACCATGGACCCATATTACCCCCTTTATGAATAGGGATCCATCTTGGCAGTTACCTATGGTTCTAGTACTCAAACAGGACTATGTGGACTTTATTATGTGTCTTTCATTATCTTTTCAATCCCCCCTTTCCCAAATTCATTATTAGGTTATCATTTTTTTACTAACCCACCCATAGGATCATCTAGAAACTAATTTGGGTTCCAAAACCTATGGTGAGCCACTCACATAGGGTGCCTAGTCCCCTAACCACACACACAAGCCAATAAACCATAATGTACTTTCAAAGGTTCATCTTGCAGCTCTAGGGAACCCTCATGTGCACTTAGGCCACCAAGACGAGTCCTAGCCTCATAATATGAGCACAAGCATATGAAAAGTATTGAAACATCATACATAACACATAATAATGCAAAAAAAATATTAGATGGAGATACATAAGTGATACAAGTTTCATCCCAAACATAAGAAACAAGTTATAGAGGTCACAAACCCAAAAACTGCCAAATTTGAGCCCCTAGAACCCTCTAAAACCCCATACGACATTGTATAGCTACCCATATGGAAATATAGACATCCCATATGAAATTTGACCAGGTGTTGTATGGGTACTAGTACAATCTTGTATGACATTCCAGGATGCTCATACGAGAGTGTACCCAAAATCTCCTAGAATTGTCTAAAAATGAGATTTTTAGGTGTGGAGAGTGTCTGGGAAAGGTCCGCTAAGGCCTACCTAATTTAGGTACCTTAGTACCACTTGTAGAGAAATTCCTTTACATAACATAACTCCCAAATCAAGATTAACAAATCAAAACATCAAATTGAAAGTGAAAGCCTACAAAAGCTAAGAAGGGGAAAATTGACTGCATCCCTTCCCTAAACCTTCCTAACCTTTCCTAACCTTCCTAAACTTCCTTAAACCATCAAATAACAATAAAATACACCAATATAAAGTATCACAAACAATATCAAGTTCCAAAGAATATTTTTAACATAAACTTATGCATAAGCATACCACAAACTTCCCGAATACATAGTTTACAAAATAATGAAAGAAAATCATATATTCTTCCTTATTAATAAATAAATTATCAAAATAATAAAAATCAATAAAAATATAAGAAACACACACATCTATAGGGAAGAAAAGAGATTCATCCAGGTTCTAGACCCTACCTGGAGTTCTATGGAGAATCCTCTCAAAACTAGAGCACACCTCTACAAATCCTCAAAGCTTTGAGAATGGTGACTTCATGGAATGATTTCCCTTGATAAAAAAATCCTTCCTACCTTCCAAACAATCTCAAAAAATCCCTAAGAAAATGAGAATGGAAAATAGAAAATGTAGATAAACCCCCAAATCTACTTCGGGAGCAATTCTTACAAAATTTCCAAAAATCTCCCTAATCCTCTAATTTCACAAACTCCCAAATCTACAATAATTTAACCCCAACTATATGGTTGGACGAGTTTCTTTATGGGAAGAAACTTCTCCAAATTACATAGTTGGTTGAAAATTAACAAAAAACTTCACGTAACCAAATAATAAAGCATTTTAATAATATTATTTAAAATATTCCCTAAATAGGGCTATAACAAGAACAATGAGCAAAAAGCTCTCAAGTAACACACATAGCACAATTGGAATCAAACTAGCCTAACTTCTAGGAGGTTTTTGAGTTCAAATCCCCTATATAGCTAGTTTTACCAAAGAGCTTCCTTTTTATTAGTTCTTATTATTATTTAATAAAATTTATTTGAGCATTAAAGAAGCTATTGTACAAAAAAATAAAAACACAAATTATTTATATATATATATATATATATATATATATATATATATATATATATATATATATATATATATATATATATATATATATATATATATGCATGGGTATTGTTGGAAACTGCAATTGAAACAATTGTTGTATTGTCATTGATTTCAAACCTTAATTGGTAATACTGTTGCTACTTAGGAAAGTACTATATCTATTTGAGTTTTGTTAAGGGGCTAAGCAAGGTTGGTAACAATAGCACCTAGGGAAAGGTTGAGTTATCTTGATACTACAAAGTGTACTTGATTATGTTGCACAATGATGAGATAATGTATTGTTTATCTTAGTAAGACTAAAGACTAAACTGGTAGGCTTAACCGAGCTAAGAATGGAAAAATCATGTTTAAGCTGAGTGATGTTAGTGTTGATCGAGTTAGTATATGCTGAGAAAAATTATAGTGTCGACCAAGCATTAGTAAATTGCTGAGGAAGTCAGTGTAAGTTGAGGAAATAGTTTTAGTAATGACCAAGTGTTCTACATGAAGACCAAGTGAAAAATCACAGTATTGACGGAGCATCAGCAATTTTATATTTGAAGAGAATTTAATTTTGGAACCAACATAGTTGAATTCTTGGATTATGTAAAACATGTTCACTTTATTTATTGATTGTTAGGAAGTATTAAATGCTTTGTAAAATATTTTATTGTAAATCTTTAGAGATTTGAGATGATTCTAGAAAAGGAGCCAAAGAACATGAAGCGGGTAGATTCAATGAATCTGACCTAACCCTAAGATCTACAATTGAGATTGAGCGTCATAAGATGAGTTAACCTAATTGAGGAAAGTATAAGGGAACCTGAGCATTTTGATATGCATGTACATGGTGAATAGAGAATACTGGAAGAGAAAATTTTTATTGACTGAATAAGCAGAAAAGGCTCAAGGAGAAGTGTGGTGATTGCTTGAAGAAAAGTTTTGAGCAGATCAGAGATGGAAATGGAAAAGTTTCAAAGTCAGTAAGCCAGCATTAGTGTATAGAATCAGATTTGATATTTGCAAAGTGAGTTGTATATTTTTCAGATAATGCTGCTGCTACTTTCTAACCATTGTAATAGTCAAAATCCTTTTAAGAGAGGTTGACCTAATAGTCATATGTTAAATCCTTTGAACAGGGTTGCATTCTAATGGAGTGTATGTAAGTCCTATGACTAGGCTCACTTTTAACAGGGTGATTGAAATCCTTTAACCGGGTCACACTTGATAGTGTGTATTGTAACCTTTGACAGGGTTGGGTTTTTATCGAGCTCACTTCAGAAGAGTGAAAATAATAGTAGCATGTTACAAAGTGGTTTTTCCCAAATTGGGTTTCCACTATAAATCTTGGTGTTAATACTTGTGTGAATGTATAGATCTGAACATTACTATGTTTTACAAATTAAGTTACAGCTAGGTAGTGGACTACATTTTTAGATGTTTCTATTATTGAATCAGTGATGACCGAGTTTGTTTTGGTTTTGGATCTGATTTAAGGATAAGTTTATGAGATTGTTTTATACATCAGGACCTAAGAACAACTGAATCACCCCCACTCTTTGTTGTTCTAAATCATATTAACAATTGGTATCAAAGCTTTGTTGCTTATTATTAAGTGTTGACATAATTCAAGTTTAAAGGGGCTTGAAGAAAATGATCAGGATGTATAAGGAGGTACCAAAGCTGAACAAAGAAAATTTCCCTGCATGGCAAAGCTTGATGAAGCTGCATCTAGCTGGTATTGGTAACTCAATAAAGTACTACATTGAGAATAGTTATGTCTCACCTGTCACACCTTTGACTGCCGAAGAAATGAGAGCTAAGCAAGAACACAATTAGGTAATGCTGGAAATTGCATTTGCCCTAAGCTATCCAGAATTTGAGGACATTAAGGACTGCACAACTGCTAAGGATATGTGGGACACTCTTGCAAGGATCTATGGTGGTGACTTGAATGTGCTGAAAGTAAAGGCCGAGAGTCTTAGAGGTAAGTTTGATGAAATGAGAATGCAAGAAGGTGAAAACATTGCACAATATTGTGGTAGAATAAAAGAAGTTGTGAATGCTATTAGAGGAGAAAATGGGGTTATTGATGATGAAACTATAATTGGGAAAGTACTAAGAACCCTATGTCCTATATATGCTATTATGATATCAACTATTTAGGAATCTAGATGTAACTATGCTAATGTGCTTACTTTGGAAAGTTTGGTTGGTAAGCTGACTACTTTTGAACTCTCTAACTATGATAATTTCACTGTTGGAAGCATTGGAAATGTTGAATCTACTTTTAAGTCATAGCTAGTTTTGAACAAGCCAAAGAAAGAAAAAGAAAGATGCATCAGTGAAAGTGAAAGTGATAGTGACACTTCTGATGAAGACCTAGAAGATCTAGAAGCTCTTATGGCTAGAAGACTAAGAAGGGGAAAAGGAAAGTATAAAGGAAAACTCCCTATTATATGTTTTGCATGTAATAAAGTTGGTCATATAGCTGCTAGATGTCCTGACAGGAAGGATAAAGATGATGAAAGGAAAAGAAAAAACAAAGATAGAAAAGATGACATAAGCTACTGATGGAACATAGACTACAAGGGAAAAGGTAAGAAATCTTGTTACATTGCTGAAAAAGAGACTAACACTGATAGTGATGATATTGAAATTGAGGTAGTTTATGTTGCAATGAAAGATGAATCTGATGAGGATGAGAAAACTGCATTGATATCCTCTATGAACAAGAATGATAAATGGATTATTGACAATGGCTGTTCACATCACATGACTGGTGACAAAAATAAGTTTGAGACCTTACATCATTACATAGGTAAAAGTGTAAAATTTGGTAATGATGCACCATGTCATGTTAGAGGAAAAGGTTTGATTAAACTAATTGATAAGATATCTTGTGAAAATGCATATTGGGTTGAAGGTCTTAATTAAAATTTGTTAAGTGTTGCTCAGCTTAACAAAATTGGTTACCGAGTGGAATTTCATCACAAGCAAGCTAAAATATTTGATGCTACTCGAGAACTAATTGGAAGTGGTGATTAGACTAGAGGTAATTTTTTCTATCTTGACCTATCTGAAGAAACATGTTTGATTGCACAACTTGATGATATTTGGTTATGGCATAAAAGGCTGTGTCATGTTAACTTTGACAATCTAGTAGAGATAAGTAAGAAGAAAAAGGTAAGAGGTCTACCTAGATTGAAGAAACCTGAGAATGTGATGTGCAAGGAATGCCAGTTAGGAAAAATGACAAAGTCAAGTTTCAAGAGCAAATCTTTTACTTCTGAAAACATTTTAGTTTTGGTTCATACTGACCTTTGTGGACCTATGGGTGTACAAAGTTGCTGTGGTGCTAGATAATTTATCTTATTTGTTGATGATCATACTAGGATGATGCATGTGATGTTTCTAAAAGAAAAATTTGAAGCTTTTCAATTCTTTAAGTGGTATTTGGCTAAGGTTGAAAAGGAGATAGGTAGGAACCTGAAATGTCTTAGATCTGACCAAGGTGGAGAATTTACATCAAATGAATTTAATCTATTTTGCAATGATAGAGGAATTAAAAGATAGATGTCTGCACCTAGAACACCTCCATAGAATGGTATAGCAGAAAGGAGAAATAGATCTATCTTGGATTGTGCAAGGACATTGATGATTGAAAAGAATGTGGCATAGAAATATTGGAGAGAAGCTATAAGCACTGCTGTCTACACTCTTAACCAAGTACAAATCAAGAAAGGTACAAATCTGACACCTTATGAATTATGGCATGGGCATGCATTGAGTGTTAAATACTTTAGAATCTTTGGAAGTAAGTGTTATTTATTAAAAGACACTAGGAATGGAAATTTTGATGCTAAGAGTGATGAAGGCATATTCCTAGGGTACTCCACAAAAAGTAAAGCTTATAAGTGTTTGAACTCTAACACTAAGAAAATTGTGGAAAGTGTGAATGTCAAAATTGATGAGTATGCAGAAAGAAATGAAGCTGATAGCAAAAGAGAACTAGAAGATTATAGATATTTTGTGTACATTGAAGAGGAAGAAGAGGCAAGTAACAGACTTGCACCTGATGCCGAGTCTCGGATAAGCAATGCTGAGTGACAGATAGAAGCTGCCGAGCATTAGGAAAACAGTGCTGAGAGAGAACAAGAACATGCTGAGCTACAAGAAAATGTTGTTGAATATCAGGAAGAGGTTGCTGAGCATTCTGAAGTTGAATCTGACAATCTTATTGAGGAACATGATGAAATAGAGGAGAGAATAGTTGAACCTATTTTGGCAAAATATGTGAGAAGACATCATAAGCCTGAATAGATAATTGGAGACAAAGATATTGGAATCCAGACCAGAAGTAAAACTAAAGATCCAACATGTCTACTATGTGAATTTGAACTAAAGACAACTAGAGAAGCATTGGAGAATGAAGACTAGATACAAGCAATGAATGAAGAAATTGACCAGATTGAGAAGAATGATACTTGGACTTTGGTGCTGAGACCTGAAAACAAGAATGTTATAGGAACAAAATCGGTATTTCAGAATAAGATGAATGAAAATGGTGAAATCACTAGGAACAAAGCTATGCTGGTATGCAAAGGCTACAGACAAGAAGAAGGAATAGATTATGGGGAGACATTTGCCCTTGTAGCTAGACTGGAAGGAGTAAGAAATCTACTTGCGTATGCTGCTTATAAAGATTTCAAGGTATATCAAATGGATGTCAAGTCTGCATTTTTGAATGGTATACTAGAAGAAGAAGTTTACATAGAACAACCAAAAGGTTTTATTGATCCAAATAGAAGATACATGGTGTGAAAACTGAACAAAGCATTGAATGGATTAAAGAAAGCTCCTAGAGCATGGTATGAGAGGTTGCACAACTACTTGATACAGATTGGATTTACATGAAAAAATGACACAAGAAATCTATACATGAAGGATGAAGAATGTAAAGGTATCTTGTTGGAAAATTTTTTGTTGATGACATTATTTTTGGTGGACAAGATGCATTATGTAAAAGTTTCTCAAATGAAATGCAAACTGAGTTTGAAATGAGTATGTTTGGTGAGATCAAATTCTTTGTTGGTTTACAAGTATATCATAAGAAGAATGAAATTTTCATTACACAGTCTAAGTATGTTAATGAAATACTAAAAAATTTTGGGATGGAAGATGCTAAACCAGTGGGAACTCCTATGGTTACTGGAAAAAAGTTATCTAAGAATGATGATGCTGCAGAAGTGAATCAAACTCTGTATAGATCCATGATTAGAAAATTTTAGTATGATGTACATAGTAAACTAGATATTGCATTAGTTGTTGGGATTGTGGCAAGATTCTTAGCCAATCCTAAGGAAACACATATGATGGCCATGAAAAGAATTATGAGATACTTGAAAGGAACTACTGACTATGGTCTATATTATAAGAAGGATGAAAAATTTGAACTCTAAGTTTATACAGATGTTGATTGGGTAGGAAATGTAGATGACAGAAAGAGTACTAGTGGTGGAGCTTTCTTTCTTGGACAAAGATTAGTCTCCTGGAAAAGCAAGAAACAAAATTGCATTTCCCAATCTACTACCAAGGCTGAGTATGTTGCTGCTGCAGTGAACTATTCAAACTTGGTATGGATAAAACAATTGTTGATAGGCATGAAAGAAGAAATCACTGAACCTGTTGTTATTTTCTGTGACAACACAAGTGCTATCAATATTTCTAAGAATCCACTGATGCACACTAAGAACAAACACATTGCAATCACGTATCACTACTTGAGAGAATTAGTACAAGACAAAGAAGTTCGAATGGAATATGTGAATACAAAAGAACAATTAGCAGACATATTCACTAAAGCTTTACCTAGAGAAGCTCATGAGTATTTGAGAAGTCAATTAGGGGTTCTTCCCCTAATTGAGGCTGCCTAAACAAGCTAGGAGCACTGCATCAAATGTGCTACAATAGAATATTTGACAAATTGATGCAGAAGATTGTCACAATTTAGGGCTAGCCTAGAGTTGTGAAGAGAAGCAAAGACAAGGAATCGGTCATAAGCAAGATGATAGAGGAAGAAACACTAATTTGCATAGATATTATCTACATCTGATGGATGTATGTTTTAGTTGCTGCTTTGGCATTTTTGTCAAAGATGGAGAATGTACTGATATGATAACACATGATATTGAAAAACAAGAGTTGATGAGTTGATGGAACTAAAAGGAAAGAGGGAGATGAACTAAAGATAAGGATGATGAACTAAAATGAAGAATCAGGATAGAAGGAGATTTGAATACTTTTGATGGTCACAGAAGTGAGGCTTACAAGATTCTGAATCGGAATGAAGCTAAGGATATTATAAATAATTTTGTGATGGACACATAAGTTTTTGGATTGGTTGGTAATCCATGTGTTATTTAGGTGATATCATATGGTGTTTCCATCAATGCCAAAGAGGGAGATTGTTGGAAACTACAATTGAAACAATCATTGTATTGTCATTGATGTCAAACCTTAATTGGTAAGACTATTGCTACTTAGGAAAGTACTGTTGAAAATTTCACTGAAGTGAGTACATAGATGTTTTCATTATGGCAACATATGATCCACATTAAAAGCACATAGGTCAGAGAGAAAGTTTGGCAGATCACAATGCAAATTTGTCTAAGTGTGAGACAGTGTTTTCACAGTGTACCAAGATATAGTTTTGGTTTGTGACATTGATTGGAGCAAGTTCAGTGCTTGTACACTTGAACATAGATGCTATGATGGCTACTGATGACCCATCTCAAAGTGCAAGTCAGTACGGATTGTAACGAAATTAGTTATGGCAGTTTTACCGAAGACAGTGTTAAGCCGACAGGTCAGAATAAGAAGACAGAATTGGTAAAGAGTTAAGGGATTATTTTGTTTACCAAAATAATGACTTAACAATATAAAGGGATGACATCCTAGATGTTTACCCTTAGATAAAATATATGGAAGCCGACCATGTAAAGTTATTAGCCTTAATAACTTGTATATATGTAATTGTAATTGTAAGGATGAATTGCAGAAAGGAAAAGAAAAAAGTGTAATATGGTGATGATATGATATGATGCAAATGTAACAGTAGCAAAGAAGAAATTGATGCAAGCAGTATAAGGTTATGTACCTTAATCCATTTTTGTAATTAGTATACATTGTATATTACTTGTTTGGGCAGTGGGCTCATCTTGTAATCAAATTTTGTATCTACAACTCCTAACAGGGTTGAGGCTTCTAACAAGGCCTATAGTCCCTTAACCAGGATTGATACACTATACATATGTAATAGAATCCTAACAGGGTCAACATCCTTAACAGGATACTTTTGATTAGTGAATCTCTGTGGGTACCATCCCCATCGGGGTTTTCCTTTGGCCAGGGTTTCCTCAAGAACATATCATGTGTTATGAGTTATTTATTGTTATGCATATTGTTTAGTTTCTTATGTTATGCATGTATAAAGATAATCTGTTATATCCATAATTGGGCAAAAGATAAATTTTATAGAATACTGATTCACCCCCCCCCTCTCAGTATTCTCTATTTCTAATAATTGGTATCAGAGCATAGTTACTCAGAAAAGAATCATTCAAGGAAAGCCTAGCAGCTTGAGCAAGATCTCTATGGATATGGATCAACTACAGAAGAATCTTGATGAAGCTCTTGAATAGATTTATATGCTTACTGATGAAAGAAACACTCTAAAAAGGAAATATGATGATGCAAAGAACCTTATTGAGAAATTGAAAAATAAGATAGAAGATGTGAGATCTGAAAAGTAATTCAAAATTCTTATTGAAGATTGTGATAGCAACTTGGAAAAAGAAAATGAGATCCTTAAGCATGAATTGAAGATAGTAAATTTGAAGCTTAGTTTGAAAGATGGAAATAGCAAAAATGAAGTAAATCTGAAATCTGAGAATGAAATTCTAAAGATTGAAAATGAAGAACTGAAATCTAAACTTGAAAAAGTGACATCCGAATTTGAGAAAGTAAATGTACAGTGTGCAGAACTTGAGAAATACAATAAGATTGTGAAAGGTGAATTGACTCAATCCAAACAACAACTTGAAAGGATATATTCAAATAGTGAGAAGATCGATGAACAAGTTTCCTTTGGGAAACCATCCTATGATAAGACTGGACTTGGATTTAATATATTTAGAACAAATGATGAAAGCAAGAAACCAGATCTGAAGACATCTGAAAGCATAGATGAGAAGAAGCCTGATGAGATCAACAAATCTGAAGATGCACCCAAAGAAGAAGAATCACTGAAGCAAGATGAATCACCCAAAGGTATGCAAAGAGAATTCAAAGGTAGATGTTTTGCTTGTAATACTATTGGTCATATGAAAAGAGATTACACAGGTAAATAGTTTAAACCTCTTAATGGTTATTGTTATAATTGTCATGGTTTTGGGACATAGAGCTATTGAATGTAGAAGACATAAAGTTATTGAGAATAATTATGGTAATAGAATGTTTAGGAATACTAACAATGCAGATAAGAAACCTACTGAAGACATGAATAGAAGAAACGAAGTAGCGTGTTATAGATGCAACAAAGTTGGACACATTGCTAGAAATTGTAGGTCATAGATTAATCAACAAGGATAGAGATGGGAACAATGGAATTGTTTGTTAGATATGCAATAGAATTGGACATACAAAAGGTTTTGTAGAATGAACAATGGAACTTATCATCCGAAACCCTAATCCTAGAAACAATGTAAGAAGGAATGAAGATACAAGTAACATACAGAAAGATTGCTATAGCAATATAGATGAAGTGAAGTATGTTAAAGGAATAGATCAAGAAGGCATAATCAACATGGAAGGTAATCAGATAGGTGAAGTATTAAGTGATAAGAATGAAACCTTACCTGACCTATCTTTAAGCACTTAATTTATGTAAATTACAGTAGATTAGGAATTTAGATTTAGTGTAGAAGTAGATTAATGATGAACTAAGTCTTGCACAGTTAATAAAAGGTATATTATGATGTACTAATGCTATGGTTAAGAGCACAAAAGAAAATGTTATGTTTTGTGAGATCGTAAGAAGTTTTATAGCTTTGTAGGTTATCAGAAACAACTTTTTGGAATGAAGCGGCAAAAGAATTGAATGAGATGTTAGACCTAAGTAAGATTCAAGTGATAAAAGGTTATTATCAAAGGTATTTGTCTATCAAAGTGAATTGAAGTGTTTGGAAGAGCAGAAAGCAAAGATTGGAAGTGTTTTGCAGAGATTTTGTGAAGGATTTAAGCGCTGAATCTTTGCAAACCCTAGAATCACGAATTTGAGGTATTTATCTTGACAAATCTTTGAATCAGTTTAAAGAATTGGAAGGAAACATGGATACATCTTTGATTCACAACATTAGAGACAAGAACAGACCTAAATTAAAGAAAGATCTAGTATAAGCTTTAGAAGTAGACCCTGAGTTTGCTTTATCATCCGTACTAGACGTAGTTTTGCATTTGGAAAATGTTAAGAGTTATCTTGGATGTAAATTGGAAATAGTAAATGATATTGATTTTCTAAGTGAGTATCAAAATATATATATAACCAGGATATGTCATTGAAGCAAGGTTATGAACATTTGAAAAACAATGAAATTATTACGTATGGTTTACAGTATGAATTCAATGATGAAGAGTGCACAAAGATCATTTTAAGTAGAATTCACAATGGGAAATTTTGGTTAGAAGACAGAGTGATTGACATCATAGCTAACCTAATTCATGAAGTCACTGGTTTATCCAAACTTGGTGCTATCCCTTTAAATGAGAAAAACATGAGGAAGATTATCATTGATAACACTGGATCATCCTATAATGGAAGAGGCATTGTTATCAGCAAGATTAGACAACATGATGTAAGATATCTATGTAAGATTTTGACTACAAAGTTTTGTGCTAATTCTAGAGAAGATGACATGGTAGCTGGCATAGTTCACATTGCCTATTTGATGTGTGTAGATAAAGTTTCTATTGATATGTGTGAGATTTTGAGAATTCAATTGTTTGAGAATTTGGAGAAGATTAAGAAGTCTAAATATGCACAATTTAGATTCTCATCTTTGATTACATATATGTTTTTCCACCTTTTGAGAAGATTTCCTTACACAATTGGAAATGATTGGAATGATGGATAGTCTATGATGGAAAGAATAAACAAAGTTTATAGAAATTGTGTTATTGATAAAGTTAATGAGAGTGTTGTGTTAGTTTTGAAGACATTTTAGAATTTGGTAACTAGTAGATCAAGGATTCCACAGTCACTTGTGGAGAAATATAAGAATGATATTTGTTTCATGATTGACACTGACTTTACTTACATTGAAGCAGTAGAACCCAGAATTAAATTCATAGACCCTCTTGGCTATGAGATTTCTGAGATTGAGACAGAAGAGTATGTTGGAAGATTACTGAAAAGTAAATTGGACACCCAATGTAGTAGGTTTGGAACTTATGAAGAAAACTTTAATTTTGTTAAAGCCAAAATTGAAGTGAAACAGTCTAAGAAAAGAGTTGACAGTACCATAAAGAGAATATTGAAAGACACAGGGATGATAGAAAGAGAATTTTTTAGTAGCTAAATAGACAATAGTAGCATTGAGAGATGTTGGACAGTGAGAAGTCTTGAGTATACCACCTTTATCTAGTGCAGTACAGAGAGAGCCTACACCAGTTAAAGTGAAAGTAGAAGAACCAGAAAAGGAACAAGTAACACCGAGCAAGAGAAAGAAAGAAATTGCTACTAGACCAGGAAAGAGACAAAAAACTATAGTTTAACCAGTACCAAGAAAGTTTGTAGAAGTTAAAGATGATACTAAGAAGAAAGCTTGGAAACCAAAAGTTGAAAAGCTAAATGAGCAGATTATTAAGAATGGAGATTTTGCAAGAATGAATAAATATTATAATCTTTATGATTATACTAATAAACTTAATTTGGAGAATGCTATTGTGAAGCATATTATTTTGACAGATAAGAAATTTGACTCTATTCAAGGTCAAAAACCTGATGAATTGTTTACTAAACTTATTAATAGAAAATAGAGAGCATCTGAGGAAGACAAAACTATAATAGAGAATCTTATGAGAAAGCTTTGTGAAGTGAAAGATGATGATCATTTGAAGAAGATTTTGAAGCCCCTTGACTCTCTTTTGAGGACTAAGAGGAGAACCATTCAGATCATGGTAGGACAGTATGAGCAAGTAAGAATAGATATAGAGCAAGAAATAATTAAAGTAATGACAAAAATTGTTGGAGAAACTTCAGTTGCAGCAGGACATGCAGTTGATGCTGAACAAGAGGATATTCCCTCTCTTTCAGATATTAACATTGAAGATGATACAATGGACATTGAAGGTACTAAGGTGACCTTGGACACTGAAGATAATGTATTTAAGAATCTAGATAACATTGTTGACAGTTCGGCTCTTGATGAACCAGATAGGACTGAAGAAGCAGTGCAGACTGAATTGGTGAGTGATGAACCTAAAGAGACAAAAATTCATGCACCCACTCCTGAGGCTAAGAAGAAAGAAATTGGGACTTTGTTTGAAGACTTAGGTAAAGAAGTTGATGGTGATGATCAGCTAGAGCTGATTAGTTCTTTGAATAAGATTATTGGAAAGAATAAGAAAGTAAAGAATCTAGAAGGAAGTCTGAAGGAACTGACAGACAAGTTGTAAAGTATTGTAACTACACATATTTTAGAAGCAGATCCTTTGGAGTGAGCCAAAAAGGTACTAAGTAATTTTGATGATGAGTTTACCAACTTATCAGACATTGCTAAAGTAAGAGCTCAAGCAGATTATGAAGCTAAAATGCTTTTAAGTATGAGTCAGAATATCAGAAATGATATTATTAGTCTTGATGTTTGTATGAAGAATTTGAGGAAACATTTGGAGACTAGAAAAGCTTTGTACATACAATGTACAAAACCTAAGATTTTGACAGTAGCAGAGGAGTAGAAAATCAAGGTGAAGGAAGCTGAGATTCAGAATGAATCTAATCTTCTTTCTGGACCCAATGTAAAAGTAAGTAATGTTGAGAAGAAAGTTAGGTAGTGTTTTGATGAAATAAGATCATTGCAAGATGAAAAGAATAGGAAATTGAGAAGATTTGAACTTCTAAGAGAGCACACATCTATGAAGTTGAGTATTATTTAGGAATAGTTAGAAGAATGTCTTACTAGTAAGACATCATTTCAAAAATTTAATTTTTAGAACCTTCAAGCTTGTCAGATAGCAGCTTATGGATTAAGCACACTTTTGAATGTGGCAGATTCTATCAAAAATTCATGGGAGAAAGAGTTTGAAGCCATGATAGTAAATTTTGTAGATTATATTGCAAGCCTACCAACTTTGCAATAAGTAAATGGAGGTATAATCTTTTTTGGGGTTACAATTTTGTAATCCTCCCTACTTTATTTTGTCATTGTTGTCAAAGGAGGAGTGATTGCAGTAGAGCAGAAAATTGTTATGTATATGAGGATTGATACTCTTAGGGGGAGTATTGTATGAAGTTTTGTATCAGAAAGTATATTTTGAGGAGTTATAAGGATAGTATACATATTCTATACTATGGCCATAATTTTGTTATACATTTTGAGATTTTGACTTGTACACTTAGCCAATTTTATCATATGTTGCCACCAATGACAAAGGGGGAGATTGTTGGAAATTTGGCTGAAGTGAGTACATAGATGTTTTCATTATGGAAATATATGATCCACATTAAGAGTGCATAGGTCATAGAGCAATTTTGGCAGATTGCAATGCAAATTTGTCTAAGTGTGAGATAGTGTTTTCACAGTGTACTAGGATACATTTTGGTTTGCGACATTGACTGGAGCAAGTTCAGTGCTTGTACACTTGAACATAGATGCTATGATGGCTACTGATGACCCATCTTAGAGTGCAAGTTATTATGGATTGTACATAATTAGTTATGGCAGTTTTACCGAAGACAATGTTAAGCCTACAGGTCAGAATAAGAAGACATAATTGGTAAAGAGTTAAGGGATTATTTTGTTTACCAAAATAATGACTTAACAATATAAAGGGATGACATCCTAGATGTTTACCTTTGGTAAAATATATGGAAGCCGACCATGTAAAGTTATTAGCCTTGATAACTTGTATATATGTAATTGTAATTGTAAGGATGAATTGCAGAAAGGAAAAGAAAAAGTGTAATATGGTGATGATATGATATGATGCGAATTTAATAGTAGAAAAAAAGACATTGATGCAAGCAGTATAAGGTTATGTACCTTAATCCATTTTTGTAATTAGTATACATTGTATATTACTTGTTTGGGCAGTGGGCTCATCTTGTAATCAGATTTTGTATCTACAACTCCTAACAGGGTTGAGGCTTCTAACAAGGCCTATAGTCCCTTAACCAGGACTGATACACTATACATATGTAATAGACTCCTAACAAGGTCAACATCCATAACAGGATAATTTTGATTAGTGAATCTTTGTGGGTACCATCCCCACTAGGGTTTTCCCTTGGCCAGGGTTTCCTTGAGAACATATCATGTGTTATGAGTTATTTATTGTTATGCATATTGTTTAGTTTCTTATGTTATGCATGTATAAAGATAATCTATTATATCCATAATTGGGAAAAAGATAAAGTTTGTAGAATATTGATTCAC
>BSBK01000609.1:797500-800000 GCA_027943335.1 Chamaecyparis obtusa
TCATCTCCATTTAGGATTCCTTCTAGTGATGAGGCATTAGTGGAGAAAGATATGCATTCCCTTAATGCTCTTCCTCTTAGTGGTGATCTTATGGGAAATCACAATCCTACCTCACAACCTTCTTACCATAGTATGTATTACTTATATCTATTCAAATCCTTTTCCAACTATGGCTCCAAGTGTTCCTCTAGTTGTGTCTTCCATTCATATCACTTCCTACACTTTTACTAGTGCTCCTAATCTTCCTGATCCTAATCCAATCTTTCCTAATCTGATTCCTAATATTCCTATTCCTAATTCTCCATCTGCTACTCCTAGTTCTTCCCACACTTATGTTGAGGTTCAAACAATGGTTCATGATGTAGATGTGAAAATATTCTTCAAAGTACCTTCTCCTTATTATTCAACCCATAAAGATAAAAGAAAAGAAATTTCTCCTTTGAGATTTCTTCATAATTTTACCCCTCATTCGTGTATAACATAGATCTTTTCTCCCTTTAGACTGGGTGGCAAGAGATATATTTCTTCCTATCTTTTAGAATCCATTATGTTCCTGCTTTGAGCTTAATTGGTTATTCTTTCATTTATCTCAATGGTTTGTATTATTATAGCTTTTTCATCCATTGCTCTCTTCTATTAATCAAGATATCTTTTCTAGGACATGTGTTTTGCAAAGATATCCCTTGCCTTTCATCCCTAGGGGGAAAGGTTATTTCTTCTCTCTCTTTGTCTAGGGAACTACTTTCCTTAGCTTAGTGGTATTTGTTTATATTGCAATATTATTTCATCATATTGATAGATATTTTGACTATGGGTAACCTTCTTACATGAGAAGTTGTTGTCCTAGGTCGTCACTTCTTCTCGATGTTGCAAATTATGTTCTTTATAAAATCTTTCCCTTGCTTTGGTGTTAGAGTTATTTTCCTTCATTCCAAAGATTCCTCTTCCTCCTCTTTATGAGGGGCTTGATAATTGAATCTTTGTTCCCGCTGTTGAAAGATGATATTTTATCTAAAGCATTCCTCTTTGGTGGGGGTCTTGTTGATAAGATCTATTTCTTTGAGGATCCTTTTTTTCATGATTATCTATACTCTTGGATGTAGGGGTCAGTATCCCTCGCTAAGAATATGGTATACATTGTTGCTAAATAGGATAGCTCCTTGCATTGTGAAGTAGGTATCCTCTTCCATCTTTGTTCCTACACTTGGGGAGCAAGGATACCTCTCCTTCGTTTCTATCTTTCTGGTATTCATCTCTTTCCTTGGTTAAGCAGTATTTATCTATTATGTGATATCCAATCATACATGAAAATTTTGGTTTGCATTGAGGATCTATGTCCTTGATAAAAACCTCTTTTGTTGTTTGACATTAGGTCTCCATGGTTGATATATCTCTCACCTTGGAAACTGAATAGTGTGTTATCCCTCACAAGGGTTACTTTTTTTGTCACTTCTTGCATGATATCTCTTTGCATGCATCCCTTCCATGGCCTCATAGGAGCTATGACCTTCTTGGCTTGGATTGGGTGTTGTTTGTGGATATTGTCTTGATGTTGACGAAGGCTTTATCCTTGTTCTTTTCTTTCCTTAACATGTCAAAATAGTATGTTTTGGCCATATTAAGGAGGGGCATATATAGGGTCTCCCTTGTACTATAGTTTTTTATTTATTTATATGCTAAATCTTGAAAGGTAACGCACATAAGTTGATAAATCCTGAAGAGACACACATTTTCATTTCAAACATGCAAAATCTTGGAAGGTAACACACATAAGTTGCTAAATCCTGAAAAGACATGCATTTATATGCTAAATCTTCCGATGGTAATGCACATAAGTTGCTAAATCTTGAGGAGACATGCATTTTTCAAAATTTTCAATATGCTAAATCTTGGAAGGTAACACACATAAGTTTCTAAATCCTGAAAAGACACGCATCTATATGCTAAATCTTCCAAAGGTAACACACATAAGTTGCTAAATCCAAAGTAGACATGCATTTCATATTCATAGTGATACAAGAAGGTGGATCTATGGATATTCCAAAAGCTGTCAGAAGATGCATTAAAATTACAAGCACAGTTTATGGGTGAACCTGTTGGGATCTCCCTCCAGGGTGATTCATGGTAAGGTGGGTATCTTACTAGGCGAGGTAATCACTCTTTTCCCTTTCTCTTTTCTTCTTTCATGCTAGTAGGATAGGATCATGAAGCTATGCCATTTATAGTGTTGTTCTTTTCTTTCTTATGTAATCATTTATGCTTTTATGATAGCTTTCCAAATATGATATTAGTATGAGAAATATTTCTTAGCAAGGTTTATTATGCTAATTGATTTGGGTTGTTTATGCTAACCCTTGTTCTTTTCACACCCTCATGCATGTATGTTGAGTTAGAATCCTTAGTCTAGGGGCTTGTTCCCTTAGCTAAGTGTTATTTTATCTCTTTGTGAATCCACTTGGATCTCCTCTTTCTTATCCTTTACCAAGAGTTTGCATCGAGT
>BSBK01000609.1:805000-1289174 GCA_027943335.1 Chamaecyparis obtusa
GAAAAAAGGCAATCCTTAGACATTATAACTTTGTAGTGTTTTCTAGTCTTTCTTACTCTCTTAGGACATTTAGAAGAATAATGACCATATTAATTACAAGTCCAACATTTAAATATTTTTTTACCTTTAGGTTCTCTTTTCATAAGTAGGGTAAGTCCTTCCTTAATTTTCTTTTCTTCTTCAATTTTTGTTTGGCTGCAACTAGCATAGTCTCCACTTGTACTTGTACTTCTTGTCAACATAGGTTGATCAGTTAATGTACTAAAAGAAATCTCTATTCTAGGAAATTCTCCACTTTGTCTCATCCACACTTCTCCTAATTGTAATCTTCCAAGAAGAGTCTCTTTAGTGAAATCATTTATGCAAGGAATAACTTGTTCAATCATTTGTGTTTTTTGTTTGAAAGAAGGTGTCAAGGTTTTGAGTATCTTCCATGTACAACTTCATCTTCTAATTTTTCTCCTCCACAAATCTTAATTCCTATAACAATCTTTGATATTCTACCAAAGTAACTTCTTACAAAAAAATAAAGGTTGGGGGAGCCTTTCAAAACCCTTATGTCTTGGTGCAGCTCAAGTTAAATCTGATTATTTTTTTAAGATACTATTTTTATTACTATCTAGTAATGCAAGGGTGGATGTGTTTTTTAACCACAATGCTAGTTCTTATTCCAGTTTCAAAACCCAGAATGGTTATGGGAGCCATTTCAAAACCCATATTACTGGTTTGAGGTGCCTGAAAACCCTGGTTTTCTCCTGTTGGTGTAAAGCTTGGCTTCACTCTAATAGTTTCATGTAGTGAGAGCCTTATTGTTTACCCCTCGTATTGCTAAAATTGTTTAGATGCCTTGGGGCTATCAGTAGTTCTACTGGCAGTCTCTGCTGGGGGGATCTATGTTCACCTTCTTCTCCCAGCTGTCTCTTTTTAGGATTGTGCTAATTTTTCCTATCTTTCTCTGGGTTATAGTTCCCATCAAAAACTAAATGTATATGGTTTCAGGGCCCATTCAAAACTTGTTTTAGCTAATCAAAAAATTCATCTTCCATCATTTTAGCATCTTGAAATAAACATATCCAATTCTGTAATCTAACCTTTCTAGCATGATTATCACCTTCAAATGTATTTTTCAAAGCAATCCAAACTTCATGAGAAAGCCTTCAAGTTTTTACCTGAGAAAATTTAGTTTCTAGAAGAGCTGATAATAGTGCTTCTCTAGAAAGGATATTGTACATGAATATATCTTTTTGACCTTCATTACACTCTTCAAGTTTGTCTTCTTCAATCGTGCATCCTTTCTCTTTGTAGTAATCAATCAATATCTTACACCCATGCATAAAAAGTGTTTCTTCATCTTTTCTTTCTAACTATCATAGTTAACTCCATCAAACTTCAAACTTTCTTTCCTAAAATGTTCTATAGATCTCCTTAAGCAATTAAGATTTTTCTTCAAGGACCTAAGGCTCTGATACCAGTTGTTATAAATTAAAGTCCACCAAGATAACTAAGAGGGGGGAATGAATCAGTTATGCAATTAAAACCATTATTATTATCTTTATTTGATCTGAAAAATGTAACTTATAAGATCACCAACAAGAGAAAGATAAACATACATAATAACACAATATTTTGTTGACTAGGGAAGCCCTTGATCAGAGGAAAAACCCCAATGGGATTGATGCCCACAAGATGATGTACTAAAATAAGTGTTCCTTGTGAGAGGATGGACCCTATCAAGAGTGAATGAAATATATTTAATACATATGATTCCCTATTAGGAGTCTTTGAATCCTTGTTAGGATAATCCAACCCTGTTAGGAGTGTTTAAGAAGATTGAAGGGCCCACTATCCAAATAGTTTTAGTATTATCCTCACTAAATAATATAGGTAACTAAAAGAACTATCAACAAAAACTTCTTTTCCAAATATATTTTGTTGTAAGCTCATTGTACCTCACTTACACCAATCTCTGCTATGATCCAAAGACATTCACTTTTAGGCTCACTAGATCTCATACATAAGTTTGCATCATCCAAAATGCAGAGATACTACTACATATCGCACTTTCCATCCAAGTAATAATCTTTCCTTCATAGCAAGTCGTAGAATAAATTATTGAGTCAGCCCTGAGGCTTTCCCAATTTACAATTATAATATAGGACCATTTTAAGATATTACTTAACATGTTACATTACAATATTTTATCTTTTTCATAATTACAATCAAATTGTCAGCTCACACTCTTTATAACTTTACACACACTACTCATCTAACTTAGTTCTCTTAACCATGTCATCTCTAACTTGTCTTCATCCTCTGTCCAAGTCTGCTCAATTATATTCCATATTTATTAGGAGATGAAACTCAAACATCATAAGTCGCTCTCTCAAACACTGCCTAAACACAGTCTTCAGTAAAACCTTCATATATCTATCCAGAATGCATAATTTTGTATGCGCTCTTAACTTTTCATACTGAAAAGTTAAGCAAAACAAAAATACGAATTGTTTTTCTAAAACCTATAGCTAGGTACATAAATACTTACATAACTTACAAAAATAAAAAGTGATCACACTATAGTTGACTAGGTTTGACCAAATTATGCAAATGGGACCAAAACCCTAATATCAACTAATGTTGTTAGCTAGCATGATTTTAACTGGCTAACTAGGGTTAACGAGTTAAAGTCACAAAAACTAAATGTTGATACCTGGTTAAAAATCGGTAGTAAAATCAATTAATGACTAACTTACCCTTAAGTTGAACAAGGATTTGAAAAAATTCTTAAATATATAACTAAATCTTTAAGGGTTAAGTTGACTATATTAAATTATAAAAATCAACTTAAATCAATCCCTAAAAGGTAGGTTTACCCCTAAATAGTTCCAAGAAGTTAATTAAACTATTTAAACTAGTTAAATTAATTAAAACCAAATTAATACAAGTTTAAAGAGCTCCCAAATCTGATAAACTAGAAGACATTGATTTACTAATTAATTTAATACTAATGGTAATGTAATCAAATCTCAACAAAACATTTATTCCTCTAGACCAAGAGTATTACCTCTAGCCTATTTAATGTACTAACTTAATTAAAAAATT
This sequence comes from Chamaecyparis obtusa, assembly GCA_027943335.1. Classification (NCBI taxonomy): domain Eukaryota; kingdom Viridiplantae; phylum Streptophyta; class Pinopsida; order Cupressales; family Cupressaceae; genus Chamaecyparis; species Chamaecyparis obtusa. The sequence goes on from BSBK01000609.1 coordinate 808,100, forward strand.
AATTAAATTGCCTTACTACTATCTAATTAGATAAAAATCAAATTACTAAATTAACCTTCCAAAAGCCAATCTTTTAAATTTTAATTAAATCTAGTTACATTATTCATTGAGTCTAAAATAACTTTTATTCAAAAGTAAAAAATAAATCCAATCTATTAAGTTTTCAAAATTAAACCAATATCTAAACAAATTTAATATAGATCTATTTAGAAATTTCTCACCTCGCCCATATAGGCATCTAGGGAGGAATTTAAATAATATAATTAAATTTTAAAGAAATATAATTTAAACCAACATTTAAAAGGGCTTCTAGAATTAATTTGATCTAAAGTTAATAACAAATCTAATCTCCTAAGCTTCTCGATAAAACCCTTATGTTTAAATATATCAACTATGAACAAACATCTATTGTTTTTGAAATCCAAATATTATTTTAATCCAAACTCTGAAAATCTCTTACCCTATAATTAAGGGTATGTTAAAAAATAATAGAAGAACTTCCTTATGTTATTTATTTACTTTATATTATGTTATTAATATATTTTATTTTATTATTTGATTCTATTTTTATAATATATTTCATATTTTAATCTATGTTTTGTTTTTATATGAAACTCTAACTATTAACCCACAGGTTAGGGTCGATCCCTTTCTTTCACCAATGGAAAGGGTTTCATGGAGGCCTCACCAAAGTTGGTGGTGGCCACGATGGTGGTTCCACTACTATGGTGGGCTGCTTGTATGCAAAGAGGGGAGGGGATGGTGGCGGTCGAGCCACCCTTGACACCCCACCACTATGGATGCACAGTGGTGGTGGGCCGGTTGCGGCTGAGACCACACAACTATGTGGCCATAGTGTGGCATGCCGCCCTTAGGTGACTATGGGGACGAGAAGGGTTTTGGCCCTCTCGACCTACATTGACTTGTTTATAAATATTTTTTTTCTAATATTATTTTATTTCTTTTTTTTAAATAAAACATTCTTTGTTAACTGAAATTTCATTTTGATGGGTTTATATCCCATTCCTTATAGCATATATTTCTAATTTATGAGAAGTAATTTTAAATTTTATAGCTATATTTTCCCTTCTCTCTTAAGGGTATTAGTTTTTTTTTCAACAATGATATCTATACTTCTATTTAATACATAAACACTTATAATTAAATAATTAATTAAAAGCTAGATATAATTTTTTTTATAACAATAATTATATATATAGATATATATATATATATATATATATATATATATATATATATATATATATATATATATATATATATATATATATATATATTGAATATATATAATTATTAATAAACTAAGTCTTACTAGATAATTATTAATAAATTAAGTCTAAAATTTATGTTAAAATAATTTTTTTTAAGATCATATGATGACCTTAATAATCTACCAAACTATATGAAATATTAATATGTGAGTCGCAAATATGGACTTTAAGATTTTAGATAGTTTTGAAACCATAACTATCTATGCTTTGGAAAATTAAGGTACAACTTGAGGTTTACTAAAGTTTCCTCCCTTTATTAAATTGGTTTTCTCACTTAATTATTTGGATATTAAATCTTTTTCAATACACCTAATTTAGTCCTACTTGTTTGTAGCTTAGATTTTAACACTTCTTATGAAGTTCTAATAGCTATATTAACTATAATTTATCAATGATCTAACTTTTAAATTAATCTTCAATAGAATTATATACAATGTTATTTAATATAATTTTAACAAGTGAATATAACTAAAAATGTAAGTCACACATGAGAAAGAGTTTAACAAATTAAACAACAAGAGATTTAAAGGAACTTTTCTTTCAATATATTAATCAAATTGTAGTAAAATATACACTAGGACATCTTTCCTTTATCATCAAAATATACAAGGGATAATTTTCTTGATACAACTTGCAATATACAACTTTCCTAGTTTCTAAATTTACAAGGGAAAACTATAGAGGAATTTTTTTTGAAGAAAAGTCCTTCAATGTATTGCAAAGCCATCCAAGAGCTCCTTCAAATCTTGCACAAAGCTTAGGTTGACCATGGAGGTTCACCTCCCAACCTAGGCCTTTTCAAGGCCATCCTCGAGCTAGGGGTTTTAGAAACCAACAGGAAAAAATAAATTCAATAACAAAGCTAACAAGTAAACATACATAATGAAAATTACCTTACCAAGATTTTACTAGGCCACTAAATAGGACCTGAAACTAGTGGTGAAGAGGACTCACCACATGAGGAGATATCCAATATAAAAAAAAATACAAGATGTGGAATAGGCCACACATGGGCACTCAATCCATAATTTAAAAACTTCCTCAAACATCCATGGCTACAAGCCATCATAACTTATCCTTATAACCCCCAAATACCCTTGGCATGATTGGCATCATGGGGACTTTCCCACCCATGTACATCCCTCCATGCATGGGAGAGTCTTCACATCATGGGTAGTCACTAATCCTTCACCCCATCAAGGTTACTCTTCCCTCCCAAGGGTGAGTGTGCCTTGAAGAATCCCATACAATGTTAGAATAACTTAGAGGGGGGTGAATCAGTTATCCACTATCCCAAGTCAAAATGTATAATCCAAAAACAAATTACTTCAACTTCTACTACACGGTAACTTAGAATACTATACTATCTGTACTTTTACCGATTACCAGTCTATAATATATAATGATTACCGATCAAATCTAATATGCAACATGCAAGTATGACATCAAAAAAATATCACAATCAATGCATAACACAAGATATTTAACATGGAAACCCTGTGAAGGGAAAAACCACCTGGGATCGGCAACCCAAAAATATTCACTCTTCTAAAGTGAGGTCAGTGAAGACCCAACCCTATTAAAGGTTACAAACACACTATTAGGTGTGACCTTGTTAGAGGATTTTAGACCAACCCTTATCATCCAACCAGCATTCACTATGGGGTTGACAGGATAACAATGTTCATTCTATGAATGATACATAAAAGACTTTCCTAGTCCACTCGGTTAAGAGATTTGACGCTATACAATGGTTAAAATGTAACAGTAGGTGATCTACCTTAATACATCTTCAATTGTAGATGTACAGATTAATGTTAGGCTCATTCAATCCTCTGATCATTATATCAATTCTATTTCAATCAATATTTAGTAACTTACTGTCGCTCGGTAATAGTTTCCCGATGCTCGGTAAACTCTGCAGTTCAGTTCTCCTTAACTAGTATGATCAAGTATGCATGAAAGTTTGTTCATGTGATAATTCTGCAGTCTCCTTCTTTCGGCATCTCTTTCATTATGAAACTGTAGTCTCTTAAATAGACAAGTAAACCATTTTCTTCTCCTCCATTATATTTTTCCGCTTAAACCTTCCTTGGATGATGTGTCAATAACATGTTTCATTTCAATCCATTCTATCTTTCTTGAATTTTGTTAGCCGTCGATCTTTGTAACAAACTTTATCTCCAACACTGATTTTGAGGTCCTTTCCAACTCATCAATCCTTATTGGCTAAACTAATCATTTAGTTCCTCTATTCTATTTGGTTAACAAAGAAATGCATCGGTGAACACAAGCTTGGTTTATACTATGATTAGTATACACTACACTTCGTCGGTGTATACTGAAATGCTTCATCAACCGACAACACTACTTTGTGTCTTTCAGCTCGTTTCCTCATCATAGATGAGTACAACATAATCAAGTCAATATCATAAGGTCATAGACTCATCAATAAGTTACCCAATGTATTCCTTATCCTCATCTGCCATATCCATCTTCCTCATGTAGGTATATTTATACTTTATCTCTTTCACTCATTTTCTACCGATGTTTCAGTATAGTAACTTACAAGATAAGTGCTCTCAAAATAGTTGACATCAATGACAACATAATATTGATTTAATCATATTACATATCTAATCAATCAACTCAGTGATCTTAAATCACAGATTCTTCAATCAGGTTCTAAATCATTTGTAGTTCATCAATCTCTCCCTTTGGCATTGATGGCAACTCAAGTAATATGAAATATACCATACACATACCAAATGTGTATTCTTCAACTCTGTGAAAAAATGTTGTACAAGCTCTCCCTAGCTTAATATGTTCAATTACTAAATTACTAAACAACATTACAAAATGAAGCTTTGTCAGTCTGTAGATATGCTCTTTCTAGCTCTCAGGTTCCTACTTCTGTTCTTAGTAATTGATCTTCAATGCTCTTCCTTTCTTCCAGATTATCTCTCCCTTAGATAGTTATCATCAGTGCATATTGTTTCATATTTTTTATCTCTCCCTTTGACAATAATTCCAAAGAAACAAATAAACACACTGATCTGTAGTAGCCATGTAACTCTTTGTTGTCTAGTGCATTCTCTGTATCGCTGTATACTGATATGCCAATCTGTTCCAGTTCTTCAAAACTTTTCACAACGTTAGATATGATCCAAAGTGTGAACTATGTTGCATCAACATGAATGATCATCTTATAAGATTAGGCTGATGCAACATCTAGATCATATTAGTGACCTGTAGATAGGGGATGAACCCCTAGTCTAGTCCTTAAGTATTCAAATGTATCCTTCGGTAGCGGCTTTGTAAATATGTCTGCAAGTTGTTCTTTTGATGTAACAAATTCTATCTTCACTTGCTTCTCCTGTACTTGTTCTCTTAACTAGTGATACTTAATAGATATATGCTTTGTCATAGAGTGCATCACTGGATTCTTTGAAATGTTTATTGCACTGGTGTTGTCACAATATATAATCACTGGCTCAGTGATTACCTCATTCATACCTTCCAACACTTGCTTAATATATGAAATGTTTGAACAATTTGTAGTAGTAGCAACATACTCTGCTTCAGCTGTAGACTGAGAAATGCAAGCCTGCTTCTTACTTGTCCATGTAACAAGTCTTTCACAAAAGAAAAATGCTCCTCTAGTGGTAATTTTTCTATCATCCACATTTCCTGCCCAATCAACGTCGATATAGACCTTAAGTTCAAACTTACCTTGCTTAGGATACCATAATCCATAATTTTCTATTTTCTTTAGGTATCTTAAGATTCTCTTTGTAGCAACCATGTGTGAGTCTCTAGGGTTTGTAGAAAATCTAGCAATAATTCCCACAGCATGTGCTATATCTGATCTACTGTGAACTACATACATTAACTTACCAATCATAGATTGGTACAGTGTCTGGTTCACCTCTGTAGTTTCATCTTCCTTAGTCAATTTACATCTAGTAGCCATCGGTGTTCCCATAGGTTTAGCATCTTCCATGCCAAATGTCTTCAATACTTCCTTTATATATTTAGATTGTGTGATGAATATCCCATCACTCTGCTGAATCACTTGTAAGCCTAGAAAGAACTTAATCTCTCCAAACATAGACATTTCAAACTCTTTTCTCATCTCATCAGCAAAGGCTTTAAATATGTGATCTTGACCTTTTAAAATAATATCATCCACAAATATTTCAGCAATAAGAATAGTATCATCAGTATCTCCTTTCATATACAAATTGCTGTTCTCACTAGTTCTAACAAATCTAATACTTAACAAGTAGTTATGTAGCCTCTCATACCAGGATCTCGGTGCTTGCTTCAAACCATTTAAAGCTTTATGTAATCTACATAATCTGTGCACCCTAAAATGGTTGCCTAGACTTTGGGCCCCCATTCTTGCAATTTATCAAATCCCTCAATCAATATTTTCAAAAATTAGCATTTTATCAATTATATCAATTTCCTTGATCAAATCCTATTTTATCATTTTTGATTATTTGCCTTGGGCTAACCATTTTATCCTAAAGTCTTTATTTAATTAAAAGGAATATTTCCTCCTCTTTTATTAAATAAAAAAGCCCCCACTTTTCATCTTATCCTAAGTTGCACAAATAAAGCATTATTCTTATTTTATAAAAAGGAGAAAAGCACTTTTTGTCTCGTGTGGACACAAAAGTCAACTCTTATTTTCTCATTGGAGGATATTTGTGCACATAGATTGCTCCTCTTTCAAGCTCCAGCCTTGATTAAGATCTTTTCCCTCTTAATCTCCATGGTCCATTCTTTCTCATTTCCTATAAAAGAAGAGCTCTCTTCCTCATTTTCATATGCATTTTTGAATACTAATGTTATGCTGTAGGTTTTCTAGGTCACTTTGGAGCTTTTTGAAGATTTGGATCATTCTTGGCTTTTACATCTACATTCCATTCTTAGTTTCATTCATGCATAGTAGCTTCATGTTTATGCTTTCATAGTTTAGATTTCCTTTCAAGCTTTAGAGTAACTCATCTAGCTTAACTAGGAAGGCTTGGTAATACTTGTACTTTCCTTTTGATAGCATAGTTTGTACTTTCATTTCCATAGATTAGCTTGCAGCTCTCATTTCTAGCTTGCATATTCATCTTAATCTAGTTTGCATTTGCATTTCATAGTGATTCTTGGGGATATTGGCATTCTTGCCCTTGTCTTCAATTGAATCTCTCATTGTGTAGTTGACTAGCAAGGTCATTAGCTTAATAGCTCTAACTGAGAGCAAATTTTAAATAATCTTGCAACTCCATACATAGAGAGCTCTAGGTCACTTTCTAAGGTTTCCTATTCATGGATTCCCTTGGATATAATGACTTAGAGAAGTGCACCTAATTTGAGTGTACATTTTTGGCACCCATTGTGGGGCAGAGCATTATTATTTTGTCCTTAATTTTTTGCATTTTTGTCAAATTTTTGTCAAATTTTAGCTTCATTTTCGGCTCTCGGGTTTTTCAGTCTTAGATTATCATGTGATAGTTTTCCAGTATCACGTGATAGTTCACGTATGGTGGCGTGATACTTTACCAATTAAAGTATCGCTCTATTTGCAACATTCTATTGCCCATAGGTATAGCGAAGTATCACCCAAAAATATATTATCACCCCAGTATACTGTAAAGTATCGCGCGATATTTTTGGTGATTGTACTGTCACCTGTACTTGGTAGTGAGCTATTTCTTGGCTCTTTCTTGCTGAATTTGGATCTAGTTAGTTTGATGGTTTAGTTTTCTATGGTTAGATAGATTTAATTTGTAGATTTCATTTGGATTTAGATTTTTCTAACCTTGTGGGGCTAACAAGTTGTGCTTGTAGGTGCTCCCATTGCTTGATTATTTGCTTAAACGAATGCGTGTCAAAGCTTCAAATGCACAAGGGTTACTAATGGTTTTTGTAGGGCTGCCCAAAGCATAACAGCCCAATCAAGTGCTTGTTGTTTATTTCATTTTCAAGTGTGGCAATTACTAGTTGTTTCATTTCATAGGAACATAATATCTTGTTGTAGGAATTCTTGGGTGGTAGGAGAAGTATGGTCTTCACCCTTGTGGTGAACTAGAAAATCTTGACCCATCTTTGGATTTTGAAAGTAAGAGGGTAATTGAACATTTTCTTGGTGTGTTTGGGAGAAAACTTTGAGATAGGGGAGTATGCTCTTCACCCTTGTGGTGAAACAAAAACCTTGAATCTCATAAGTTGATCCATTCTTTGTTTAGATCTTTAGAATCCTTAAGTGGGCCTGCTCTTGAGAAATCAAGAGGAATGACCCAAGTGGGGACAAGCCTTTTGCCGGCTATTCCAACCCACTATAAACTCAAGGCTATCAAGGACATAAAACCTTGGTAGATGTAGTACTTGTCTTCACTTGATGTGAGTACTTGTGGGATTTTGACCATGAGGAAAATGTTGAGCAAGAATGTTTAAGGTACTCTTGTGGCTGTGAGGTCCGTTACTTGCCACAAGGTAAGGAGTCCCTTTGGGGAGCAATAGGGGCATTACTGATGGAAGCCCTTATTAAGAACCATAGATAGAGGCCATCCTATTTTTCCACTTAGCTTCTTGGTGCAAGGATTGATCCAAGTGGAATAACCCGGATCACCCCAAGATTACTCACCATCTGTGTTCCTTTGGTTGTGTCATTGGCACTTCCACAACAAAGCTAATATCTATTGTGGGTAACCACTTTGTGTGAGGCAATGGGACATCAAGTGTGGGCCAAGTTGTTAAGTATTGAGACATTGTCTTTTTAGGCTAGAAAGTGCTTGAAGTGTTCTCATTGTGATATACCCGTGTAAACATTCTTGAACAACAAACATCACGGTAGTGTTCATAGGCTTTTTCAATTTTGATATCACAATTGCTTGTCTTGGCAAGGTTGATTTTTCCCTTGTTTCAAGTGTTTGAAGACATGTTTGATCACCTAATATTTGCAGACCTATCAATTTACTGCTGTCACTATGATTGAGATCGAAAAAACTAGCTCTCAAATAGAAATTTTGACCAAATTGCCTTAAAAATTGAGATTTTGACACTCGCTAGTCAAGAATCATACGACACTAGAATAGTATCACTCTCTGTCCTAGAAAATATCACGTGATAGTTCACCACTGGAAGACTATCACCTCACTTGCCTGGAAAGTATGCCCGAGCTGCTTGGAAATTATCACCCTGCTTAACATGAAGTATTGCCTGGTCTGAAACTGTTGCCCTATTAGCCTGGAAACTATCACCCATAATATTTTTTCTGTTTGCCTAATTCATGCAATTTTTAGTCTTCTCTTAGTTGACCAGATTTTAGTAAGTTTTGTACCCTGCAATTGAAAGCTTGTTTGTACCTCAAGTTTTTGTCTCTAGACATCTTGAGTTAGTAGCCTTTGACTTCACCAAAGATTTTTCTTATCATTAGTAAGTTAGAAATCATCCTTGTTGACAAGATTCACCTTTAGATTCCTTGATTGCACACTTGGAGAGTTTGAGTACTCTTTTGTCCAAATCCACTTTCATATAAAATCAATTTCAATATATTTTGGTTAAATCATCCTCCTGATCCATATGTGCTAGGATACTGGAATCCTTTTGTTATGCACCATTATGGCAGTGTTGATTTATACCTTTTGTCAACTTTCTATTTCATCATCTCTCTTTTGGATGATTGAATATTTTCACTATCTTAGTTTGACAATTAGTGATTCATAAGGTTATTTTCTCACTAAGGGTCTTTTCTTTCATGGCGGTTACAACAAGATACCAAGTGGGTCGAGGGAAACAACCTCAAGTAGTTTTTGAACAATTACCTTTAGTCCAAACTCATCAAAAGTGAAAGAGGAAGGAACCTATCTTCTATCAATCTCCATGGAGTGCTTCAGAAGTTTGGTTTGAGCCTAGGAGTAGCCTTAGTGAGTTGGGTAATTTTATACCATCCTCTCAATCAAATATGGACATGAGCCACACTTTGACTAGGAGACAAAAAGAAGCAATAGATCAAACTCTTGATGACATTTTTTTGAGACATAGGAGTAACATGTCATTCAATGATGACAATCAACCTGAATCACCTCCTATTAATTCAAGATATCTGGATGCTCATCAATGAGCTGAAAGACACTATGCACAAGCTCATCAAGATGCATGGTCACAACATGAAGACCAAAACAACCAATCTAGTGACACTCATGTAAATGTAGCTAACTTGTTCAATCATTCAAGGCCAAGCTCTCCACTAAAAACAACCTCAAGATATACAAGTGAGAGGTTAAAAAGTATTGAGCAAGAAAAACAAGCCTTCTTAAATCAACAAGCTACAAAAGAAGAGAGATTTAGGCTCCTAGAGGAGGAACAACAAGCCTTGTTGGACATAGAGAGAAGGGCCACATAAGAATAACAAGATAGGTTCCTAGCCCAACAACTTAATGCACAATTCAACAATAGGGGTACCAATAGTGGAAACAACTCTCCACCCTCTACTCCCTCAAGAACCCCAAGAAGTAGAAGGCAGTCAAGGACTCCTTCAAGATCTCCTAGTCCTAGAGGGAGAAGAATTTCACAACATAGAAGAAGAACACCTCCTAGGAACTCAAGGGAACCCTCCCAATGAGCTCATCATGGCTCTCAACATGGAGGAAGTAGTACAAGTTTTGACGATCAAGATTTTATGAGAATGCAACAAGAACCACTATTCCAACAATACGTGGAAAAGTACCTTGATCAAAATAAGGATAAGTTCCTAGAAAACTTTATTAATAAAGGTGCAAGGGTTCCTTATAATTTTGATGTGGATAGGAGAATCAAGAAACGAAGCCCCTCACAAGAAGAAGAAATTAAGAAAATCAAGAAAATGATGGAGAAAATGATGGCTCCCAAGAGTTCCTTCAACCTTGATTCTATTTTTCCTAATCCTTTTGATAGGAGTGTGAGCATGATGGATTTTCCTAGGAAAATTGAATTTCCCCAATATGACAAATATGATGGTAATGGTGACCCACATGATCATGTGCGTCAGTTTTATACCATGAGTTTTGAATTTCACAATGCAGATTCCTATCTAATGAGATTATTTCCAAGGAGTATAAAAGGTCAAGCTATGGAGTGGTTTACCAACATAACCCCTCCCCTCAAAAATTTTAAAGAATTGGTCCATAGATTTGTGCAACATTTTGCCTGCAATTTATCAAAATCAGTCACCATGCTCAATTTGTGTAATTTGAAATAGAATCAAGGGGAATCTTTCATTACATTTTTACAAAGGTGGAGATGATTATGCTCTTGGTATTCTGGGACAATTCCTAAACATGAGAGAATTGATATCATTGTGAGCAATTTAGTACCTGAGATGCGGTATGAGGTTCAGAAGATGGTCTTTGATTCATTTGACACCATGGTCGAAACCGCATGTAGAATAGAGGATGTCTTAAAAGAGCAAGGTATTTTGACTAAACAACATAATAACAACAATAGTCAAAATAATAACAACTCTCATAAGGACAAAAGCAAGAACTCACACTGGAATAAAAATAAGCAAGTAGTCAATGACGGAGTTGTTGACTCTAACCAACCAAAGGATTAGGGTGTCCTTCATTTATCTAGTGTAGTTCAAGCTATGAAGCTTAACACATCCTCTAGCCAACAAGAGCATAAACAAAGATATCAAGAAAGACCTAAAAAGGAGAAGCAACATATCTCTAAGCTTGGGGACTCTTATGAAGATGTTTTCAAAATGCTTATTGATAACAATCTTGCACAACCACAAGATCCAACAAAATTTCACATACCTGACATTAAGCCATATTTGTGGAATGAAAAAGCTTACTGCATATTTCATAATGGCATTGGACATGACATAGAACATTGCTAGAAACTTAAACTATTGGCATTAAGCAGGATTGCCACTAGTGACAACACTTATTTGCATTCTGAGTGCAAACCGAGCAAAACAGTGCAAACTGAGCAGAACAGTGCAAACCGAGCAAAATAGTGCAAACCGAGCAGAACAGTGCAAACTGAGCAGAACAGTGCAAACCGAGCATAACAGTGCAAACTGAGCAGGACAGTGCAAACCGAGCCGAACAGTGCAAACTGAGCAGGATAGTGCAAACCGAGTAGGACAGTATAAACCGAGTAACATTACGTCTATCGAGTCACCAGTAGTTATCGAGTTCAAAACCTACTGAGTGGTTAGTATGAACCGTGCCTTCACTTCTACCGAGTGCATGATGATGCCGAGTAATGCAGTGGACGCCGAGTATCAGAAAGTCACCAAGTTAGTTTGCAGAAATTGAGTAACCATACTTGGGCCGACTTAGTAGCACTTATGTTTATTTGTCAAGCCGACTTTGTAATTGTAATTGTAATTAATTGTTTAGACTTGTATATAAACAATGTTGTAAAAATACCAAAATGAAAAATGAGTATGAATGTGAAAAAGAAAGAAAGGCAAAGATAAGCGAATTACAAAGGGCTACAGCAGTATAAGAAGCAGCAAAGATAAATCCATCACAGAAGGTGATCAGTACATCAGCGAATCTCATTTAGCAATCCAGTTCCAAAGTAAGAGATCTACTGTTTCATCCTAACAGGTGAATCAGCTTGAAATCCTTTAACCGAGTAGACTTAACAGTCTTTGTAAAATCTCTTTACCGAGTGCATACTTCATTGTATGTTTGTAAAACCTCTAACAAGGTGGACCTAGCAGCCCTTATTGCTCTTAACAGGGCAGATCATCAGAAGTGATCAATTGTAAGCCTTAACCGGCCAACTTTATACTGCAGTACTAAAGCTTTGTGGGTTTCATCCCCACCCCAGTTTTACTTTCTTTTGGAAGGTTTCTGGGTAACCAAATCTATGTGTCATTGTTGTGTATGCTTTTAAGTTTCATGCTTTCTATATGCAAAAGGATAAAGTGAATTATATGTTAATACATTTGTTATTAAAGGAAAATTTGGAGTTACTGATTCACCCCTCCCCTCTCAGTAACTTGGTTAATTCCTAAATATTTCCAACATAAACATCTCATTCAAGATCTTATTGAAAATTGCAAGCTTGAGATTGATGGATTGAAAACCAATGTAGATCATAAAGCATTTAAGGAACCTTTGCCTAAATATGATAAGGGGGAAACCTCTAAACCCAAAGATGGAAAAGCTACAATCAACTACACCTATACATCTACAGAGAATGTTATCAATATGCTTGAAGTTGTGGATAAAAATGTCAACATGCTATGAAACTGATGCAGGAGCATCTTGGGTGTAAGAGCAATCTTGCATCACCCAAAAAATATTTTTGTTTTTGTATTCAATAAGGGCTATCTTGTGCAGAGATGCTATTTATGGAAACTTGCTATTTTTTTTAGTAAGTTGGTCATACAATCTTAGAATGTTCTAATTTTACATGTGGAGGCTCATCTCAGTCATATCAGCCTGCCAATAAAGTTTCATGGCTAGATCATGTCTAGTTTTGAAGATATTGAAGATTTTCGATATTGGTAGTAGGGTATAGAAACTTTGAATTCAGTTTTGAAGTCTTTAGAGGCCTCAGATGAGGTTGAAAATTTGGGTGACAGGCACTTGTGCAAGTCAAGCCTATAGAGCGCTTCATGGCCTTTCTGAAATGGGGTTATAATTGTCAATCGGGTCAACTGGTGATGACTTATGGTCTCCGAAAGTCGGGTCACTTGAAATGGCAGAAAATAATTTTGCTTCAAAATTTTTGTTTGGGTTTCAAAAGTTATTTTGAGCTAACTTTGATGTAATAAAATGAAAAATAAAATAATTCTAAGTTTGGTCAGCCTTGTTGGCTAAAAATTCTGGAACCTTCCCAGGTGGTGGAAAATTGCCTATATAAGGAAGGCGGTAGTGTTGTCTTAGGCAGTTCGGGATAGTTTTGGGTAGAGATCTGGGTATTGATTCGAGGCTTTGTCCTATAGAATATTGTAAGGGAATGCCCATGTGTCTTTGCATATTGTAATTTTGAAAGTTTGTAATTCCACATTTGTGGAGATAATAAGAAGCCAATTTTCTGTTCTTGCATATTGTTTTTGTTTCTCTATTTCTATTGTGTTTGTGGTATTAAGGGGACCACCCTTCATCAAGTGGTATCAAAGGAAGAGTTCCTGAGTGTGTAAATAGATCATCGATTGTGAGGTAGTTTGCACCAAGACCATGGGTTAGGGTTTCTATGTAAACAGATCACCGACTGTGAGGTAGTTTGCACCAGGACTGTGGTTAGGGTTTCAGTGCGCATTGCGAAAATGCCTCCACAAAGGGAATGTGGTGGAAGAGCTAGTGTTGTAACACCTAAGGTTAGAGTGATCTAGAGACAAGTGCGATCATTGCAAGAAGAGATTCACAGAGGAATGAATCTTAATGTCAGAGATGAAAGCAAGGATGAAGCCCAAGAAGAAGATCAAGAAGAAGTTGAAGTTGTAAACCAGGAGGAAGAAAGACTTTTTCGAGCCATTTCCAAGATCGAAAAAAGACCTAAGATTGAGGTTCCTACATTTTTAGGAGATCTTAACCCAAAGGAGTTGATCAACTGGATCAATGAATGTGAAAAATATTTTGAATATGAAGATATTGAGGATCTTGCTAGGGTCAAATTTGCGAAGGCCAGACTGAAAGGTCATGCAAAGATCTGGTGGCAAGAGATTCAATTGGAGTGAAATAGAAGAGGGAAAGATAAAATCACAAGATGGGATCAGATGGTGGATAAATTGAAGTGACAGTTCATCCTTGTTGATTATGAGCTTGACCTACTGAAGAAAATGCAAAGTTTGAAGCAAGTGGGATGATCTGTTCAGGAGTATACAAAGGAGTTCTATCGAATCCTCATCAGAACAAGCCATGCAGAAGCTGATAAGGAGAAAGTTTCCCATTACCTTAATGGGTTGAGGCCAAGTATTCAGGTGGAGCTGAATCTAGTTTGAATGAATAGTATTGAAGAGGCATACCAATTTTCCCTAAAAGTAGAGGAAAAGCTGAACAAGAAGTTCAAGAGTAGACAAAATGGAAGAGGTCACGGTGGATGAATTGGTGGATGGTCATATGGAGGCTGAAATGAAGATCCAAAAAAGAAGGATGAGGCTAGTAGTAGTCAAAATCAGAGAGGAAAAAATTCCAATCATTTCCAAGATCAGAACAATAGAGATCAGAGAGGAAGAGGAAGAGGACAAGGTTCAGGAAGAGGAGGTTTCCGTGGAACATGTTTTCACTGTGGAGAAGAAGGTCACAGGGCATTTGAATGTCCTCAATGCCAAGGAAGGATGGATAGGAGGAATGAAGGCTAGGCTAGAGTGGCACATGTAGATGAAGATGCCAAATCCTCAAATTTTGAAGATGCTGAAAGAGGGGAAACGTTGATTAACATAAGAGTCCTATTGAGTGGTGAGAATGAACCTGAACAAAGGAGGAGGCTGTTTTGCACTAGATGCAAGTTTGAGGGTAAATGCTATGATGTGATTATTGATAGTGGAAGCACTAAAAATTTAGTGTCAGAAGAGATGGTGACAAAGTTGAAGCTCAAGAGATAGAAACACCCACATCCATATCAGATTGTCTAGGTGCAGGATGACCACAAGGTCATGGTCAGTGAATAGTGCCTAGTAAAGTTGAAGATTGGTGGGTACCATGATGAGGTACTATGTGATATCATACCTATGGATGCATGTCACATGTTGTTGGGTAGGTCATGGCAGTTTGACAGATGTGTTATACATGATGGTCATGTGAATACCTATTCCCTGACAAAGGATGGAGTGCGACATAAGCTAAAGCCATTGAAGGAGATCAAAGAAAAGGTATGTGGTAATGCGAGAATAACTTTTGTTGATGGAAGAAAATTCCTAGATGGTATGAGGCATGAGCATGTGTTTTTCTTTAATTCTAAAAGCTGGTAAAGAGGAAGTAGAGGATGTACCTGTAGAGGTTGCAGATTTGTTGAATGAGTTTCAGGATATTGTATCTAATAATGTACCTGATGGATTACCACTGGTAAGGAAGATTAGTCATCAGATGGATTTGATTCTAGGAGCCAGTTTTCCAAACAAGGCAGCACACAAAATGACACCAACAGAAAGTGAAGAGTTGAATAGACAAGTACATGAGTTATTACAGAAGGGGTTGATTCAAGAGAGTT
Organism: Chamaecyparis obtusa; assembly: GCA_027943335.1. Lineage (NCBI taxonomy): Eukaryota > Viridiplantae > Streptophyta > Pinopsida > Cupressales > Cupressaceae > Chamaecyparis > Chamaecyparis obtusa. Next base: position 823,552 of record BSBK01000609.1, read on the forward strand.
TGATTCCCTGTGCTATACCAATGGTATTAGCACCAAAGAAGAATGGAGAATAGAGGATGTGTATAGATTCTAGAGCAATAAACAAGATCACAATCAAGTAGCGGTTTCCATTGCCACGAATGGATGATATTATGAACTATTTGAGATGGGCTGTGTATTTCTTAAAGATAGATCTAAAGAGTGGATATCACCAGATTCAGATAAGAGAAGGAGATGAATGGAAGACTACCTTCAAGACAAAAGAAGGACTGTATGAGTGGTTAGTCATGCCTTTTGGGCTAACCAATGCACTGAGCACTTTCATGCACCTCATGAACGAGGTTCTGAAAAAATTTCTGGGTAAGTTTGTCATTGTTTACCTAGATGATATTTTGATCTTTAGCAAGACATTGGAGGAACATATGATGCATATTCGTATTGTGTTTGAGAAGTTGAGAGATGAGAAATTTTTGATTAATTTGAAGAAGTGCAATTTTGTGAAGAAGGAATTAGTGTATTTGGGATTTGTAGTTTTAGCAGAAGGTCTGAAAATGGATCCAGAGAAAGTACAGGCTATCCTTGAATGGCCCACTCCAAGGAGTGCTACTGAGGTAAGATCTTTTCATGGTTTGGATAGCTTTTACAGAAAATTTATCAAAAATTTTAGTAGTATTTGTGGACCCTTGACTGAAACAATGAGAGGGGATAGAAAAGAGTTCAAGTGGACTAATGGGGCAGATAAGAGTTTTAAATTATTGAAACATAAAATTACAGAACAACCTATTTTGGCACTTCTAGATTTTAATAAGGTGTTTCAAGTAGACTGTGATGCTAGTGGCACTGCAATAGGAGCTATTATGAGCGAAGAAGGTAAACCTATTGCTTAATTTAGTGAGAAGTTGAATGATGCCAAGAGAAAATATTATGTTTATGATTAGGAATTTTATGCTATAGTTCAAGCATTGAAGAAGTGGAGACACTATCTTCTTCCTAAGGAGTTTTTTTTGTATACTGATCATCAAGCTTTGCAATATTTGAATAGTCAAGGAAAGTTGAATCAGAGGCATTTGAAATGGGTTGAGTTTTTGCAGAGTTATACATTTGTTTTGAAACATAAAAGTGGAAAGTCTAACAGGGTTGTAGATGCACTTAGCATAAGGAAACTATTTCTAAGAGAGATGCAGATTGAGGTGGTTGGGTTCAAGGAACTCAAGAATTTGTATCCAGAGGATCTTGATTTTGGTGAAGCTTGGAAAGCTTGTAAAGAACCTGTGACTCTAGATAGAATGAAGTGGTTGGATTTTATCATTCAGGATGACATTCTATTCAGGGGGAGTCAGTTGTGCATTCCATGAAGTTCTATGAGGGAGAATCTCATCAAAGAGAAGCATAGCGGAGGATTGGCTAGACATTTTGGTCATGATAAAACCCTTGTGTTGGCTAGTGAGAATTATTATTGGCCACAGTTGCAGCAAGATGTGAAGAAGTTTGTACAGAGTTGCAGAGTATGTCAGATGGTGAAAGGACTGAAGTAGAATATAGGGTTGTATCAGCCATTACCTATACTAGAGAAGCCTTGGGAGGATATCAGTATGGATTTTGTTATTGGTTTACCGAGGACTTAGTGGGGACATGATTCAATTTTTGTGGTGGTTGACAGATTTTCAAAGATGGCACATTTTATTCCCTGTAAGAAGACTAATGATGTTGTTCATGTAGTAGAATTATTTTTCAGAGAAGTAGTGAGACTACATGGTTTGCAAAAGACCATAGTTTCAGATCGAGACACTAAGTTTGTTGGATATTTCTGGCGTACATTATGGAAGAAGTTGAAGATAGATTTGAAGTTCATTTCATCACATCATCCATAGACTGATGGACAAATAGAGGTGGTGAATAGGAGTTTGGGGAATTTGCTAAGATGTTTGGTTGGAGATAAGCCAATAGGATGGGATTTGATTTTACCACAGGCAAAATTTGCATACAATAATTCTATTAACAAGAGCACTAGTAAATCAACATTCTAGATTGTATATGGAAGTAGTCCCAGAAATGCATCTGAGTTGAGGAAGATAGATAGAGGAGAAATAAGTAGTGCTGAAGCTGAGGATTTTACAAAACATTTGAAGAACATCCATGAGGGAGTGAGGAAGCACATTACCAAGATGAATACATAGTATAAGGCTAAGGTAGATGAGAAAAGGAGGCATAAGGAATTTTAGGTTGGAGATGAAGTCATGGTTCATTTGTGGAAGGAGTGGTTTTCGGTTGGTACATATAACAAGTTGAAAATGAAAAAGTTTGGGCCATGTAAGATACTGAAGAAGCATGATTTAGGAAATGCATATGAGGTAGAATTGCCTACTGAGCTGAATATTTCACCAGTGTTTAACATTTCAGATTTGACAGAGTATCATGAAGGAGGTGTTGAAGATGAGATCATAGTAGCACAGTGGAGTATTCTAGCAACTAGTTCAGATACTAAAGAGATTGAGGATATACTAGATAGTCATGTTGGCAAAAGCACAAGGAACAAGACATATGAAGAATATCTGGTCAAGAGGAAAGGATGACCTGTTGAAGATTCATCATGGCTGACAAAGTAAGAGGTTAACCATCTTGGTTTCCCTCTTCACACCTGAGTCATGATAGGGTCACTTCTCAAATTACCCTGGGTGTCTGATGGAGGAGCATCCTGGGTGTAAGAGAAATCTTGCATCACCCAAAAAATATTTTTGTTTTTGTATTCAATAAGGGCTATCTTGTGCATAGCTGCTATTTATGGAAACTTGCTATTTTTTTTAGTAAGTTGGTCATACGATCTCAAAATGTTTTGATTTTACATGTGGAGGTTCATCTCAGTCATATCAGCCTACTAGTAAAGTTTCATGGCTAGATCAGGTCTAGTTTTGAAGATATTGAAGATTTTTGGTATTAGCAGCAGGGTATAGAAACTTTGAACTCAGTTTTGAAGGCTTTAGAGGCCTCAGATGAGGTTGAAAATTTGGGTGACAGGCACTTGTACAAGTCAAGCCTGTAGAGCGCTTCATGGCATTTCGAAAATGGGGTTATAATTGTTAATCGGGTCAACTGGTGATGACTTATGGTCTCCAAAAGTTGGGTCACCTGAAATGGTGAAAAATAATTTTCTTTCAAAATTTCTGTTCAAGTTTCAAAAGTTATTTTGAGCCAACTTTGATGTAATAAAATGAAAGATAAAATAATTCTAATTTTGGTCAGCCTTGTTGGCTAAAAATTCTGGAACCTTCCCAGGTGGTGGAAAATTGCCTATATAAGGAAGGCTGTAGTGTTGTCTTAGGCAGTTCGGGATAGTTTTGGGTAGAGATCTGGGTATTGATTCAAGGCTTTGTCCTGTAGAATATTGTAAGGGAATGCCCATGTGGCTTTGCATATTGTAATTATGAAAGTTTTTAATTCCACATTTGTGGAGATAATAAGAAGCCAATTTTTTGTTCTTGCATATTATTGTTGTTTCTCTATTTCTGTTATGTGTTTGTGGTATTAAGGGGAGCACCCTTCATCAAAAACAAAGATTCTTATAGTCATGGTGTGGATTCTCCTCCTATGTTTGATGAAGAACCCATGGTGGTGCTTAGAGGTCCTCACTTTCGAAGGTCATCTCAAGCTCTTAATGCTGTCACCAGAAGCCAAGGTCAAAGTCCTGTGATCATTAGAGGTCCTAATTCCAACCTGTCTAGCAAACCAAAGCAAGTGACATCCAAGAATGTCACCACCAAGTTAGCAGTTAATACAAAAATGAGCTACAATCTTGTTGATTAGTTACAAAGAACACTAGCTCAAATCTCAATTTTTGAGCTCCTAGAGTTGTCTCCAAGACATAAGCGTGTCCTTGAAGATGCTTTGCATACAGCCAATGTCCCTAACAACATAGACATTGATCAATTCCAAAACATGGTAAATCACCTTGCCAGCCCACATTACCTCACATTCTTAGAAGAAAATGACAAAGCCTTGATCCATCTGCATAATCTTGCCCTTCACATTAAAGTCATGATTCACAAGACCCATGTCAGGTGTGTGTTGATTGATGGGGGTGCTGGGCTCAATATTTGTTCCTTGAGTTTGTTGAAAATACTAGGTTACTCAAAGAAAGTTATCGATACTAACAAGAAAATAACCATCAAAGCCTATGATGAGGCAGAGAGAAGCTCCAAAGGCTTGGCTATCCTTCCTGTTAGGATTGGCCCCGTTGAAAAGGACATCTTGTTCCAAATTGTTGATGTTGGTCCTTTAGCCTATAATATTCTACTTGGTAGACCATGGATCCATGACATGCAAGTGGTGTTGTCCACCTACCACCAATGTGTCAAGTTCCCCTATAATGGAGTAGAAGTTTTTATATCTAGGGATAGCACATTATCTATTAATGCAATTTCAGTAGGTACCCATGTTCCTCTTAATCGGGAAGCAGGAAATTTTGATGCAACTCTGGCACAACGTCACAAATAAGTTCAAAACCATAGACCTTGGTATGGGTGGTTATTACATTGACTCCTTCACAAAGCTGTCAGTCTCACCTAGGTCCTATGGTAAACCTTCATAGGAGATGCATCCCTCGTCCTCGGCAATGACTCTGTTTGATACATTTGTAGAGTCTTCAATACCCATTCAGGATGAAAAAGAGGAAGTAGCTATTAGAGAATGGATTTACAAAGAGGAAAAATACAAGCACAATGAAAATTTTTCTCCATCTCCTAAGACTTATGGGAGAGGATATACTTTGGTCAAAAATATGGGTTACCCAGGTCATGGTCCTCTCAATCATAGACTAGATGCTAAGGCTGAACCACTCAATCATGCTCTTTTTGGATGCAGATCTAAGACAACAGTTGGCCTAGGTTTTGAAAGTCAGAACAAGAGAGTTACCCCTATCCTAGATGAGACAAATAGTGATGATGAATACATACCCAATTTGCAAAATCAACAAGATACGTGTGAAGATTGGGTCCCTTCCACCAATCTCCTCTAGAGAGATTTAGATACTACAATTGACAATCCAACAGTTTCAAAACTAGAACAAGAACAATCCACTATTGAAGATCATGTTGAGGATCCTATTCAATAAAAAAATGGAATTCAAGAGGGTGTTACCCTCGATGACATCAACACTTCTATTTCAAGGCCTAAAAAATATGGTTGGTGTAAACATCCTAGTCAGGATTCAGATACAGACTCACATGAGTATGAGTCGGAGACTCTTTTTGATTGTTCTACAGTTGACATGGACATTTTTGTTGTCCATACATATAGTTCCCAATCTGAGGTAGCTAATGAGTCTATTGTAGGACTAGAGGATTGGAATCCATGAGTCACTTTAGTGGACGATGCTTCACTTAGTAGGATAAATCTTGATTTGGATACCTTAGAGGGATACTTGATGGATCCTAACTTTGCAATCACCAGAGATGATACCATTCACATACACAATATTAAACTAGTCATTGACCTACCCCTTGCCAATCCTCACTTAATTGATTGGTCTTAGCACTATCAAGAGCCTGAGCTTCTAACTTTTCAAAATGACTATGAAATAGCGTGCTACCTAAATGCCCTTGAACCTATAGTCTCTTCCACCAGTGAACCAACTACAAGTATGACCGAACCAGATATCAAGTACCTTAGTCACAAAATGAAAAGAAAAGAAAAAAAGAATAAGAGTTCTGATGGCGAAAACCACTATGTGGCGGTGTTAGAACCTAAAAAAGTAAAAATAAAGGACGTATTCAAGGGTGAAAACCTATTTGAGGCACTTAAGGATGAGGTACTTGATCATCTTCCAAGCTATTTTCAAGACAGGTCTTTGGTACTTGTTGAGCCTACATAGCTAGTTAATTTGAATACACTAGAGGCTCCACAAATTGTGCATTTAGCTTAGTCTCTATCAACACAAGAAAGAAAATTAATTTTTCTTGGACTTACTCAAACATGCCAAGGTTGAACACTAGTCTCATTATGCATCATTTGTCCATAGCTCCAGGAATCAAACCAGTAAAATAGAAATTGAGGAAAATGCATCCTCACATAGCTCTTCTCATCAAAGCTGAACTAGAAAAGCTCCTTAGTGCAGGATTTATAAGAGCCATTGATTATGCCAAATGGATATCCAATATTGTCCCAGTTACAAAACATGACAAGTCCATTCATGTTTGCATGGACTTTAGAGATCTTAATAAAGCATTCCCAAAGGATTATTTTCCACTTCCAAATATAGACATGATAGTGGACATGACCGCGGGCTATGAGATCTATTCTTTGATGGATGGCTTTTCTGGGTATAATCAAATCAAAATAGCTCCTGAAGACCAAGAGAAAATTGCATTCACCTGTGCATGGGGAACCTATTGCTAGAACGTCATGCCATTTGGATTAAAAAATGCCGGAGCCACATATCAAAGAGCTATGACTACTATTTTCCATGACATGATGCATAAGAACATGGAAGACTATGTGGATGACACCTTGGTAAAGTCCAAGAAAAGGGATACAGACCTTGCTGATTTGGAAGTAATTCTAGATTGTATGGAACAGTTTCAACTCAGATTAAATCCCAAAAAGTGTGCATTTGGAGTTACCTCTGGAAAACTCTTAGGATTTATCATTTTAGCTAAAGGAATAGGGGTGGACCCAGAAAAAGTTCAAGCAATAATGGAAATGCCACCTCCCACAAACATAGTCAAATGAGGAGTCTTCAAGGATGCCTTCAGTCTATAATGAGGTTTATTTCACAACTGGCTGATAGAGCTCAACCCTTTAATAAGAATTTTCATAAAGGGGTTAAATGTGTCTAGAATGAGGAATGTCAACAAAGCATGGATCAAATCAAATAGTACTTGGCTAATCCTCCAATCTTAATGCCTCCTATCCTAGGAAAACCACTTATATTATATGTCTTAGCAACAGAATCTTCCCTGGGGGCATTATTGGCTCAACTTGATGATACTGGAAAAGAAAGAGCCATATATTATATCAGCCATACTCTTGTGTCATATGAGGTTAACTACACTAGTATTGAAAAATATTGCCTAGAGGTGGTGTTTGCTTCCCAAAAGTTGTGACATTACATGCTTGTGCATACAATACACCTCATTGCAAAAATTGATCCTCTAAAATACTTTCTCAGTAAGGTTTCTCTCATGAGTAGACTTGCTAAATGGATGATGATTCTTTCAAAATTTGACATAGAGTATGTTGAGCGTAAAGCTATAAAAGGACAAGCCATTGTAGACCAATTGGCTGATTTTCCAATTCAAGACAAAGTACCAATTCAAGTTGAATTTCCAGATGAGCACATAATGTACATGACTGCAAGAACATGGAAGATGTTCTTTGATGGCTCTTTCATGCAAAATGGTTTAGGTCCTGGAGTGTTGTTTGTCTATCCTCATGGGTATACTATTCCTAAGTCCTATAAGTTATTGTTCCCATGCACAAACAACATTGTTGAATATGAGGCCTTGACAAATGGATTTAAAATGGCCATAGAATGGGGAATTACAAAGCTGCACATTTATGGGGATTCACAATTGATTATCAACCAAGTTAATGAAGAATATCAAACAAAGGATGAAAAAATGATACCCTATAAGAAGATGGTTGATTCATTGCACTGATACTTTACCTTTTTAACATTTCAACAAATCCCTAGAGCAGAGAATAAAGTAGCTAATGCTATGGCTACATTAGCTTCACTTCTTCAGCTAGAACAACATGAGTCTAGATTTGAATTCCTAGTGGAAGAGCTACGTTACCCTATTTTTGACTCCTCAGAAAGCCATGTCATTTGTACCTTGGTTAGAAATGAGTCATCCCACTATGGTGCCATTTATTCATATCTTTGTGATGGCATTATTCCCGAAACCTTCAATCATTCTAAAAGAAGAAACCTTGTTCGTAATGCCTCTCGCCATACCCTTATCTTTGGTGATCTGTATAGGAGGGGTTTAGATGGGATACTTCTTAGGTGTTTAGAATAGGATGAGTCCAACCAAGTGTTAGTTGACATTCACGAGGGCATTTGTGGAGGACATTCTAATGGTCTTGCCATGGCCCAAAGGTTGCTTAGGGTAGGGTACTATTGGCCTACCATGCAGACAGATGCAGTAGCTTTTGCTAAATCTTGTGAAAAGTGTTAGAAACATGGAAACTTGATACATGCTCCAGCAGGGAGCTTATTCCTTCTATTTCTCATTGGCCATTTCAGTGCTGGGCCTTTGACCTTGGTGGGTAGATTCATCCCAACTCATCAGGTGGACACAAATTCATTATCACTACTACTGATTACTTTACCAAATGGGTAGAAGCTGTCCCACTTTCTGTTGCCTTGGGCAAGATAGTTTCTTTGTTTATTTTGAATCATATCATCTATTGGTATGGAGTGCCTTTTAAGATAATCATTGACAATGGGGGTCAGTTTAAAAATAAGGACCTTAAACATCTCTGCAAGAAATTTAAGATAAAACAACATTGGTCCTCCATTTACTTCCCGCAAGGAAATGGACAAGCAGAGGCTTCAAATAAGACCATTCTCAAAATCCTCCAGAGAACAGTTCACAAGAATGGTAGAGATTGGAACCTACAGATAAACCCAGCCTTGTGGGCCTACATAACAAGTATTCATACTCCAACAGGGGCTACACCTTTTTCCCTTACTTATGGTGCTGAAGCAGTGTTACCTTTAGAGGTAGAGATCCCTTCACTTAGAGTCTCTCTCAAAGGATTAGTGATAGATGAAGACTACCGTGCCATGAGGTTGCAGGAACTAGAACTTCTAGATGAAAAGCAAAAAGCATCTTTTGAGCACATGAGAGTTTACCAAAAGTGTATGTCCAAAGCATTCAACAAGAAGGTTCACCCTAGAGAATTTCAAGTGGGGGATCTTGTCCTATGAGAAAACCCTAAGAACCAGCAAAATAGAGAGCAAAAGGGGAAGTTAGAACCTAATTGTCTTGGACCATACATCATTACTACAGCTTTTGGTATAGGTGCTTATTTACTATTTGATCCAGAGGGAGAATAGCTCCCTGACCCTATCAATGTTTTGCACCTCAAGAAGTTCTATCCATGATGCCCATTTTGTCTAGGGGCATTCTTTGTACATATTTTATTGATCCTAAAAAAATTCCAAAAAAATTCATATATGATGCTGAAAAAATCCTAAAAAGCATATAAAGTCCTAAAAAAATACAAAAAAATAAAAAAATGCAAAAAATTCAAAAAAATAGAAAAAGTGCCTTTGTGAAAACCTGGAAACAGGTGCCTTGGTAAGCAAAAATTAAAAAAAATTTGAAAAAGTCAAAAAAATCTCCAAGTGGTGAAAAGTTGGAAACAGACGCTACTTGAGGCCTTTGCACCCTTGTCTTTTAGCATGCGTCCTTGACACTTAGCCTTTCTCCATCATGCCTTGAACTTGTTGCCTTGGTTTGGAATTGGAATTAGTTTTAGCATGCATCCTCGACACTTAGCCTTTCTCAACACTTATCAGATATCCTACCGTACAATTTAGCATGATATGATATCTCCCACTAGCAGATGTGATACTCAAAGATTGATTCTATGACCTACACACACACACTTAAACACTTGACTCGCTGAGACTTGTTTGACTTTGTTTTCCTTGTGTACTATCTATGATGATTTCTTTGATGATTTTTCTCTCCCTATGATAGTTTTTGATGATGCATAGCTAGAAGACTAAGGGCATGAGGACATGTTTTATTGCTTTTTCTGCTTGTGGGTATATTTTGTTGGTTCTCACTGTCATTAGCATTTATGCTGGATCCACTTGACATTGGGATCTACAAGGTATTATCCTTGACTATTTATGTGAGTGCATGCTTATAGCCATCTTGACCTTCTTATGTCCTGATGCAAGCATAATCTTGCTATAGCAAACTTAGGTAATCTCACTACACTAGTCATCTTGACCTGCATGTCTTTGGTGCCTAGGTGGGATTCCCACATTCTATCTAATATAGATCATATTCATATACCCATAGTCATACTAGTGTGTATTGTATGATCTTGTGATGCTACCAATAAAGCTCGATGATGATTATTAGATGTCTATTGGCGTTGTGACCTTGCAAGTCAACCACTTTTCATAGTAGCTTGCATTTCTAGTTTCATGTTAGATTAGTTTTGCATCTTGCACATGGAGAGAGCTCTTCTTTTATCTTTCATAGACCAGTCGGTTGACTATGCTCACCTTTCCTATTCTCGATCATGTCTTTCACTCCTTGTCTTTAACATCACATCCTATTCTTGTCATCAAAGGGGTTAATCTTATCATCTTATATAGCATTTTGACTTTTTGACCTAATTTTCAAACACCTCAAAATTGCATGAAAATTGTACCCCTAGCTAATTTCGATGTCCTTGATCCATTTTTAGACTCAAAATCAAAATCTGAATTAATCTTGATAGTCAAAATTGCATTTCAAATTTTCCCCTTCTTCTTTGCAGTTGGTTGACCATTTGAAGCATGATCCTTCGATCTTCACTAGGGAATCTTCATTTCTTCCTCCCCATCTCTTTCACCCTCCTAGTCTTTCATTCACCTTCATTCATCTTCATCTCTTTGAGGTTTGACTTCATCTTTATCCTATATCTTTCTCAGTCAAACCTAGTCAAACTAGGGCATATCTTCACTGCTTGATGGTTATCCTATCATCTTTCATCTTCGATCATGATTTCTAGTGACTTGATTAAGTTTATCAATTTTCTATTCTCCTTTACCTATTTTTGATTTCGATTTTGAGGGGGCAGTACTTATCATCTTTAATCTTTGATTAAGCTTTATCATTTAGTTCAGCCTGAGATTCTTATTTTGAGACTTGATTATCACTTAATAGCAATGGAGTTGATATTGTCTTTTGATTCTTATCTCTTATTTTCAGACTTGACTATCACTTAACAACAATGGTATTGGTCTTTTCTTTTAGTCGGTTTATTTTTTTGTCCGGCCTGTTCCCAGAATGATCACATGTCTGGATTGTTTTGTGATCCCAAATCGATCTCACATTTCAATTCTTCTTTGACCACATGTGTTCCTAGAATGATCACACATTATTCAAAGAAGGGAAAATGTATGCACCCTCAAATGGTCACCTAGACTTTGGGCCCCCATTCTTGCAATTTATCAAATCCCTCAATCAATATTTTCAAAAATTAGCATTTTATCAATTATATCAATTTCCTTGATCAAATCCTATTTTATTATTTTTGATTATTTGCCTTGGGCTAACCATTTTATCCTAAAGTCTTTATTTAATTAAAAGGAATATTTCCTCCCCTTTTATTAAATAAAAAAGACCCCACTTTTCATCTTATCCTAAGTTGCACAAATAAAGCATTATTCTTATTTTATAAAAAGGAGAAAAACACTTTTTGTCTCATGTGGACACAAAAGTCAATTCTTATTTTCTCATTGGAGGATATTTGTGCAGATGGATTGCTCCTCTTTCAAGCTCCACCCTTGATTAAGATCTTTTTCCTCTTAATCTCCATGGTCCATTCTTTCTCATTTCCTATAAAAGAAGAGCTCTCTTCCTCATTTTCATATGTTTTTTTGAATACTAATGTTATGCTGCAGGTTTTCTAGGTCACTTTGGAGCTTTTTGAAGATTTGGAGCATTCTTGGCTTTTACATCTACATTCCATTCTTAGTTTCATTTATGCATAGTAGCTTCATGTTTATGCTTTCATAGTTTAGATTTCCTTTCAAGCTTTAGAGTAACTCATCTAGCTTAACTAGGAAGGCTTGGTAATACTTGTACTTTCCTTTTGATAGCATAGCTTGTACTTTCATTTCCATGGATTAGCTTGCAACTCTCATTTCTAGCTTGCATATTCATCTTAATCTAGTTTGCATTTGCATTTCATAGTGATTCTTGGGGATATTGGCATTCTTGCCTTTGTCTTCATTTGAATCTCTCATTGTGTGGTTGACTAGCGAGGTCATTAGCTTAATAGCTCTAGCTGAGAGAAAATTTTAAATAATCTTGCAACTCCATACATAGAGAGCTCTAGGTCACTTTCTAAGTTTTCCTATTCATGGATTCCCTTGGATATAATGACTTAGAGAAGTGCACCTAATTTGAGTGTACACATACCATGTCTTTGTTGTCTGGATCAATGAACCCTTCTAGTTGTTCTATGTAGACCTCTTCTTCAAGTATTCCATTAAAAAATGCTGACTTAACATCCATTTGATAAAGTTTAAATTTCTTATGTGTAGCATATGCAAGTAACATTCTAAGTCCTTCTAATCTAGCAATAGGTGCAAATGTTTCAACATAAGAAATTCCTTCCTCCTGTGCATATCCCTTGCATACCAATCTAGCTTTATTTCTTGTTACCTTATCATTTTCATTCAGCTTGTTCCTAAATATCCACTTAGTACTGATAACATTATTATCTTTAGGTTTGAGTACTAAGGTCCAAGTTTTTTTATTCTCTATTTGTTCTATTTCCTCTTTCATTGCATTAATCCATTCATCATTTTCTAATGCAACTTTTACATTCTTTGGTTCATATTCACAAACTAGACATGTATCTTGTCTTGCCTTACTCCTTGTTTGCATGCCAGCTTATTTGTCTCCAATAATTTGTCTCAGGATTATGTCTCTTGAAAAATCTTGCCAGTACTTAGTCTCTTCTTTCTTGTTCATCCTGGGCAAGTTCATTTTCTTTCTTAGTAGGTCCATCTTGCTCGTCAGTTTCTCTTTCCTGTTCCTCGGTATTATTTTCCCGCTGACCGGTTATCATAGTTTGTGGCTTCGGTAGATACTCTGGTTGTTCAATGTAAGTGAATCTACCATAGTCTTCCGGTTCCTTTCTACTTTCCTCTGTATTTTTATTATCAAAATCATCCACTTGAACATTAGTACTTTCAATCATTTTATTAGTAGCTTTATTTAGACACTTATATGCTTTGCTTTTACTAGAATATCCTAGAAATATCCCTTCATCACCTTTTGAGTAAAACTTTCCATTTCTTTCATCTTTCAGAATAAAAAATTTGCTTCCAAAAATCCTAAAATAACTTACAGTGGGTTTGTGTCCAAACCATAACTCATAGGGTGTCTTTTTAGTGTCCTTCAGTTGTACTCAGTTCAGAACATAAACAACTATACTAACAGCTTCTATCTAGTATGTCTGAGAAACATTCTTTTGCAACATTAGTGTCCTTGCACAGTCAACTATTGACCTATTCCTCCTTTCAGCAATGCCATTCTGCTCAGGTGTCCTTGGTGCAGAGACCTATCTTTTAATACCATGCTCATTGTAGAAATTAGTAAATTCATTAGAGATAAATTCACGTCCTCTATCAGATCTTAGGCATTTCAATTCTTTACTAGTCTCTTTTTCTACTTTTACTTTATACCACTTAAACATATTAAATGCTTCAAATTTTTTTTTTAAGAACATGACAGTCATCAATCTAGTATAGTCATCAACAAAAAGAATAAAGTATCTATCACCATAATAACTCTGAGTTCTCATAGGACCACATAGGTCGGTATGAACCAACTCAAGTATCTTCTTTGTTTAATAATATTTTCTTTTGAAACTAGATTTGGTCATTTTACCTTTTTGATATTCATGACACATAACATGATCAAGTTTTGACAAGTTAGGCAGACCTCTAACTCTTTTTCTTTTACTGATCTTAACCATTTTATCAAAATTCACATGGCATAACCTTTTATGCCACAACCAAGCATCTTCATTTTTCATCATCAAGCAAGAAGACTCATCAGTATCAAGATAAAATAAATTACCTCTTGATTTTGCACCAGTTCCAACTAGTCTTCCTCCATCATAAATTTTTTTCACTTTCCTTCTCTCAAAAGCAACTCAGTGACCTGAATTATTTAGTTGTGCCACACTTAGAAAATTATAGTTCAGTCCATCTATCCAATAAGTGTTGGATACAATTGTCTGAAGGAGATTTTTGGATTAATTGTGTGTTGTCTTTGATGTCACACAAATGTCATATCAATTATCAAGCTCAGTTGGTCAGCAAAGTAGTTCCCAGTGTTTATCGAGCTCAGTCGGTCAGCAAGTGGTTATCAGTGTTAACCGAGCTTCCATGGTTATTGAAGGAAAGTTAGTGTTTACCGAGTTCACTTGGTCTCCAAAGGATGTTGCATAATTCACAATGCTTACCAAGTTCTCTCGGTCACCGAAGGAAATATTTTTGAATTAGTGTTTACTGAGCAAGGTCGGCCCAGTAAAGAATTTTGTTAATTTGAGGAATAAAGTTTGTTTATTCAAGCCAACTTTTGTAATGAGTGTTAATGTTTGTAATGATTATTAGTGCTGACTTGACATTCTGAATGGACAATCTGAATGGTATATATAGAAGGTCAAGTTGTGAATTAAAAGTGTGCAAGTGGAAAAGAAGGAAAGTGTGAGCGAATTTTGAAGGATGATTAGATATCCTTGAGGAGCAGCAAAGATATATTTGATCAGGAAGGATCTAGTGAAGCAGAATAGAGATCTATAATCAGCAATTCAGTTGCATCATTATTCAGGTCACTTCATTGTTACTTTCTTACCATTGTAACAGTGATAACAAATTCTCTTAACAGAGTTGGTTTAACAGCCATTTTGTAAATCCTCTAACAAGGTGATAGTTCTATTGAATTGTTTCAAAGACCTCTTACAAGGCCACTCCTAACAGGGTGATTAAATCCTCTAACAAGGTCACACCTAATAGTGTGTTTTGTAACCTTTAACCAGGTTGGCTCCTAACAGGGCTCACTTCAGAAGAGTGAAAAATAGTAACTAGTTACATTGGTAGTTTTTCCCATATTAGGTTTCCACATTAAATCTGGTGTCTCTTGTGTTCATGTTATTTTATTTATGCATGCATGTTAATCACTGATGAATACTTAAGAATAGTTATAATTAATACTCACTGCAATAACCAAGTTTCAACATTTCTCTGTATGTTTACTGAGTAACAAAAGCAAATGATTTAATAAGACATCTAAGGGATCTATGGTAATATTTTTGTGGTTAACTGATTCACCCCCCCCTCTCAGTTACTCCATCTATATTTCCAACAATTGGTATCAGAGCTATTGGTGCTTGCAGGAAGGGTTTCAAGGACCTAAGCTAAAGATCGGGATGTCTTACAAGAGAGAAATTCCAAGGCTTAATAGAGATAACTTTTCAACATGGCAAGGTCTCATGAGACTTCATCTAGCTTCCATTGGTGATTTAGGATGCAAATATATTGATGAAGAATATACAGCTCCTACAAGCACATTAACTGTTGAAGACATTGCAGAGAAAAAGAACCATAACACCATGATGATAGACATTGCATCAGCTCTCAACTATGAAGAATTTGATGAGATCAAAGAATGCACAACTAATTATGCAATGTGGAACAAGCTGAAGAAAATTTATGGTGGTGATGAAAATGTGAAGAGAGCCAAAGCAGAAAGCCTAAGAGGACAGTTTGATCAGATGAAAATGAGAGAAGATGAAAACATTGCAAAATATATTGAAAGAGGAATCAAAAGATAGGTATCAGCCCCAAGAACTCCTGAGCAAAATGGAATAGCTGAAAGGAGGAATAGATCTATCATGGATTGTGCAAGGACTTTAATTATTGAAAAGAACATTGCTATGAAATACTGGAAGGAAGCTATTAGCACTGCAGTTCATACCTTAAACCAAGTACAACTAAAGAAAGACACATTCAAAACTCCTTATGAGTTATGGTATGGCTATAAACCAAATGTAAGTTACCTGAAAGTATTTGGTAGTAAGAGTTACATCTTAAAAGAATCTAGAAAAGGAAAATTTGATGTAACAAGTGATGAAGGAATATTTTTGGGATATTCTTGCAAAAGTAAGGCATATAGATGTTTGAATTTGTCTACTCACAAAATCATAGAAAGTGCACATGTGAAAGTTGATGAGTTTGCAGAAAAGACTGAATAAGAAAGCAAAAGGGAATTAGAGGATTATAGGAGATTTGTTTACATTGAACTTGATACATTACCAAACACATCTATCAATAAGGAGACTACATCTACCGAGCCCAGTACAGTAACCGAGTCACAAGAAGAAGTTCAAACCGAGTCACAAGGACCCAAGTCTCAGTCTGAAGCTACTGAGCCAATATCTACCAAGCCTGAGCAACTAGAACCTAAAGATGAAATTCAAGAAGATGACAATGTAACTCATTGAAGAGGCAAGGAACCTGTATTGGCCAAATATGTCAGGAGGCATCATACACTAGATCAGATTATTGGAAACAAATCAAATGGTACTATGACAAGAAGTAAACTAAAAGGTACATGTCTACTTGCTGATTTTGAACCTAGAAATGTCAAAGATGCATTGGAAAATGAAATTTGGATTGAGGCTATGAATGAATAAATAAAACAAATAGAGAAGAACAAAACATGGACTCTTGTACCTAGGGCTAAAGATAAAAATGTAATTGGAACAAAATGGGTATTGAGGAATAAGTTGAATGAAGATGGTCAAGTATCAAGAAACAAAGCTAGATTGGTGTGTAAATGATATTCTCAAGAAGAGGGCATAGATTATGGTGAGACTTTTTCTCCTATTGCAAGATTAGAAGGTGTAAGAACTCTACTTGCATATGCACACATAAAGGATTTAGGGTATATCAGATGGATGTAAAATCTACATTTCTCAATGGTATTCTTGATGAAGAAGTCTACATTGAGCAACCTGAAGGTTTTGTTGATCTAGACAAAAGGAATATGGTCTGCAAGTTACACAAAGCATTGTATGGTCTAAAACAAGCCCCTAGAGCATGGTATGAAAGATTACATAACTATCTTATTCAGATTGGTTTCAAAAGAGCTAATGATAATAGTAGTTTGTACATCAAGGAAGGACTAGATAACAAAATTGTTCTGGCAGAAATATTTGTGGATGATACTGTGTTTACAGGTAATGATGATCAGTGCAAATAATTTTCAAAGAAAATGAACAAAGAATTTGAAATGTCTATGTTTGGTCAAATAAAGTTCTTTGTTGGTCTTCAAATTCAGTAGAGCAAGAATGGTATCTAGATTACTCAATCTAAATACATCAAGGAAATACTTAAGAAGTTTGGTATGGAAGATGCAAAACCAATTGGTACCCCCATGTGTATTGGACTAAAGCTTACCAAAGATAATGATTCAAAAGACATAGATCAAACCTTATATAGATCAATGATTGGAAAATTAGAGTATGTAGTTCATACAAGGCCTGATATTGCCTTAGCAGTTGGTATAGTAGCAAGATTCTCAACAAAACCCAGAGAAAATCATATGATAGAAATCAAAAGAATCTTGAGATACTTGAAAGGAACTGAAGATTATGGCTTGTGGTATAAATTTGGAGGCAATCTGGACTTAAAAGTGTTTACTAATGCTGATTGGGTAGGAAACATTGATGACGAAAAGAGTACAAGTGGTGGAGCATTCTTTCTTGGCAAGAGGTTGGTATCTTGGACTAGTAAAAAGCAAAATTGCACATCCCAATTCATAGCAGAAGCAGAATATGTTGTTGTAGTAGTAAATTGCTCTAATATTGTTTGGTTTAAACAGTTATTGGAAGGCATGAAGGTTGAGATCAAAGAACCAGTTGTTATATTTTGTGATAATACAAGTGCAATAAATATTTCAAAGAATCCAGTAATGCATTCCAAAACCAAGCACATTGCTATAAAATATCACTTTGTCAAAGAATTGGTGTAGGACAAGGAAATCAAATTGGAATATATTCATACAAAAGAATAGATTGCAGATATATTCACCAAGCCACTACCTAAGGATGCATTCTTGTATCTAAGAGGTAAGTTAGGGGTCATTCCCTTATCCGAGGCTCACTAAATAAATTTTTAGTGATGCATCAACCAGAGCATATTGAAGATCAGTCAGTTGATGTAGCTTAGTCAAGGAATCATTGCATATGAATCAATACTCAAGGTACATTTCTATTCACCTGGTATGTGTTGTCTTTGGCATGTGTTGTCAAAGAGGGAGAGTTTGCTATCATAATTCAAGAAATTTCTTAAGGTTTCTAAGAAGGAGAGTTTTCAGTGAAGGAGAGTTTTCAGTCAGAAAGAGAAGTTTGCTAACAGAGGGAGTTATCATAGATGAGGATCAAAATGAAGCTAAGGATATGTTCCTTACTCTATGTTTTTTGTGAAATTTCATTATGTTATGACATGTTGTGTTTCCATCAATGCCAAAGAGGGAGATTGTTGGATACAACTGTCTGAAGGAGATTGTTGGATTAATTATGTGTTGTCTTTGATGTCACACAAATGTCATATCAATTATCAAGCTCAGTCAGTCAGCAAAGAAGTTCCCAATATTTACCGAGCTCAGTCGGTCAGTAGGCGATTTTTAGTGTTAACCGAGCTTCCATGGTTATCGAAGGAAAGTTAGTGTTTATGGAGTTCACTCGGTCTCCAAAGGATGTTGCATAATTCGTAGTGCTTACCAAGTTCTCTCGATCATCAAAGGAAATATTTTCGGATTAGTGTTTATTGAGCAAGGTTGGCCCAATAAAGAATTTTGTTAATTTGAGGAATAAAGTTTGTTTATTCAAGCCGACTGTTGTAATGAGTGTTAATGTTTGTAATGATTATTAGTGCCAACTTGAGAATCTAAATGGACAATCTGAATGGTATATATAGAAGGTCAAGTTGTGAATTAAAAGTGTGCAAGTGGAAATGAAGGAAAGTGTGAGCGAATTTTGAAGGATGATTAGATATCCTTGAGGAGCAGTAGAGATATATTTGATTAGGAAGGATCTAGTGAAGTAGAACATAGATCTGTAATCAGCAATTCAGTTGCATCATTATTCAGGTCACTTGATTGTTAATTTCTTACCATTGTAACAGTGATATCAAAATCTCTTAACAGAGTTGGTTTAACAGCCATTTTGTAAATCCTCTAACAAGGTGATAGTTCTATTGAATTATTTCAAAGATCTCTTATAAGGCCACTCCTAACAAGGTGATTAAATCCTCTAACAAGGTCACACCTAACAGTGTGTTTTGTAACCTTTAACCGGATTGGCTCCTAATAGGGCTCACTTCAGAAGAGTGAAAAATAGTAACTAGTTACATTGGTAGTTTTTCCCATATTGGGTTTCCGTGTTAAATCTGGTGTCTCTTGTGTTCATGTTATTTTCTTTATGCATGCATGTTAATCACTGATGAATACTTAAGAACAATTATAATTAATACTCACTACAATAACCAAGTTTCAACATTTCTCTGTATGTTTACTGAGTAACAGCAACAAATGATTTAATAAGACATCTAAGGGATCTGTGGTAATATTTTTGTGGTTAACTGATTCACCCCCCCACCCCCCCCCTCTCAGTTACTCCATCTATATTTCCAACAATAAGCATTTTCACATTTTATTCTATCATTTATCATCAGTGATCCATTACCTCTTACCATACAAGGTGTATCAT
Organism: Chamaecyparis obtusa; assembly: GCA_027943335.1. Taxonomy (NCBI): domain Eukaryota; kingdom Viridiplantae; phylum Streptophyta; class Pinopsida; order Cupressales; family Cupressaceae; genus Chamaecyparis; species Chamaecyparis obtusa. The sequence continues at coordinate 843,052 of BSBK01000609.1, forward strand.
TACCCATCTTAACTAATCCTCCATTGTATTCTTCAAGATGATCAAATTTCTCTTCATCACTAGTCATATGATGTGTACAACCACTGTCTATGATCCATGTATCATTTTTGTTAACTTTAGAGATCAATGTTGTTTCTACATGTTTTTCTTTTTCCTCGGAGTCATCTTTCATAGCAACAAATACAACTTCTACATCATCATCAGAATCAGATTCAGATTCATTTTCTTCAGCTATGTAACATACCTTTTTTCCTTTGTCATTATTATCTTGGTTGTCTCTATTTTAGTGTTGGTAGCCCTTGTTGACTCTTCTCCCATAGCTTCCTTCAGATTGGTCTTTGGTTCTCTCATCATCTTTCTTATGTCGACAACTAGCAGCAATGTGGCCAACCTCTTTATAATTTAAGCATGCTAAAGGTAACTTACCTCTATGCCTTCCTTTTCCTTTAGGTAACCTTCTGGCCATGAGAGCTTCCAATTCATCAAGCTCATCATCAGTATTTCTATCACTATCATCATTCTTATTATTCCTGCTAGACTTACCAATCTTCAAAGAAGACATGAAAGTAGATTCCACAAATGGAACAACACTATTGTCTAATTTATTGAGTTCAAAGGTTGTAGGTTTACCAACCAAATTGTCAAGAGTAAGGTTGTTACTAGATGCAGACCTTGTTTCATGAATTGCAAATATTCTGATTGCATAAACTAACAATAAGGTTATGAGGACTTTGCTTACCACTGTCTCTTCATCAATAACACCATCAGATGCTCTAATAGCATGTAGTACCTCTTTTAGTTTATTTGTGTACTGCATAATATTTTCACCTTCCTTCATCTTCATATCATCGAATCTACCCCTTAAGCTTTCAGCTCTGGCTCTTTTGACATTCACATCACCACCGTAAACTTGAGAAAGTTTATCCCACCTATGTTTGGTAGTAGAGAAGCTTTTAATATCTCCAAATTTAGCATCAGTATAGGCAGCAACAATCTCCATCATAGTAACATTGTGTTCATGCCTGTCTCTTAGTTGATCAAGGGTCAAGGGACTAGTGGTTGGTTCAATGTAGTCATTCTCCATCAGTTCTAGTGCAAAATTAACAATTCTAGATATGTGCAGCTTCATTCGGCTTTTCCATACTACGAAGTTATTGATGAGTCAAGTTTATGGGATGTTTTGTTTATGATTTTCTAAGTTCAGACTTAAATATCTTATGGTTTTTCATAAACATTATATAGCCTTTTATGTTTCTAAGCTTTAGCCATATGTATATTTGATACTTTTGAAACTAAAGGACAAGACTGAATATATATATATAGATTAATGAATGTTATGATAAAATTTGGTATTTTTCTTCTCTAGCTTTAATGGGTATACCTCTTGTAGCCGTGTGACAAGGCTATGTTAAAATAGGAAAATTTATTATAGTCTTTGCCTTGGATTCGTGTTGTGGATTCTGTTATGTTAACCTTTTGCAGAAGAAGAACAAGTCAGCAAGGAGCATAGACTCAAGGATGAGTGGCTCTTTTAAGGCAAGCAACTATTTCAGATCTCATCATAGCTCCACACACTCCACAACTTTGAGGTTGCTGATTTAGACCAAGTCAATCTAGTTACCAAGTGTTCCTATATTCTTGAAGCACTAAATATGGCTTATCTTCTTGCATAAATGATGTTGTCATTCCTATAACTAAAGTTGTTATGCTATGTAATGAAGGACCTAGTCTGTAGGTGTTCTATTTTTCTTAGTTTTCTTTAAATAAGCTAGACTTATGATTCCAGACTAGTTAGATGTTTTGAGGAATTCATACTGTAATCCAACAATAGAGTGAAATACTTTGATATCCTATATTGTATCTATGTTTTGTTAAATGAATATATGACAGTTTCATATTTCAATCTCTGAGTTATAATTCATTCATACTTTCATGGGGGCCCACATAGGAGGTGAATCCCCTATTCATGCTTAAGTAGGATTTAGTTAAGTTTCTTTGAAGTTGTTAAATACTGTTGCTCCTATAGCCACTGGTAGCAGAACCATTGATTGTTTCCTATAGCATAGATTTACTTCTCAAGTATTATCCATTTATTGTTAAGTTTTTCCTTCAAGATAAGAGTTAATTTTTAGTTTCAATTTCTAGTATAAATCTCCTATAGCAATAGCTTTTACTTTAGTAGTAATGACTCTTGAAGAGAGCTAAAGCATAAACTTTGTAGCCATCATCTCAAGTTCATGTTCCCAGATTGATACATTTAATGAAGTCTAGCATGATGTTCTAAGTTGATACATGATGATTTTAAGCAATGAATCACTATTAAAGGATGTCCAATCCTTGAGTTACTAGGATATTATTCTGACCAGTCATTTTTGGTGCCACTATCGGGGATAGTGTCAATTTAGTTCAACCCAGAAGTCATTAAGTTAGTTTTCATTCTGCATGCATAGACATAGGGATCATCTTGGGTGATTCCTACCTAACCTTAATCAAGGAGAACCATTTGAGGTTTTCAATGCAACGTTTGAGGAACCCCAATTAGAGAGCCTACAAGAAGAAGAATCATTTGAGAATGTGTTTGTTGATGCCTATGATCACTTACCTTCACCACTATCATCTAAAGATTCTTACCACTTAAATGCCCTCTTTCCTTACCCAGAATATCTAGATAATGCAATGGCTCATCCTACCTTTCCTTTTCCCATCCCTACCCAGCAAGGTAACTAAAATTTGAAGAACATTCCTGCAGTCGCACTTCCTAAATTCTATGGACTCATCATAGAGGATCCAGAGACTTTCCTCTTTGAGTTTGATGTCCTCTACCAAAGCTATGACTACACCACTAATGGCCATAAGCTCAAACTATTTTCTTCCACTTTAAAAGAGGCTACTCTACGGTGGTTTATGAGTTTGGGTGCTGATGTTGTAGCAGACTAGAATGCAATGTACACCATGTTTCTTGATAAGTATAAAGATTATTGCATAGGAGGGGACTAAAAAGGAGATGACATATTTAAAATGTCATAGAAGGAAGATGAAACCTTGGAAGACTATGTCTCCAGGTTCATGTTCATCCTGTAGCGTAACACACAACATGAGCTGAATGAAGAATCTCAAAAGCATTTGTTTTTGAGAGGTGTGAATGATGGGAGCATAGAGGCCCTTGACCTTATGGCAGGGGGGACATTACTTACAAGACATGGGATGACATAAAGAGCATATGTGTGAACTATTCTAGAGCTACTATCAAGAAAGGAAGAGGCTTGAGAGCCCTACCTCACAAGTCCAATGGCACAGGGGTGTCCAAAATGGAGCTATCCAATCTATTGTCAGATTTCAAGAAAGACATCATAAATGATGTCTCTACTTAGTTGGACACAATGTAGGCAAGGAAAAAGAAAGATGAAGCTGATGCAATGTTAATAGAGTATTGTCCACACTGTAGGGAGAAGAAAAAGAATTGTCAGTGTAAGTCTATTGCAAGCTTGGAGTCCCAACCTATGCCTACCGAGTTCAAAGCCATTGATGAGAATGGAGAGGTGCTCTACATTTCCTAGTGAAGGCCATGGGCTCAGAGACCAGGTATTCCCCAAGATCCTCTTCAAAATTTTAATAATAATAATACATGGAAAAATCAACAACATAGTAGATTTAGTCGGTATAATAGTTGGCAGCAGCCTCAGCAAGGTTGGCAACAACCTCATTAAGGTTGGAAGTAGCATCAACCAAGTTGGCAACAACATCAGCAAGGTTGGAAATAACATCAGCCAAGATGAAAAAAATCTCAATAGGGTTGGGCACAACCTCAGCAACCCTGGCAACAACCCCAGCAGGGGTGGCAACAACCACACAATTGAATGAACCAATCAAACCAGCAAGCTTTGATGCCACCACCTCAGCAACAAACTTTGATGCCTCCTCGTGCAGCCAACACTACTTCCCCTAAATAGACTCAATTGCTTACTTAGCCTAATCCTAATCCCAACAATGCTAAACCGACAACACAACAATAGAGCTATGCAATTTCCCTAAATAATATTCATTTAAGATCTGGCACAACCCTTCCTCCTCCATAGAAGCCTATCATTACCAAAGTTGAGGATGCCTTGGTAGAACCAACTAAGGTACCAGCCCAACCTACTGCTCTTGCTACTCCTACAGCACAAGAACCCCCATTTCCTCATAGGTTGGAGGAACAAGTTAAGCCAGTGGAAAATCAGGCAGTGTTGGATTTGCTTTCCCAACTAAAGAAAATGATAGTAAAAGTTCCCTTATTGGATGCCATAAAGGAAGTACCTGCATATACTAAAGCCATCAAGGAAGCTTGTATCAAGTAGCCTGGGAGGAAGAAAAAAGATCCTGAAACCATAGATGTCCTAGGCCAGTTATCTAATCTAATGTTGGAGAAATTGATAGTTCCCAAGTATTCTGATCCTAGTAGCCCTATGGTTACAGTCACTATTCAAGGAATGCAAGTCCAAAATGATCTAGTTGACTTAGGTGTATCCATAAATGTCATGACCAAGGAAGTAATGTCTTAGTTGCATATCATCGGTCTTAGGGAAACCCCAACCATCCTTTAGCTTTCTGATAGTTCCACCATTACACTTGATGGGATGGTAGAGGATGTAATAGTCACCTTGAATTCTTGGGAATATCCAGTTGACTTTTTTGTCCTTTCTCCAAAGGCTAACATGGGAGGATATCAAATAATTCCATGCAGGCCTTAGCTGGCTACTGCAGATGCCTATATAGCTTGTTGGTTAGGAAAATGATTATATCTAATGGAGTCAACACTAAAAATCTGACTTTATATTCCCTTGCTCAAACTCTGTTGCAAGATGACTAGATAACTTAGCCTGATTTGGATGATATTGAACCTGAGATCAATTCCATTCATCTGTTAATGATGATATCCAAGGAACCTTTTGTAGTTTCTCAAGGAGAAGATGAAATCATTTCCTCCATAATTATGAATGAGTATGGCATGGAATCCCAAGTGTGTTCCAAAGAGGACTGTGTTCTTGAAACTTTGTTACCACATTTTGATGCTCTGTAGTATTCAAAAACTTCCAAATTTCTTCATACATTATTGCCTCATGAAATGTAGTCTTCCCCAATTTCTTAGCTATCCATGGTAGAAAAGGTCACTAAGCTTGAGGTTAGCTTAGGATGGGAGTTAAATGTAAACAATGCTTTGACTCTCGCTCAGCAGACATATGTGTTGCAGCTTCTAAAAAAACATCAATCAACCTTTTCTTGGGATTATACTAATATGAAAGGATTAGACCCTAAGCTTTGAACTCACAAAATTTATATTAGTCCTAAATTTAGACCTTTTCACCAACCTCAGTGAAGGGTTAACCCATCTCTAAGGGATATAGTTAAGAATGAGTTGCAGAAGTTGTTAAATGTTGGCTTCATTTATCCCATTTCTGATAGTCAGTGGGTCTCCCCTCTTGTTATAGTACCTAAGAAAGGAGGGAGATGGAGAGTTTTTGTTGACTATAGGGAGATTAACACTACCACTAAGAAGGACCACTTTCCATTACCATTCATAGATTAAGTCCTTGATAACCTAGCTAGAAATAAATACTTCTCTTTTTTGGATGGAATCAATGGTTATAATTAGATACAGATAGCCCCTGAAGACTAGGAGAAGACAACATTCACCTGCCCATGGGGCACATTTGCCTATTCAGTGCTACCTTTTGGGTTGTGTAATGCCCCTGCTACTTTCCAGTGAGCTGTGATCAGTATATTCTTAGATATCTCTGTTGATTGCATGGAGATTTACATGGATGACTTTACCACCTATCGGCATACTTTTGATGAAGCCAAGGAAAATTTGGCAAAATTTCTTCAAAGATGTCATGATTATAACCTATCTCTCAATAGTGAAAGTGCTTCATGATGATGGAAGAGGGGGTTGTCTTAGGACATTTCATATCTTCAAAAGGTATTCAAGTGGACCCTACCAAGATTGAGGTGATTAGCACATTACCTACTCTAGAAAAACAAAAAGATGTGTGAAGTTTTCTTGGACATGTCGGGTATTATAGAAGGTTTATAAAGGATTTTAGTCAGCTTGCAACACCACTGTATAACTTTCTCAAGAAGGATGCTGAATTTTCTTGGGATTCTGAGTGTGCAATGTCCTTCCTGTAGCTTAAAGAAGTTCTCACTATAGCACCAATTTTGAGAGGACCTAATTGGGGCTTGCCTTTTCATATCTATATTGATGTCATAGACTATGCTATTGGAGCTGTGCTTGGTCAGAAGGTGGACTCAATTGAGCATGCAATTTACTTTATCAGTAAAAATTTGCAGGGCGCTGAGTTTAATTACATTGTCACTAAAAAAGAACTTCTTGTAGTCATTTATGCCCTGAATAAATTTAGACACTACATTATTGGATATGATATTTATGTGCACATCAACCATTTTTCTATTAAGTATCTCATGAACAAGCCTGCAATCTTTGGAAGATTGGCTCACTGGTTTCTGCTTATGTAGGAGTTTGACATTACCATAATAGATAAACCTAGTAAAACCAATGTGGTAGCTGATTTTCTTTCTAGGTTACATGTACCTAATGATCTTGCAGCTATTGATGACAGTTTTCCTGATGAACATCTTTTCTTGTTAACTACACACAATCCTTGGTATGTTGATATTACCAATTATCTCACCACTGGTAAGACACCAGCTCATTTCTCTGCTAAAGAAAGAAGGTTGTTAACTGAAAAGAGCTTTAATTATTCATGGATTTCTAGATTCATGTTTTATACTGGTCCTGATCAAGTAACTAGAAGATGCATAAGAGAGTATGAAACCTATGATATCCTCAAGGCCTGTCATGATGAACCTTGTGGTGGACATTTTGCTGCCAAATGAACAACATTGAAAATTTTGACTGCAGGATACTATTGGCCCACTCTCCACAAGGATGCTGCTCAGTACACTAAAAAGTGTGACAAATGCCAACACATGGGATGACCTACAAAGATAGATGAAATTCCCTTGCAGCCATAGGTAGTTGTCGCACCCTTTGACAAATGGGGGATTGCCTTTGTTGGTCCTATTGAGCCCTCTTCCCAAGGTAAATCCTATATCCTTGTTTGCACTGACTATGTTACAAAATGGGCTGAGGCTAAACCTATGAAGCACCCTAGGGATAAAAATGTTGCAAAGTTCCTTTATGAATTTATCTTCACTAGATTTGGAGTACCAAGGGAGATTCAATCTGATGAAGGTCCTCAGTTTACTTCCAATTTGATTGCTGCTCTGATGGAGAAATATAACATCAAGCATGGTAAATCTTCACCCTATCACCCCCAGGCTAATGGGTAGGTAGAAGTTAACAATTGGGAGTTGGAATCTATCCTCACTAAAATAGTAGCCAACCATAAGAAATATTGGGCTATCTGACTTCTTGAAGCGCTTTGGGCATACCAAACTACATGGAAGTCTATAACTAGTTTCACACCATTTGAGCTTGTCAATGGTCACTTTGCAGTCATGCCTATTGAATTCAAACATAAGATACTTAGGAAAAATCTTTATCTTGGGATGGATCTCACTGTAGCATAGCAAGACATGATTTTGAGTTTGAATGGTCTTGATGAGTGGCAAAAATCTGCCCTGCATAACACCGAATTGATCCAACATCAGTGCAAGCAATGGCATGACAAGTTTGTCAAGGACAAAGTGTTTTCAGTTGGAGACTAGGTGCTCCTCTATGACTCTTGGTATCATCATAACCTAGGGAAATTCCAAACTAGATGGCTTGGACCATATGAGATAATTGCAATCTTTCCAAATGGTGTAGTTCAACTCTCCACAGTTGATCCAATGTGTTTCAAACTACTGGTCAATGGTCACAGATTGAAGTTTTATCACAAACCCCAGAGTAAGGATGAGTTACTATAAAAATTCTCTTCTATCATTGGTGACACACTTCCTGCAACAACTCATAATGAGATTTTCGCTCATTTTCCTTCCTCACTCTAACAAGATCTCTTCACTTTCATAATAAATGCTTTCTTAACGAAAGTCACGTCTCCATAATAAAAAATTTTCTTCATTTATTTTCTATCACCCATCCACCTCATAGTTTATTTCATTCATGGATAGAAACTACTATTAGGAATGAATGCAAAGTGTTTTGGTAGTCATTCTGTAGCAGTTGTTGTTGCATTCATGACTTGGATTGTCATTGATGTCAACACAGTGATATACTGGATATTAGCAGGAAAGTAGGTACAGTTTTGTTTTGCACACATGTTGTATTGTAGATTGGATTTTGCGTAGTTGATGGTATGTTCTTTGGTGTGTTATTAACCTATGGTTAACAATGCAAAAATAAATTCATTCATTTGTAAGAGTTATGAGCATTTTGGTGAAAGCAGTGTTTAGATAGTGTTTCTATGTAACGATGTTAAGAAATTAGAGGATATCTCTTAGCTAGGATGGAATCTAATTTTGCATAGTTAAAGGGATGTTGGAGACTCATTAATGATGATGTGGTTCATAGTGAAAACTTTGAGGATATGTTTGGAGAAAGTTACAGTAACTGGAAGCCGACAGTTTTATTTGAATTTTGTGTGTAGTGTGTAGAATTTATTATTTTGTAATTGAGGACTGACTAATTTGTAATTATTTGAGTTTGGTATATAAGAAGGAATTTTTTCCTTATTGTAATGTGTACTATGAAGAGTGAGATGTGAATATATGCATGAAGTGAAGAAAAGAGATAATTTCAGTGATGAAGGAAGACTTGTGAGTACAGAGATCTGAAATTGTGATCTTGTGTAACAGAGAGTGTAGTTTTGGCACAGTGTGAAGGAGGTAATATATTTCATATTATTCTATTGAATAATTCTAAGATCTTTTGGACAATGGGTTCAGAGATCTTGCCTTGAAGCTGTTTGGGCAGTGGGTCCTTCTGTCTTCCATAAACTCTTAACCGGGTTAGAATCTTTTAACAGGGATTCAAAACCTCCTAATAGGGATTTATATGTACTGAATGTATTTCATAAGACTCCTAAAAGGGTCCATCCTCTAACAAGGAACTTTCATATTAGTGCATCATTTTGTGGGCATCATTCTCACCAGGGTTTACTCTTTTCAAGAGGTTTCCTAGTTAACATATCTTGTGTTATTGTACAATTGTGTATGATTATCTTTCTATGGTTTATCAGTACAATGATTATATTGTTTAAATATGTTGAATGGATAAATTATCAGATAATTGATTCAGCCCCCCCCTCTTATTTATCTTGGGGATCTTTACTTTCTAACAATTGGTATTAGAGCAGTAGGTCCTTAAAAGAAAAGTTTAACAACTTAAGGAGATCCATGGTGAATTTCAGAAAAGAAAGCCCTAAGTTTGATGGAGTAAATTTTGATAGCTGGAAAGAAAAGATGAAGACACATCTATTGTGTTTAGGACCAAGTTATTGGTTGATTACAAAGAATGAGAAGACTATCATTGAGGAAGACAATCTAGAGGCAGGAACTAAAGATGAACTAGATCTATTCATGTGTAACATACTTGCAAGAGAAGCACTTTTATCAGCACTACTAGAGAATAAATATAGTCAGGTAAGATGTTTGAAAACATCTCATGCAATTTGGAAAGCTTTACATTCTACTTTTGAAGGTGATGAACATGCAAAGAAGGCTAGATTACATAATTGGATTTGTGCATTTGAAGATATCAGAATGATGGAAGATGAATCTATTAGAAGCTATATTGGTAGGATGTCTGAGGTTGTGATAGGAATAAAGTCTTGTGGAGGTGATAAGATAGAGAATGAAGTGATATGGAAAATTTTGAGAACTTTGACACCAGTATTCAAGTAGACAATGCAGATGATTGAACAAGTGATACCTTGTACATCAAAATTTTCAAGAGAGAATCTTCTTGGAAGATTAGAAACATCAGAGATAAACTTGAGATTATCAGGAGAGCTACCTAGAATGGAAACAACATTCAGTGCTCTTAGCATTAGACCTACAAGAAGTACTAGTGTGAAAGGAGATTATGCTAGCAGTAGCAGATCTGAGGAAGATAAGAAGATTGAAGAAGGTATTGCATTACTTGTAAAAAGAGAACCAGATGGTAAGAAAATCTTTAAATGTAGGATTTGTCAAGAATATGGTCATTTTGGATCTAAATGTCCTAAAAGACTTAAGAAGTATAGAAGTAACTTTAAACCTAGGAGATCTAAAGAATGTTATTATGCAAATGATGAAGATTTTGAAGTAGGAATTGAAAAAAATTTAAGTGACAGTGATAATGATAACTTTGAGGAAATAGGATTTGTAGCAATTAAAGAAGAAAGTTCTGAATCTGATAAAAGGGAAGAAAAAGCATTAGTTTCACAAGTTGAAAAGAAATCTGATTGGATTATAGACAGTGGTTGTTCACATCATATGACTAGAGATAAAAGAAAGTTTGTTAAGTTAGATAATTATGATGGAGGAATTGTTAGGGTTGGTAACAATGCACATTTTTTGATTAAGGGTATAGGATCTATTACTCTTGATGGAAAGACTAACACTGATGATGTTTACTTTGTTGATGGACTAAGACATAATCTACTAAGTGTTGGACAATTGGCTGATAAGGGTTATCAAGTTTGGTTTTATGAGAAAACTTGTGTGATAAAAGATAAAGATGGAAATCTGATTGGAGATGGATCCAGAACCAAAGGTAATGTATTTCAATTGAATCCTACTCAGATGACATGTTTGATAACTAGGATTGATGACAATTGGTTATGGCATAAAAGGTTTTGTCATATAAACTTTGATAATATTGTCAAGGTGAGCACTACACATGCGGTAAGAGATTTAACTAGAATTATGAAACCTACTAACATGATTTGCAAAGAATGTATGATGGCAAAGTAGAAAAGGAGTTCATTTCCCAATAAGAAGTTCACATCGGCAGAGAAGTTGGAGATTGTTCATATAGACTTGAGTGGTCCTACTAGGACTAGAGGATTCTATGGTGAAAGGTATTTTATGATTCTTGTTGATGATTTAACAAGAAAGATGTGGATTGCATTTTTGAAAGAAAAATTTGAAGCATTTGATAAATTTAAGATCACGAAAAGCAAAATTGAGAATGAATCTGGAATGAAGATTAAGTGTCTAAGATCTGATAGAGATGGTGAATTTACATCTAGAGAGTTTAACACTTTTTGTGAAATGAATGGGATTAAGAGACAACTTTCAGCCCCTAGAACACTAGAACAAAATGGTATTGCAGAAAGAAGGAACAGGTCAATAACTGAAGCAACAAGAGCTATGTTGTTTGAAAATGATTTGGCTAAAAATTTTTGGAGAGAAGTAGTGAACACAACAATATACACTATGAATAGAGTACAAATCAGAGCAAATACAAACAAGACACCTTATGAATTATGGTTTGGACATACACCCTCAGTTAAGTATTTTAGAATTTTTGGAAGTAAATGTTATATAAAGAGAGATGATGATATAGGAAAGTTTGATCCTAGAAGTGATGAAGGAATATTTCTTGGATATTCTTTAAAAAGAAAAGCATATAGATGTTATAACAAAAGAACTCAGACTATTGTTGAAAGTGAAAATGTAAAAGTTGATGAGAAATTTAAAATTCAGGAAAGAATGCTTGGTTATGAATCTGATGGAGAAGCACAACCTTAGCCTAACATTGAAAATGCAGAATTATTTTTTGAAACTAACAGTGATTTGCTGAATGAAAGTCATACTGAAGAAGACAGAGAAGAAAGCAGAGAAGAATCTATAGTCAGAACAAGATCAGTAACTATGACACCTAACAGGTATACTTAAAGACATCACCCTATTGAGCAAGTTATTAGAAGTTTAGATAGAGGAGTTTTGACTTGAAATAAGGTACATTTATGTTTGATTTCTCAAATTGAAACTAAGACTACTAATGAAGCTTGTGAAGATGAACATTGGATCAATAATATGAAAGAACTAGAGTAGATTGAAAAAAACAAGACATGGGAATTGGTCCCTAGACCTGAAGACAAGAATGTGATTGGAACAAAGTGGGTATTTAGAAACAAGATGAATGAACAAGGAGAAGTGATAAGAAACAAAGCAAGATTGGTATGTAAAGGATATTCACAATAAGAAGGAATTGACTATGAAGAAACTTTTGCACCTGTGGCCAGACTTGAAGCAGTGAGAATGTTTCTAGCATATGCAACTTACAAGAAATTCAAAGTGTATCAGATGGATGTGAAGTCAGCATTTTTGAATGGTGAATTGGAAGAAGAAGTCTACATTGAGCAGCCTGAAGGTTTTCCTTTGACACAAGAAGGAGATATGGTATGTAAGTTAAACAAAGCTTCATATGGATTAACACAAGCACCTAGAACCTAGTATGCAAGATTGGATAAGTATTTATTGAAATTGGGATTTATAAAAGGAACATCAGACAATAACTTATACAAAAAAGAAATTGAGAATGGTTTGTTGGTTATAGTTATATTTGTTGATGATATTATCTTTGGAGGAGAAGATGAAGCCAGTGACAAAATTGTAGATGAAATGAAAACTGAATTTAAGATGAGCATGATTGGAGAAATGAAATATTTTTTGGGATTATAGATAACACAAAGCAAGAAAGGTATATTTGTAAGTTAGACTAAGTATTTAAATGAATTATTGAAAAGATTTGGAATGGAAGATTCTAAACCTGTTGGAACACATATGGTAACCGGACATAAGTTATCTAGCAAAGATGAGACACCAACATTTGAGCAGAAAAAGTACAGATCTATGATTGGAGGATTGCAGTACTTAACACATACACGACCTGATATAGTACATTCAGTGGGGATTATAGCAAGGTTTCAAGAAAAACCTAGAGAATCACATTATGCAGCAATAAAGAGGATACTGAGATATCTGAAAAGAACAATGGATTATGGTATGAGAATTCTGATGATTTTACTTTATGTGTCTATACTGATGCAGATTGGGGAGGCAACATTGATGAGAAGAAAAGCACCAGTGGTGGAGCCTTTTTTCTTGGAGGTAAATTGGTCTCTTGGCTAAGTAAGAAGCAGAATTGTACTTCATAAAGCACAGTAGAAGCAGAATATGTTGCAGCAGCAAATAATTATAATCAGATTATTTGGATGAAGAAAATGTTGAAGGATATTGGAATAAAGTTTGATGAACTTGTTGTTATACATTGTGATAACACTAGTACAGTGAGTATGTCAAAAAATATTGTTTTACATTCTAAGACTAAACATATTGAGATCAAGTATCATGTTGTAAGAGAGAAAGTTGCAAAAAAAGAAGTAAGATTGGAGTACATAAGTACAAAGGAACATATAGCAGATATATTTACAAAGCCTTTACCTAAGGATACATTTGTGTATCTAAGAGGTATGCTTGGGGTTATGCCCCAACCTATTTTTGAGAATTGATGCAGATGATTGCATCCGTCCAGTGGTATATGAGCCCTATCTTTCTTCTGGATTGGATGTTGGAACTTCCTCTATGGGGGAGTTTATGAGCTGAGTCATGAGGACTCTTGTTATTGTATTTTTATGAAAAGTATCTTTTGACATTAAGTTGTTGTTGACTTAGTGATAGAATTTCTATCATTGATGTCAATGGGGGAGAGATATACATGAAAAACATTATGGATTGTATGAGAGAGCTGAATAGGAAAACGAAGCAAGATTTGATTTGATATTTTGCAGTGATGTTGCAGTATTGGATTTTTGGAACATTGGATGTTTTTAATCTATGTTACCATCAATGCCAATGGGGGAGATTATTAGGAATGAATGCAAAGTGTTTTGGCAGTCATTCTGCAGTAGTTAGTGTTGCATTCATGACTTGGATTGTCATTGATGTCAACACTGTGATATTCTGGATATTAGCAGGAAAGTAGGTACAATTTTGTTTTGCGCACATGATTAATTGTAGATTGGATTTTGTGTAGTTGATGGTATGTTCTTTGGTGTGTTATTAACCTATGGTTAATAGCACAAAAAGAAATTCATTCATTTGTAAGAGTTATGAGCATTTTGGTGAAAGCAGTGTTTAGACAGTGTTTCTGTGTAGCGATGTTCGGAAATCAGAGGATATCTCTTAGCTGGGATGGAATCTGATTTTTCACAGTTAAAGGGATGTTGGAGACTCATTAATGATGACATGGTTCATAGTGAAAACTTTGAGGATATGTTTGGAGAAAGTTACAGTAACTGGAAGCCGACAGTTTTATGTGAATTCTATGTGTAGCATGTAGAATTTATTATTTTGTAATTGAGGACTGACTCATTTGTAATTATTTGAGTTTGGTATATAAGAAGGAATTTTTTCCTTATTTTAATGTGTACTATGAAGAGTGAGATGCGAATATATGCATGAAGTGAAGAAAAGAGCTAATTCAATGATGAAGGAAGACTTGTGAGTACAGAGATCTGGAATTGTGATCTTGTGTAGAAGAGAGTGTAGTTTTGGCAGAGTGTGAAGGAGGTAATATATTTCATATTATTCTATTAAATAATTCTAAGATCTTTTGGACAGTGGGTTCAGAGATCTTGCCTTGAAGCTGTTTGGGCAGTGGGTCCTTCTGTCTTCCATAAACTCTTAACGGGGTTAGAATCTTTTAACAGGGATTCAAAATCTCCTAACAAGGATTTATATGTACTGAATGTATTTCATAAGACTCCTAAAAGGGTTCATCCTCTAACAAGGAACTTTCATATTAGTGCATCATTTTGTGGGCATCATTCCCACTAGGGTTTACTCTTTTCAAGATGTTCCCTAGTTAACATATCTTGTGTTATTGTGCAATTGTGTATGATTATCTTTCTATGGTTGATCAGTACATTGATTATATTGTTTAAAGCTGCTGAATGGATAAATTTTCAGATAACTGATTCACCCCCCCCTCTCAGTTATCTTGGGGATCTTTACTTTCTAACAACTACCACCTCAACAACACTCCAGGTTAGCACACATTTCAATGTATGCAATTTTAATTTGTTTTCCCCTTATTTTTATCGTACACCTTGTCTCTACTACAAGTGAGGGCCCACTTGAAATATTTTAGCTGGGGGGGGAATTTATATTAGTTTTTTTATGATTATGTTTATGCAATATTTATATTTATTCCTTTCTCTTATCGTACTTGTATTTTTGTGCCATGATTAGACACTTTTGAAATTCATTATGTTGTGATGTTATTTTTCGCACGTATAAAGTAAGGTGGAAAGCTATGTTGAGTACGAGTTCTGTGGAGAGTACTTATGGGTAATTATGAAATGATAATATGGTGATTTTCATTTATGTTACTCCTAAGCTCTTTTCTCAAGCTACATTGCTAGAAATTTCCAAATTTGAAATCATCCTGCAACCTGCCTTTTCAAGCTTTCTTGTTCAAAATCTTGGTTATCTATTTTTTATCTCCTATAACTCTGTGTTGGGTATCTCAGAAACTAGATGATGGGAGGAGATCTCATTTGAAGAGAGCCTACTGTGCATAATGTTTTTCTAGAAGACCAGAATTGTAGGCCATATTTTTAGGCAAGGGGTTGGATGGATTATATCCAAAAGCTCACTAGCTGGGATGACGAAGTTGCACTTCAATTTCTTAACTAATTAAAAGATGGAGTAGCTACAATTAAAGGACTAAAGCTTCCATTTTATCAATCAATTCTAGCAGAGGTCATGGGATTACCACAGGAGGGTGAGGAATTGGTAGAGAATCTTGACCCAACTACGTCCAGAGCTCAATTCACTCTACATGTAGACCCACCGCTTGAAGTTGATAGAAAACAAGGCACATTTAGACTATCTCTTCCTGAGCCATTTAAAAAATGTGAGGTTTATATTATTAGATATTTCACTTGTGAAGGTTGACACTCATTCCTACATGTTGTTCACTTTAAATTCTTGAGCTATTTAAGACATGATAATAGGCCTATCAATGTCCCTAGTTTTGTGTTTAGCATCTTGTCAAAGCAAGCCATTCTAGTTCAAGAGGGTAAATGAAATTTTGTCTCTTACCATTGTTTAATCAGGTTGATAGTGGAAAAAGCCTTAAGGGAGCAGTCAAAAATTTCCTAGGAGGAATTTCTGCTGTAGAGGTTGAAGGAGCCTACCCCAAAACCAATTGGGCATAGAGTGGGATAGAGGATTAAAATGGCTAAAGGGGTTAGGAAATTTTTTATTGAAATTGGACAATGTTCTTCATCCAAAAATAAATCTAGGGTTAGGACCCCTAATTTCCTTAATTCTCCTAATTCCTCTACTTCAAGATTAAATCATGAAGAGGAATCAGAGATTCTTGCAGAAAAGACTGAAGTTCCTCCTGCAGTGGAAATGGTTTCCCCTAAGGATAAGAAAAAGAAAATTAGCCCTAGTACTAGTCGGTAGGCTAAGACATCTCCTGCAACCATGAGCACTTCCAAAAAAGGGAAAGCTCTAGAAAATGAGGAAACTCTGTTAAGGAGAAGTGCTAGGAGGAGGTCACAAATAACTGCAGAGATTCCAGTTGATGAGCCAAATGTAGAACAAGATTCTAGGCAGAAGGAAGAAGAGGATGAAAACATTTAGAAAGAGGCTGAATTACAGCCTGAAACTTTTCAGCAGGAAGAATAATGGACTGAGATTATGGAACATGACACATTTGAGGGATTTCCTGATGTTAAAATAGAGTAGGTTCCTGGTAATTCAATAAATGCAGAAGTCATTATAATCAGAGATGACTCCAGCTTGGAAGAGCAAGCTTATGTGTTTCGAAGGAGAGGATCAACCTCTAAGAATCCTTAGGAGGATGATTCAAAAACTGATGACTCTGATAGTTACATCAGGGAAGTAGATGACACAGTGTTCTCTCCTATAGTAGGATATCCTGCAGTAGAAAGGGATCCCTATGAAGAAAATCTAGATATTGATATGGACCTTGTAAATAAGGTAGTAGAGAAATTTTTTAATGAAGGATTAGATACATTAGCTTTAGTGGCTCAACAATGCTCTAACATTGAGAGGGCTATGATCATATGGATAGATCCTTTAAAGAGGAAAAGTGCTAACAATGGTAAGTCATATGTTCCTCAAACAACATGCAATTCTTTCCTTAGTTCAAAAATAGATCAATTTAGTTCAACATCTTTGTTATCTGTTATTTTCCAATTGTCTAAGCAATTAAATTCTAAGAGAGAGCAGTGGAAATAGCAACGGAAAGAACTAAATAGGGTAATAGATTGTCATTATCAAGAAACACTTGTTCAGGAGGAAAAGATAGAACAGCTAAGTGTGAAACTTGACAAAATTACATCTCTAATTCCTGACCTAATGGGTTATAGATCTCCATCACCTATTTATGCCTTGTTTCTTAAAGAACAACTGTTAAACTATTAGATGACCTATATTTTCTAGGACAAACCTTCCTCACTAAAAGATCCTACTCAATTTCCTCAAGCCTTCCATAATTCTCCTGTAGCCATTCAAAATCTATTATGTGAATTCTATCTCCACAACCTAGTAGTCCCTAATGACCGAGTTTGAAATCCCTTGCTTTATCTTGGGGATATTCAACTCAGAACCCTCATGTCCTGGATACATAATGAAATTAGTTGGGACACTCAAGCCAAAGTGTATAGGGATTTGGAGTCATAAATTCCCCTATTTTTAAGGCCTGAAGCCAAAGATCCTTGAACTTACTATTATAATTGGCTAAGGATTTCCCCCTCTGAATCATGTAGCAAGATCATCTATCCAATAAGAAATGAAGAATTTAATGTATATGAACAAATGGTAGATTTTGAATTGCTTGAGGCTAGAAATGCTATTCAGTGGTGCTGGAATATTTTATCTAGGGAGATGAGAAACAAAGAACCACATTCACCTCTCAATTTTGCTATGGAAACCTAGTGTGCACCTTAATATATTTCCTTGGGAAGAGAGAGAGAGAGAGAAAGTTTTTGGATTCCACTAACCTTTCAACGTCCATTACTTATGTCTCCTTTACTTGCAAACTCAAAAAATATGGACAATTTTGATATGCAGAGGGAAAAGGACATATGGAAGAAACACAAGGAAATAAAGGGATTCTATTGGAGTCTTGCAGAGGGAGGTACTAGATAGAGAACAACTGCTGATTATAGATTGACAGCCAGGTTGAAGAATTTATTTGCTGCGGGACCAGCAAATAGCTAAGCTGGGGGGAATGATGAGTCAAGTTTATGGGATGTTTTGTTTATGATTTTCTAATTTTAGACTTAAATATCTTATGGTTTTTCATAAACATTATACAACCTTTTTATGTTTCTAAGCTTTAGCCATATGTATATTTGATACTTTTCAAACTAAAGGACAAGACTGAATATATATAGATTAATGAATGTTATGCTAAAATCTGGTATTTTTCTTCTCTAGCTTTAATGGGTTGACCTCCTATAGCCATGTGACAAGGCTAAGTTAAAATAGAAAAACTTATTATAATCTTTTCCTTGGATTCGTGTTGTGGATTCTGTTATGTTAACCTTTTGTAGTAGAAGAACATGTCAGCAAGGAGCGTGGACTCAAGGATGAGTGGGCCTTTTAAGGTGAGCAACTGTTTTATATCTCATCATAGCTCCACTCACTCCATAGCTTTGCGATTATTGATTCAGACCAAGTCAATCTAGTTACCAAGTGTTCCTATATTCTCAAAGCACTAAATATGGCTTATCTTCTTGCATAAATGATGTTGTTGTTCCTGTAACTGAAGTTGTTATGCTATGTAATGAAGGACCTAATCTGTAGGTGTTATGTTTTTCTTAGTTCACTTTAAATAAGTTGGACTTATGATTCTAGACTAGTTAGACATTTTGAGGAATTCATACTATAATCTAGCAATAGAGTGAAATACTTTGATATCCTATATTGTATCTATGTTTTGTTAAATGAATATATGACAGTTTCATATTTCAATCTCTAAGTTATAATTCATTCATACTTCCGTGGGGGCCCACATGGGAGGTGAATCCCCTGTTCATGCTTAAGTAGGATTCAGTTAAGTTTCTTTGAAGTTGTTAAGTATTGTTGCTCCTATAGCCACTGGTATCAAAAACATTGACTGTTTCCTGCAGCATAGATTTACTTCTCAAGCATTATCCATTTACTATTAAGTTTAACCTTCAAGATAAGAGTTAATTTGTAGTTTCAATTTCTAGTATAAATCTCTTGTAGCAATAGCTTTTACTTTAGTAGTGATGACTCTTGAGGAGAGCTAAAGCATAAACTTTGCAGCCATCATCTCAAGTTCATGTTCTTGAATTGATACATTTAATGAAGTCTAGCATGATGTTCTAAGTTCATACATGATGATTTTAAGCAATGAATCACTGTTAAAGGATGTCCAATCCTTCAGTTACTAGGATATTATTCTGACTAGTTAGTTATCTTTGTTCAGCTTTGGCACTTCCCTCTTATACATTTTGAGATCTTTGTGTTGAAGTCCTTAAAAATTTGTTCCAAGCAACCAATGCTCTGATACCAATTTTTAGAATAACTGAGAGGGGGGTGAATCAGTTATCCACTATCCTGTCAAAATGTATAATCCAAAAAAAAATTACTTAAACTTTTGCTACTCGGTAACTTAAAATACTATATTGTCTATGCTTTTACTGATTACCAGTCTATAACATATAATGATTACCGATCAAATCTAAGATGAAACATGCAAGTATGACATCAAAAAAATATCACAATCAACACATAACACAAGAGAGTTAATGTGGCTTGTGAAGGGAAAAACCACCCGGGACTGGCAACCCAAAAAAATTCTCTCTTCTGAAGTGAGGTTAGTGAAGACCCAACCCTGTTAAAGGTTACAAACACATTGTTAGGTGTGACCTTGTTAGGGGATTTTAGACCAACCATTATCATCCAACTAACATTCACTATGGGGTTGACTGGATAACAATGTTCATTCTATGAATGATACATAAAAGACTTTCCTAGTCCACTCTGTTAAGAGATTTGACTCTATACAATGGTTAAAATGTAATAGTAGGTGATCTACCTTAATACAACTTCAATTTCAGATGTATAGATCAATGTTAGGCTCATTCAATCCTCTGATCATTATATCAATTCTATTTCAATCAATATTTAGTTGTGTGTGTGAAAATTGTACCTGATCTGTAGACACAACACTTCAGTAAAATATTAGAGGTTAGTGATAATCAAAATCATGCAAAATTGAAATCTAATCTAACCAAGTGATTTACTACCTTCTAATAGGTGCGAGATTAATGTTCTCAGATTGTAATCGAGATCAGTGACCTAGACGACACCTAAATGAAGGATTTGAATGCAATTGATCTATATTTTTGATATTTTCTATGCAATAAGAATGATAAAAACTGATATGAATCTATGCTAGATGAAATTGATATGAAATGAATGCTAAATGATCTAACAATGAAGATTCTAACAATGATATGAAAACTATGAAATTCTATGCTAAGATATAAAAACTATGCAATTGAAATTGATCTCACAATGCTTTGAATTCGCAAGTTGATTCCTCAGCCTCCAATTCTCTAGCGTGATTGTGCAAAAATATGAGATGATTTATGAAGAGCTAAAGCCTTTAATTTATAGAAATCCAGGGCTTTGGAGGTGCATGGAAGAAAGCCATAAATCACTCAAATAACTCAGCTTGATTTTTGAGTTATCTGATAATAACAGATAATTAAGTCACAAAAACATGCAAAAGCTCAGTTTTAACTCAAATTAGAGTTTAGCTTTAATTGATAATTGATAGTTGTCTACTTTTATGATTGTGCATGTTTTATTTATGAATTAGTTTAATAATAAAGTGATTTATGCTGAACTTAACTGCTTTTAAAAATAAAACAATTGATTTATGGGTTAATCAATTATTTAATCAAACTTTTATTAAAAACTATATTATTAAATAATGACAACTTGCTTTAATTAATTAAATAAGAATTTAATCAATTATTAATATGATATTAGATTTATTGTCAAAATTAAATAATACAATTAATAATAGATAGAATTAAATTTAATTACACAATTAAGTGGCAAGATATTAAATCTAATTAATTAAATATGAAAATATTCAATTAATCAAACTTTAGGATAAATGTGATTTATTGCCAAATAATTATAAAATTAAAGATAATTAAGATAATTAGGAATATTACTAGGAATATTCCCCAATGCAGAATTTAAGATAATCAATTAGGATTCGATGATGTTTAGATGTGCCTTAGGTTAGGACTTTGATGTCGATTTCGTTCGAATTGTAAATGTAGGAGGTTAATGAACTTATAGCCCATTTTTGGGGTATTACATTTTGCCCCTCTTTGAATTACTGTGCGAGGCACAGTGGTTCAAAGATAGTCTGTGTTTGATAAAGATATGAAACTGATTCAAAAGATAAACTGATCTCAAGATAGAAACCGATTGAAAGATATTGAGATAGGAGGTCCTGAGTGACCAGAGATAATGTTTACTATAGCAGCAATGAACCGATGATTGCGAAAAAGTGTCCAAAACGCCTGATTCCAAACCTTAGGATTGCAAAGAAGTGAGTGACCCGTTCTAGACTCGATTATCTTAGCAGAACTAGCAAGTATCACATCCAAACCCTTCAGTTGCCGAAGAACCAAGGAAAGAACACTATGATCTAATGGTTGCAAAAATTGATACGGATTACAAGATTAAGAGAATACCAGATTGATATGGATCGATGAATCTGATATGCCCCAAGTGATGATAGATTTTCCCTGAGGGACGAGGTCTTTTTTTTTTGATGAATCAGTAACTAGATGTGATTGTTTGTCTTGATTACTAATGAAAGATATTGATAGATTTGATTGACAGACTTTGAATGATGTGCAATACCATGCCCCCTTCGGGATTAAAATTGAAATCTGACAAGAAAAGTCAGTGTTGAGAGCTCAGAAGCATGTTGATTGATGGGAAAAGTGGTTATACACGTTCAAGAGCGCATTCTACATCATTTGGAGGTCTCAAAAGACCAAGTTTGACTAGGTTTGACCATGAGTTGACCATAGTTGACCAAGTTGAAATTTTGATAGTTTGATGTAAGATAATCAGTTAAGTTGAAAAATGGATTTCTACTATGATTGAAGGTTGATTATGCAAGTAGTTAATAATATGAATGATCTCAGATTTGAATTTTGATCTCGAAAAAGGATTCTGCTTGCTATTTCATTGGAGGAACCTTCGTGTGAGATTCAGCTCTTGTTAGACTGGAAGAGGTGATTTGAAGAATCATTTAAGCATTGAAGTTCGTTTAGCCATTGTGAGATCATGCAAACATGCAAAATGCAAAGAGACATGCAAGATGAAATGCAACCTAAGACCTAGGACCTAGTCACTGATCATGTGTCGATTTGTTATCATCATTGAACTTTTAGGTAACTGGATAAATCAATACAATGTCCACTAGCTAAAAAAAACCATAGACATATGAATATTGATTTGTATGCGCAAGAATCAATACAACCCCCACTGGTCAAACAACCATGGACATATGAATATTGATTTTATTTTCGGAATGTCGGATTAGATATAAGCATCAAAGCATAAGCACCAGGATGACCTGAATATCATGTCCATGTTGATATAGCAATTTATATAAGCATTAAAACATAAACGTCATGATGACCTGAAATGCCTTGCATTGCAAACACATCAAAGAGTCAAGAGATCATTCTAAATCCAATGTGAATTACCCGTAGTGACCCTTTATCATTCACATCCTTAGGCAAGATCACGTTCCATAGTAGGAGAAAGAACTTACTCAAAAAGACAATAGTTAGATCAGACTTCCTTGAATTGTCTGGGTATCAATGGTCGAGGTACGCATGGCCATCCAATTCAAGATAGAGGCTCTTATAGTCGGACACCATTTCAATCCAAAATTTCCAAAGTTATTAGATTTCACATACAAGCAGAAAACCAAGAAAAGATTATGCCCCCAGCCATCACTCTCTAAATCCTATAAAGGACATCATTGAGGAGCTCGAAGGGACACAATATGCTAAAATCTCAATGCGAATCAGTAAGCATACAAGAAGATAAAAGCATATAAAAAAAGCATAGATTATTTTCAGTTGAGTGTTGATGTTTGATTGCGTTGTTGTAGATGTAAAATCCTTTCTGGAGACAAGACAGACTTGACTGACTCAAATGAAGCTTCAAAGGACTCTGAGTGGTTATGATCTATCTAAGATACATGGGAGACCATAGGATATGACATTGATTGCCCCCAAGTGTTAAACATTGATAGGATACAGACGCTTGAGCTGATTGGTGTACAGACCAACTTATTGAAAATTGGAAATGCAGAAACAAACCGGGAGATATGTACAAACTAAAGTAGACTGAAAGCTGGGAAAGACCAAGATTGCACTGATAGATGGAGCATTTGGAACAAGTGGCACCCGTTTGCTGGGTTTTCACCATCTTGGCAGAGATTCTATTTTTGCTACCAAGGCACCTGTTTCCAGGTTTTCACCAAGGCACTTTTTCTTTTTTTTCATTTTTTTTTGTATTTTTTATTTTTTCAATTTTTTTTGTACTTTTGATATTTTTTTATTTTTTTGAATTTTTGATTTTTTTTTGATTTTTTTGAATTTTTGATATTTTTTGATTTTTTTGTGAATCATCAAGGCGCCTATTGCTAGGTTTTCACCAAGATGTTCATTTTTTCAGGACTTTTCTGATTTTTAGTATTTTTTTAGGATATTTAACCATAGACTGAATGCCTTAGGCATAGAATTTCTTTAGATGGAGAACGTTGATTGGTTCTTAGAGCTTTTCTCCTTTAGTCATTGAGAGTTGATAGGCGCCAGAGCCAAAAGTAGCAGTGATAACAAAGGGACCCAGCCAATTGGGTTCGAACTTCCCCTTGCGTTCTCGATGTGATTGATTTTTAGGATTTTCTCTCAACACTAGATCACCAACCTGAAATTCTCTATGTCAAACTTTCTTGTTGTAGCCTCTAGACATTCTTTTCTGATACACTCTAAGATGATCATACGCTGCTTGTCTGCACTCATCTAGTAGTTCCAGTTCTTGTAACCTAGACACTCTGTAGTCTTCATCAGTGAAAAGTCCATGCATTTTGATTTTGAGTGATGGGATTTCAACCTCAATAGGTAGTACCGCTTCAAACCCATAAACTAAAGTGAAAGGTGTAGCCCCTGTAGGTGTTCTAATACTAGTTCTGTATGCCCAGAGAGCTGGATTGATCATGAGATGCCAGTCTCTTCCTGTTTTATTAACTGTTCTGTGTAAGATCTTTAGGAGATTTTTGTTTGAAGCCTCAGCTTGTCCATTCCCTTAAGGATAGTAAATAGAAGACCAATGTTGTGTAATCTTGAATTTGGCACATAAGTCATCTAGATCCTTGTTTTTGAATTGTCCCCCGTTATCTATGATTATAGAGTGAGGGATCCCATATCTACAAATGATGTAGTTCAGGATGAACATAGAGATCTATTTCCCCGTTGCTTGTGTTAGAGGAACTGCTTCTACCCATTTTGTAAAATAATCTGTAGCTGTGATTATATGGGTATGTCCATTAGAAGAGTGCAGATGGATAGCACCTATGAGATCAAATGCCCATTGTTAAAAAGGCCATTGTGTAGTAAAGGGAATCAGATCTCTCCCTGGAGCATGAATCAAGTTGCCATGAACTTGACACCGTTGATAGTTTTTAGCAAATTTAATAGCCTCTTTCTCCATTTCAGGCCAATAGTACCCAGCCCTAATAATTTTTTGAGCTAACATTAAACCATTCGAGTGTGACCCACATATACCCTCATGGACTTCCTCTAATGCACGTTGAGACTCTTCCCGTTCTAAACATCTAAGCAGTGTACCATCTAGACCTCATTTGTATAGATTATTACCAATGATGACATATCAGGATGCGGATCGGATAAGGTTTCATTTCTCAAAATGGTTAAAGGACTCAGGGATGATTTGGTCATGGAGATAGGAGAATAGATTTTTGTAGCGAGATGAGTCATAACCTACAACATTGCAGATCATGCGGGTTTCAGGGGAGTCATATGCAGGATAGGATAGGGCTTCCACCAGGAACTCATAGCGTAGCTGATGTTTGGGCTGTTGTAAGAGAGTAGATAGTGTTGCCATTGCATCAGCAGCCTTATTCTCCATTCTGGGTATTTGCTCAAATGTGATAGAGATGAAGTATTTCTTTAAATCGTCTACCATTCTCTTGTAAGGAATGAGCTTTTCATCTTTGGTTTGGTACACATCATTGACTTGATGGATAACCAATTGTGAGTCTCCATGGATGTGCATCTCTGTAACTCTCCATTGTATTGCCATTTTCATACCATTGAGAAGTGCCTCATATTCAGAAATATTATTTGTGCAAGGAAATTTTAGTCTAAATGCTTTGGGTATCGAGTATCCTTGAGGAGTGATGAACAATATGCCTGCTCCAGATCCATTTTGTGTGTAGGAGCCATCAAAGAATAACCACCATGCTCTAGAAGAGAGGTGCATGATAGAGGAATCGGGAAATTCCATTTGCATGGGTGTATCATCAAATAGTGGTGCTTCATCTAATTGATCAACAATGACCTGTCCTTTGATAGCTTTTCTTTCAACATATTCAATGTCAAATTTGCTCAAGAGCATGACCCATTTAGCTAGTCTACCTGTGAGGGCAGTTTTGCTTAGGAGATATTTCAGTGGATCAATTTTAGCTACCAAATGAGTAGTATGAGCTAACATGTAGTGTCTCAGTTTCTACGATGCAAAGATCATAGCTAGACATGCCTTCTCTATCATTGAGTAGTTTTTCTCATAGGCCACTAAAGTTCTGCTGATATAGTAGATGGCTCTTTCTTTCTTGTCTTCGTCATGTTGCGCTAGCAATGCCCCCAGTGATGTGGCTATTGCAGAGACATACAAGATCAATGGATTCCCATGAATAGGAGGCATCAAGATAGGCGGATTTGATAGATACTTCTTGATATGGTTAAAGTTGTTCTCGCATTCTTCATTCCATGCAAAGGTCATGCCTTTATGTAATGTTTTTGTAAAAGGTTGTGATATGTCAGCTAACTGTGATATGAATCTTCTGATGGACTGTACTCTGCCTTGCAACATCCTCATTTGACTGATATTCTTGGGAGGTTGCATCTCTATGATAGCTTTGACTTTAGCCGGATCAACTTCAATGCCTTTCTTTGAAACTATGTATCCTAAGAGCTTTCCAGAAGTGACATCAAAAGCACACTTCTTAGGATTTAGTCGGAGACTAAACTATTCCATTCTATCTAGGATCATGCTCAAGTCTGTTAGATGTTTAGTTCTAATCATGGATTTTGCCAAGGTATCATCCACATAATCCTCCATTGTTTTATGCATCATATCATGAAAAATAGATCTCATTGCTCTTTGATATGTAGCTCCAGCATTTTTGAGTTTGAATGGCATAACATTCCAACTGAAGGTTCCCCATGCACATGTGAAAGCTATTTTCTCTTGATCTTCTGGAGTAATTTTGATTTGGTTGTACCCAGAAAAACCATCCATTAAGGAATACATTTCATAGCCCGCAGTCATGTCCACTATCATATCAATGTTAGGCAGCGGAAAATCATCCTTAGGGCATGCTCTGTTCACATCTCTAAAGTCTGTGCACACTCTGATTGAACCATCTAGTTTTGAAATAGGTACAATGTTAGAGATCCACTCAGCATAGTCTATGACATGGATGAATCTAGCTTTTAGGATTTTTTCTAGTTCTACTTTGACTAAGAGTGCAACATGAGGATGCATCTTTCTTAGTTTTTGTTTGATTGGTTTTACTCTAGGAGAAATGGATAGATGGTGCATAATGAGATTGGGATCCAATCCTAGCATATCTGAATATTTCCATGCAAAGTTGATCTTTTTTTCTGATAAGAATGTAGTGAATTTTTGTTTCTCTTCTTCTGATAGAGATTGTGCTACATGTACCAATTGTGGTTCCTCTGTTGTACCCAAATTGATGGATTGAGTGGGCTCAATCAGAACTGGAGATCTATCCTGTAAATGACTCAGAAGGACATCAAATATCTCATCCTTAGGTGCCTTAGAGAGGTTTTCACCTTCAGATACATCTTTTCTTTTTACTTTTGTAGGTTCTGAGACTGCCACAAAGTGGTTTTCACCCTCAGAACTCTTTTTCTTTTTCTTTTTATTTTTTTGACTAAGATATTTGATGTCTGACTCGGTCATGTTGACACTCGGTTCGCTGATGGAAGTCCTCATAGGCTCGACTGCATTGAGGTAACAAGCAAGGGCATAGTCACTGGAAAAGGTGTAAACACCATGGCTTGGGTTTGTGGAAGTTTGGTCGATAAGATCAGGGCGTTGGATAGTTAAAGCGGGAAAGGCTTGGGATATGGTGTTCACGGATGGGGATATGTCATCATTGGTCCTAACCCGACGCTCAAGTTCAAAGGTGATATTACAGCTCAAAATGTTCAATTCATGAATAGGCTCAACATCATCATGGGAGTCCTCTTTAGCCATAGGTGGATCTGACACGTTAAGTTCATTGTTTTTCTCTAGACCTACGTTGGGTTGAGATACATATTGGTGAATAACATCAATATATTTCTTTGTTATAAGCTCATCTTCTTCTGGAATGGCACCCCATTCATAGTCATTTGACTCAGCTTCTGATTCAGGATCTCTAGGAAATCTTAGAAAATGTGTGAAATCAGGATGAATACCCCAAGAAGGATTACCCTCAGTCTCTGACTTGAATTCATATTCATGGGAATCAATGTCAGAATAACTACCCC
Source organism: Chamaecyparis obtusa (assembly GCA_027943335.1). Classification (NCBI taxonomy): domain Eukaryota; kingdom Viridiplantae; phylum Streptophyta; class Pinopsida; order Cupressales; family Cupressaceae; genus Chamaecyparis; species Chamaecyparis obtusa. Next base: position 870,936 of record BSBK01000609.1, read on the forward strand.
CTTCTTCTTGATCAGTTTGATTGCCTTCAAGATTAGCTGGTTCTTGTGGTGCAACCATCTCTTGTGCTATAGTAGGTTCTTGTGTTTCTACTACATTAATTCTTTTGATAAGATCATCTGTATCATCAAGAAGATCTTTGATCTCTTTAGGAAATTTTTCATAGGGGATAAGCTCAGAGCTATCTGAATCATCATCAGAGGGTTTTGTTTCTTCTTTCTTAAGAAGGGGTTCTCCTGGTGCAATTTGTTCTATGACATGAGAACAACCACCTTTGAGATGATAGGGTTTCTTCTTAAACCCTAAGCCACCAGTATCTTTGTTGGCTCTACCAATATGTGAAATGGGTGTCACAAGACCCTTTCCGCTGATTCCTAGAGGTCCTTGACTGGAATATCCCATCTTGGCTATCAATTTGTTTCCTAGACCATATGAATTAGAAGGGATTGTAGGTGCTATAGATTCACTAGGTTGAACAATTTTGGATTCAAAATCATCTTTGTATAGCCATGCAAGCACAACTTCATCTTCTTCAAATTCTTGTTTGGATACTTGCTCCACCACAAAATTTCTTTTGTATGCTTCCATAGGTTCCTTAGGTTCTGATTTAGATTTCTTCAAAGATTGTCCATATGACTTGGGCAAGATAGGGAGAGATGTTAGAGACAAGATTGGCTCTATAGTGTATTCTCCCATCCCATTTTCTTTGATATTGATCTCTTTAGCAATGTCTTCCATCTTGGATGTGGAAGCCACATTTTGTTGCTTGATGGAAGATTCTCTATTATTAGGTACAAGCTTATCAGCACTTTCCTTCAATGTATTGCAAGTTGTACTTAGATCTACTGGGATAGTAACTTCTACCCCTTCATAGGGAAATTTCAAGCATTGATGGTACATAGAAGGGATGGCTTGCATTTCATGGATCTAGGGTCTCCCTAGAAGGATATTGTAAGCCAATGGCAGATCAAGCACCTGACATGTGGTATCTTTGATGACCAGACCCACTTAGATGGGTAAGACAATGGTGCCTTTAAAAGATCTTTCTTGCTCATCATAGGTTTTTATGGTGATCTTCTTTCAAGGATCAATAGCCATCTCTAAGAATCCCAATTGTGTGATTAAGTTGTAAGAACAAATGTTGAGGCTTGCACCCCCATCTATCAACACACGTTTGACTTGACGGTTCTGGATCAAGACTTCTATGTGCAAGGGCTGATTATGTGGGTGACTTAGGGAGTTGTCATCTTCCTCTAAAAAGGAGATATATTGCAGAGACGTTAGATGACCAACCATAGTCTGGAACCTTTCTAGATCTAGATCATCAGGAACATTAGAGCTGAGCAAAGCTTTGTCTAGGATATCTCTGTGAGCTGGAGATATTCAGAGTAACTCAAACATAGAGATTTTGGCATTGGTATGCTGGAGTTGTTGGATGATGCTATAAGATGTAGGTCTCGTATCCTTTGGATTGGAAGATTTCGAGGCAACCTTCAATTTGGAAGTAGATGTGAGATTGAAAGGTATCTTAGGGACATTAGATGAACTTGGTGTTTGTCCTTTTAGATGAGCCTGAGCTTGTGATCTGGTAACCGCATTAGCTGAGGAATGATTTCTATCTCTTCGTACAATCATGATGATATTGTAGCTCTCAGAGAGATATGGTTCAACCATATTGATGACAACATTGTTTCCAGGGTAGGCATAGTTGACTTTTGCCCCCATGTTAGGCTGAGAAGTGGAAACTCCCTTGCCATGTTGTGGAAATGATTTGTAAATGCTGTGTGATCATTATTGCTGGTAGGATTATCAATCGTGATGTCTCCTTGATCTATCAAGTCTTGAATGGTATGCTTCAAGTGGAAGCATCCATTAGTTCTGTGGCCTTTAGTCTAATGGAAAGCACAGAATGCATTATCTTTCCACCAATATGGTTTTGGATCCAGATCAGGGTTTCAGATTGGTGGTAAAGAGATCATGTTATCAGCTATCAGGGTTCTTAGGGCAGATTCCTAAGATTCTCCCAAGGGAGTAAACTTTCATTTATTATCCCATCGTTTGAATGGCTTCTTTGGAGATGGTTCAGCAGATTTTTGCTTTGAAGCTTCAATGGATTTGGTGGCAAGGGTGAGATTGTAGGCCGGTGCCTTTGATGGGGTGCAGATAGTGTCAACAACACCATCAGAGATGATACCTTTGTTTCTATTCCAGCTCTTGTTTTTATCTTTTGAGCTAGATCCAGATTTAGACTTGTCCTTTTGAAGTGTGATTTCTCCTTTCTTGACAAGTAATTTCTCAATCTTGATTGCATTATCCACCATTTTATCAAAAGATACATGATCTTGCATTTGTAATGGATAGTTGAGCTCTGGAACAAGGTTATTGATAAAGATTTCAAGTTTCTCCATTTCGGGAATTGGTCTAGCATATAGAGAAAACTTCTTTCGCCACCTCTTGAGAAAAGTTAGGAATGATTCCCCTAGATATTGCTTGAGGTTACAAATATCGATCATGGTAATCGGATGTTCAATATTGTAGGAATATTGTTGATAAAACAATTTAATCAATTCCTCAAAAGTGTTAATCGTAGAAGGTAATCTTGAAAACCACTGAATGGATGCTCCTCCCAAGGATCTAGAAAAAGATGCATTAGATAAGTTAGTTCATGCATGAATTCCATGGATTGTGTATAGAACTCTCTGACATGATCTTGAGCATCAGAGTGTCCATCATATTTGTCATACTTTGGTATCTCCACTCTTTTTGGGAATGGTGGCATATACAAGTTTTTGTCGAACTGGAAAGGACATAGGGCCTCCATGGAGAACTCCTTGGGTTCCTTCTCCTTCTTAAGATTATTAAATTCAACTTATATAGCATGCATCTATTTTGTTATAGCTATGAGTGGAGTTTCTTCCTCATGTGTGATTATATCATCAACGTTAAAATTGGGAGGAAGCTTAGCCCCTTCCTGGGCTAATTGTAAAAAGTATGCCTCTCTATCCACTTTCATGAAATGCCTCATCATTCTCTTGAATTCATCATCATTCTGACATCGATGGATTTCAGAGGGGGTAGGTTCTTGGTCGGCATTATGTTGAGAATAGTGTCCTTGGGACCCTCCTCCTAGAGAACCATGGTTTGTCCCTGCTTGAGTCATGATAGGAGTTTTTGGGCTCCCTGGAACAGATTGAGGAGGAGTTTGCTAATTACCTCTGTGAGTTGATAAAGGAGGTATGTAACCAGTTTTCAATCGAAAGTTACCAAGATTGTCATCTTCGTAGATACCTGACTTGATGAGTTGTTCAAGAGTTGGACCTGGGGTATTGGTCAAAAGTAAGTTCTGAGATGTTTCTTCTGATTTCTTATGTGAAGAAGCTTTGGTCTCCACCATTAACTTTGAATAAAACAGAAGAAAAGGATGAAGACAACTGAAGAACAATTTGATTCGAGAAAATTGGATGACTCAACCTTGTCAAGATTATGATAGTTTTGAAGATCTGATGAGATGTGGGTGAAGGAAATTATGCCCTAGATGTATGGGATAGATCGCCCAAAAGATAGCAGACACAAGTTCTCAACACTTAGTCTGTTTTTGAAGATTGATTGAAGACTGATAGTTATGACAAGGTTTTGACACGAGATAAAAAGGACTCAAATTGATCAAATAGAAGACTAGATCGGATTCAAAAGATCAAACTCAAAAAATGGTAGAATGCTCAATAGCTACTACTCTGTTCTTGACACAATGATATTTTTGACAGATTCTGGAACTAGGCTGGAAACATTGGATATCTTGCAATTTGACAATTTCTGACAACTTTCTCAAATTTTTCCAAACGACACTCTGCAGACTCGTACGACACTGGGTAGTCTATGAAACGATAGTTGCTAAACTTGTACGGCAGTTGCTAATAGGGTTTTGACTTTCTTGAATTTGCTGGTCTGAAAACTCGTACGACACTGGGTTCTCAATCATATGACAGATGGGCAATACTGAAATGACATTTGACAAAAATTCGTATGACTTTTGACTTCTTGAAATGACTTTTGACTCGAGAAAGAATTTTACGTCAATTTTTGCAAAATTTAAGGTTTTCAGTTCTGGATTGTTTGCAAATTGTACTATCTAGATTTTGAAGGTTATACCAGATTTGATCATTTTTTATAGCCAAGTAGATAAAAAAGCACGTAGAACAGCAAGCAAGTGATTCCAAGCACATCTAAAAATAATGAACAAGGGAAAAAGCAACCTTGCGCATGAACAATCAAGTGACCAAATTGTGCTAATCCCTGAGAGTACTAATTGTGTATGTTCTGAAAAGTTTTGCAATAACACACATATACCTGAGAATGAAAAATTGGCCTCTCTAGGGTTTTTAGTAATGGTTTGACTCTACAACTTTTATGATTCAAAGGGGTGAACTCCAATCCCGGCGCACCAGGGTTTTGACACAGTCTGAGAACTTAATCTTCAAGAGCTGCTAGGGAGATCTGACAACCCAACAATGAACCATACCCATGGAGATTTCTTCCACAAGGACATTTATATAGCGGCCGTCACTACCATGGTGAAAATGGCTATTACCGCTTGAGGTTCCATCAACGTAGTTTTCCCTATGAAGGGATTGTCTGCTATGGTTAACCCTCTCTAAAGGTGACTCACAGATTTATACCACAAGGGGACTTGGCTCCAGATCCAAGGTTTTTTACACCTTTTCACTTTTAACCCAAACAAAGCAAGTAGATGAATCCAACACGCTAAGACAAAGTTTGTTTCACCAAGGTCTGTGATATCAACTCCACGTGATCTATCAACCTCTCCAGGGAGAGAATGTATCAATCAATAAGAGAAGACGCACTAACCAATTTTGATTCACCAAAGCTCGTGATATCAACCCTACGTGATCTATCAACCTCTCCGGAGAGAGAATGTGTTGATCAATAAGAGAAGACGCACTAACCAAGTTGAATGTGAAATGCACTAAGTATCCTCCCTACCTACAAGGATTCTGTCGTCAAGAAAGATTTCTCTAGGAATCCAATCTCTCAAGAATCATGAATAGTGTTCATAGGGCCTAATTACTATGTGAGCACAGATATATTCCCGAAAGCAAATCTACCAAAAGTACCCAAAAATTAGAAAGAGGAACACTTAACGCTTAAAGAAAATATGAGATGAGTCCACAAGGTGGAACACTTAACACGCACAAGGTAGAATGCGGTCCCATGTGAGGAAACACTATCTTGCATGATGAAGAATGAAGTCCCACGCGAGGAAGTACTATCTCACGCGACGAAGGATGAAGTCTCGCGTGAGGAAGTACAATCTCACATGACAAAAATATGAAGCCTTGCGCGAGGAAGTGGAGTCTCACGTGATAAAAGATAAAGTCTCGCGCGAGGAACTGCAGTCTCGCGTGAGAAAGTGATTTTTTTGTGCACAAAAATGATACCAGTGAAATTTCGTGCGACACAGAAAGGAATCTCACGTGACACAAGTGAAATCTCACGTGAGAATTCATACAGAGATGTACAGAAGTACGGACAAAATGATAAAAATCACTGTGTACGAATAACTTTGATAGAAAAAGTATACAAAAAATAACGTCCTATAGAGTATACCAGGACCCTTGAAACCCTTAGCCTCGAAAGATAGAAAATTGATAGAAATGAAGGGAAACCCATTTCAGGGCCCCACGGTGGGCGCCAAAAATGTGTGTGTGAAAATTGTACCTGATCTGTAGACACAACACTTCAGTAAAATATTAGAGGTTAGTGATAATCAAAATCATGCAAAATTGAAATCTAATCTAACCAAGCAATTTACTGCCTTCTAATAGGTGTGAGATTAATGTTCTTAGATTGTAATCGAGATCAGTGACCTAGACGACACCTAAATGAAGGATTTGAATGCAATTGATCTATATTTTTGATATTTTCTATGCAATAAGAATGATAAAAACCGATATGAATCTATGCTAGATGAAATTGATATGAAATGAATGCTAAATGATCTAACAATGAAGATTCTAACAATGATATGAAAACTATGAAATTCTATGCTAATATATAAAAACTATGCAATTGAAATTGATCTCACAACGCTTTGAATTCGCAAGTTGATTCCTCAGCCTCCAATTCTCTAGCGTGATTGTGCAAAAATATGAGATGATTTATGAAGAGCTGAAGCCTTTAATTTATAAAAATCCAGGGCTTTGGAGGTGCATGGAAGAAAGCCATAAATCACTCAAATAACTCAGCTTGATTTTTGAGTTATCTGATAATAACAGATAATTAAGTCACAAAAACATGCAAAAGCTAAGTTTTAACTCAAATTAGAGTTTAGCTTTAATTGATAATTGATATTTGTCTGCTTTTATGATTGTGCATGTTTTATTTATGAATTAATTTAATAATAAAGTGATTTATGCTCAACTTAACTGCTTTTAAAAATAAAACAATTGATTTATGGGTTAATCAATTATTTAATCAAACTTTTATTAAAAACTATATTATTAAATAATGACAACTTGCTTTAATTAATTAAATAAGAATTTAATCAATTATTCATATGATATTAGATTTATTGTCAAAATTAAATAATACAATTAATAATAGATAGAATTAAATTTAATTACATAATTAAGTGGCAAGATATTAAATCTAATTAATTAAATATGAAAATATTCAATTAATCAAACTTTAGGATAAATGTGATTTATTGCCAAATAATTATAAAATTAAAGATAATTAAGATAATTAGGAATATTACTAGGAATATTCCCCGATGCAGAATTTAAGATAATCAATTAGGATTCGATGATGTTTAGATGTGCCTTAGGTTAGGACTTTGATGTCGATTTCGTTTGAATTATAAATGTAGGAGGTTAATGAACTTATAGCCCATTTTTGGGGTATTACATCAGTAACTTATTGTCACTCGGTAATAGCTTCCTGACACTTGGTAAACTTTGCAGTTTGGTTCTTCTTGACCAGTATGATCAGGCATGCATGAAAACTTGTTCATGCGATAATTTTGTAGTCTCCTTCTTCGGGCATCTCTTTCATTATGAAACTCTAGTCTCTTAAATAGACAAGTAAACCATTTTCTTCTCCTCCATTAGATTTTCCCGCTTAATCACCTTCATTAATTTTTCCACTTAAACCTTCCGTGACTGATGTGTCAATAAAATGTTTCATTTTAATTGATTCAATCTTTCTTGAATTTTGTTAGCCATCGATCTTTGTAACAAACTTTATCTCCAACACTAATTTTGAGGTACTTTCCAGCTCATCAATCCTTGTTAGCTAAACTAATGATTTAGTTCCTCTGTTCTGTTTGGTTAACAAAGAAATGTGTCAATGAACACAAACTCAGTTTATACTGTGCTTGGTATACACTACACTTTGTCGGTGTATACTGAAATGCTTCATCAATTGACAACACTGCTTTGTGTCTTTCGGCTCTTTTCCTCATCATAGATGAATGCAACATAATCAAGTCAATATCATAAGGTCATAGACTCATCAATAAGTTAACCAATGTATTCCTTATCATCATCTGCCATATCCATCTTCCTCATGTAGATATATCTATACTTCATCTCTTTCACTCCTTTTCTACAGATGTTTAAGTATAGTAACTTACAAGATAAGTGTTGTCAAACTAGTTGACATCAATGAAAACATAATATTGATTTAATCATATTACATATCTAATCAATGAGCTCGGTGATCTTAAATTATAGATTCTTCAATCAAGTTCTAAATCAGTTGTAGTTCATCATAAAAATGCAACAAAAAACTAACACAAGACTCACAAACCTCCATAGAAACCCATGGATTTGAACATAATCACATTGAAACTCCATTAAAGAGCTCTAAAGCTTTTACAAGCATAAGATACAACTATATTAAATTATGCTAAAGAATCCAACTTTAAGTCCAAGCTCAAAGTGAAAATGAAGTGTTTGAATGAAGTCTTTTCCCTTTATGCCTTTCTCCTTCTCCAAATCTCCTTCCAAAACTAGGTGTCTCTAAGAGTAGAGAGTGGTTGAAAAACATTTACTTTCCTCCCAAATCCCCCTAAAAAGTCTCTAGCCTAAGAATATCTGATTGTTGCATTAATGAGGAAGCCTCTAGAGTGTTTAGTTCTCCTTCCAAGTCAAGACCCTCATAAATGGAGTTTAAGACTCACATGGGGAGGCTAAGATAATTTTCCCAAATTCTTCAAACTCTCTAATTTTGGCCACTTTGAGAAGGGGTTATTTTAGGGGTGTCATAAAAGAGTTCAAGGGCTCTTAATGGGTTAAAAATGACTCCTAACCCCTAAGGTACCACGTAGGATGGTCAAAACTAACCCTAACTACCTTCTGGAAGCCTATTTGGCCCTCCTAAACTCCACTTCAACTTAACCTATTAAATTCAACTCCCTTGACCCAATATAATCTTCAAAACCTTAGGGTATGAATGGGTACTATACTAGGTAACCTTTGGGTCAAGACTAAGTCTACCCTAGTTAAATTACTAGCCATGCCAACTCACAAGGACATAGGTGTCAAGTGACACCACATAATTTACATTAGGCATGACTCATTTAACATTTACAAAACTAAATTAAAGACAACCATGCAATATAATTTTGCAAATAAAATACATTACAACAAGGTCTGTGTCTCTTCACAGACAAGGCCTTAGCATTATGGTGAATACACATAGGTTCATTTCTAAAACCTCATTTTAGTACCATGGTAAACTTCCTCCACACTCATTACACATATCAGTAGGTCCAATAAATCCACATGTAACATAATAAAATACCTAATGTAACACACACACCACTTACATATGCATTAAATGACTCATTGGTAAATTAAACAGTATATGCATCTAGTTCACACACAAAAACTTAATTCTTAATCATTTTGGATACCGATATATCCTAACATGTATATCCATCATAATGCATCATTGAATTTAACCATGTAGATAAACTACATAACTAATCATAGGCTATCACCTGAATAGGTTTACATCAAATCACAATATATAATAACATAGTATGAAATCTTACAGATCCTCAAAAATAACATATGTTCAAGGAGTCCAAGAGTCTCAAATAGTGTCAACTAAAAACATAATAGTGAAATATGGTTCTAAGCTATGATGGGCTGGGGCATGCCTCACATCTACCCCCTCTAGGCATGATCATCCTCCTAGAGCTCATCAAAGCGGTGAGGGAACTATGACCTCATTTGTGTTGTATCCTCCCATGAATCCATGACCTTGTCATAACAGTCCCACTAGACCTTAACCTACCCCAAATCTCTACCTAGAAGTTCTAGGATTTGTTGAGCCAATATAGAAATGGGCTCCATAGCCAACTGTTCATCCGACTCTACCTGCAAGGAATCTCAATCTATCACATGAGTCTCATCATAAATATACTTCCTCAAAACTAAAACATGAAACACATAATAGATTCCTGATAGGATAGATGGAAAAGCTAAACAATATGCAACTGGTCCTATCCTCTCTAGGATCTCAAAAGGTCCAACAAATTGAGGTACAAGCTTAGATCCCTTTCCAAAATGGATTGGACTCTTATGCAGTCACACTCTCAAAAAGATGTTATCTCCCACTAAATAGGCTCGATCTATCCTCTTCGCATGTGCATACTTATTTTATCTATCTCGAGCCTTTCCAAGACACTACCTAATCAAGGTTACCTATTGCTTCATATCTTTGATAAGCTCAGGATAAATGGAAAATTTGTCCTTGATCCTATCCAAACTGAGTGGTGTCCTGTAAGGTGTACCATAAAGAGCCTAGTAAGGAGACATACCCAAGGATGTATGATGTCCATTGTTATAGGAAAACTCAACTAAATGTAGGTATTCCTCCCACCAAATGTAATGGTCCATCACATACATGTGTAACATGTCTTCTAACACCTAACTGAACCTTTCAATCTGTCCATCTGTCTCATGATTATAGGCTATACTAAAGTTGAGCCTAGTACCCATATCTATTTGCAGTTCTCTCTAGTATGATAAAGTGAAGAGTGAATCTCTATCTAAGATGATCTTACAAGGTATGCCATGTAGTTTGACTATATATCGCAAGAACACCTATGCCATGGAAGCTGTGGTAAAGGTAGTATGCATGAGTGAAAAGTGAGCCACCTTGGTCAACTGTCACCATAATGACATCATGACGGTGAGATGATATAGGAAGAACAATAATGAAGTCCATAGAAATGGTGTCCCACTTCCACACTAGTATCTCATGAGGCTAAAGGAGAACACATGGATGTTGATGTTTCATCTTCACCCTCTAGCATTGTAGGCACTTAGCTACCAACTTAGCAATTTGTGTTCTCATGCCTGGCCAATGATATAACTACCTCAAGTCGGCATGCATCTTCTTAACTCCAAGATGCCCTGCATAAGGGGATCTATGGGACTCTAGCATAAAAAACTCATGCAATCCTCTAGAAGATGGTATAAATATGCTTCCTCTATGATGTAAGAGTCCATCAGACTCCAATGTATAATCTGCATACTTACCCTCAAGGGGTCTCTGAGATCAAATCAACTCTCTAACTTTTGCATACATCTCATCTTCATGCAGGTGATGAAGAATGAAATCTCTCAAATCTATGATTGTGGACATAGAAGAAAGCTCATGCCATCCCCTACTCAAGGAATTTATGATAAAGTTCTCTTTCCCCTTTATGTAATGAACATAAAAGTCATATTCACACAAGAACTCCATCCATGTCCTCTATCAAGAATTAAGGTTTGTTTATGTGAAGATGTACTATAGACTCTAGTGTTTAGAATGAAGTTCAAACTGATGTCCTTAAAGGAAGTGTCACCATCTCGCTAAGGTATGCACTATTTCTAAAAGTTTTAGATTATGGGTAGGGTAGTTGAGCTCATGTGTCTTTAGTTTCTTAGACTCATAGGCTATATCTTGCCCATCCTACATAATAAATGCCCCTAAACTATCTAAGGAAGCATCTGTGTAGACCACAAAGTATGTTTAAGGCTCTAGCACAATAATAATGGATGCACTAGTCAATGCTTTCTTGAGCTCCTAAAAGGCTCTATTGCACTTCTCAGTCTTCTCAAACTTATTTTCCTTTCACTGAAGAGAAGTGATGGGTATTGGCTAGACCATCAACAAACCATCTATAATAACAAGCTAGACCCATGAAACTTCTCACCTCAGTCACAGTGGTAGGTATTGGCCAATTCATAATGGCAGCAATAGTTGATGGATCTATTGAGATCCCATCACCCGATATCAGATGACCCAAATATTTACCTCTGATCTGAAAAATGCACACTTTGAAAAGCTTCCAAACAATTGATTATCCCTAAGGAACTACAAGACTTGTCTCAGGTGCTCTTTGTTCTCTCTCTCTCTCTCTCTCTCATCCTTGGAATAAATTAATATATCATCAAGGAATACCACCACAAACTTGTTAGGGAATATACAAAATACTCCATTCATTAGACTCATGAATATAGTTGGAGCATTTGTAAGATCAAATGGAACCATAGTGAACTCATAGTGGCCATATCTAGTGCAGAATGCAATCTTGCAAATATAACTATCCACTATCTTCAATTGGTGATATCCTAACTTAAGGTCTATCTTGGAGAACAATAGGGCACTGTGTAGCTGATCAAATAGTCCATCAATCCTAGGAAGTGGATATCAATTCTTGATAGTTACTTTGTTCAATTGGCAGTAATCCATACACAACCTAAGAGATCCATCTTTCTTCTTTAAAAAGATCTTAGGTGCACCCAAAGGAGAAACACTAGGATGAATATATCCTCTCTCTAACAATTCCTCAAGCTATAACTTGAGCTCTTTAAGGTCATTAGTGGTCATCCTATAAGGTTCTCTAGAAACTAGTTTTTCCCCTGGTACAAGATCTATGTGAAAGTCAGCTTCCCTACGAGGGGGCATACCAGGTAGCTTTGAAGGAAACACATATGCATAATCCTGTAGAATGGGATAATCATCTAGTGAGGCCTTTTTTTCTACCTCATCCCCCTTATCATTGATGGTGATAGAAAATATCTGACAACCATTCTTCATGCTTCACTGAAGATGCATAGAGGAGATCACATAGAGGGATACATGTCTCTAGATTCTAGATATCATAGAAGCATTACCATCATCATCCAAGCATTTTATCAACTTCTTACAACAATATAGTTTGGCCTTGTAAGAATATAGACAATCCATGCTAATAACTATACCATAGGATCCAAGAGGAGAAACTTTGAGGTCTCCTAAGGTGGTTAAGCCACCAATCTGGATTGGACATTCTCTAACAATCAAGGTAACAAAACATCTAGCTTTTGAAGCTAACTCAACTTGCCACCTAATATCTTGCCTAGCTTCCACTAGACTATAATGCTCCAAAACCAATGGAGAAAAAAAAGATTTAGTAGCTTTAGTATCAAATAGGATAGAAACATCACTACCTTCTATCGTACCTGTCACCTCAATGATAGTGATCTAATTCTCTACTTGGCAGTTTTCAACCACTAAAAAAACTCTGTGGGACTTTCCCATGTCCCCAAATATAGGTTTAGACATCATTTCCCACTGAATTCCTCCTTGAGGACATTGCCTAGCTATGTTCCCCATGGCACCATAAGTATAGGATGGACCATGTGTCTAAATCAATACACCCTGAGGTCTCAAATTCTAAGAACCTCCTATCCTAGTAGACCCGTTGTATCCTACTTTATATGGCTATTGTGTCTATGTTGGGGGTATATAAGGGGCCTTGAATTTATGGTCCTTCTGAGGACCCTGAGACTACCACTCCTTGGGTTTTGATCCCTACTGACCCTAAGGTGGTTTCTATCTCTTGTTTTGATAAGACTACTACTACTAGTATGACTGTGGGGTTTTGAATTACTCTAAAGAGTTCCTCTGATTCCCCTTCCAAGTGGGCTTCTAATAGCTTGAATTCTATGGTGTGGGATTATGATACTGAGATCCCTTTACTATCTCCTCAGCTACCAAGGATCTATCACTAGTGAATTGTAAGTCTCCTAGTGGTACCATGCATACCACGCCTACTATAGATGGGCTCAATCCTTTGATGAATTGATTGACCTGAAGTTTCTCATCCCTCATATACTTGACATAAGGGAGGATTTCTATAAAATTTTCCTCATACAAGGCCACTAAAAGTCCTCTCTACTGTAGGTCATGAAATTTGTCTATGCGACATTGTCTAAACTATTTCGATAGATATTTGGCCCTAAAGATCTGTAGGAAGGTTTCCCATGTCAAGGTGTCAATAAGCAGATGTCTCTTGAATTCCTTGTTTTTCCACCAAGTGGAGGAGCCTCCCCTAAGGAGATGTATAGAAAAGTGTTCTTTAAGGTTCCTCTTATAAGGGCACAACCTAAAACACTGCTCTAGGCTCAAAAGCCAAGACTTGGCCTCTGTCTCATCTGTAGACCCTAAGAATAGTGGTGGCTTAAGTCTCATCAACTCTCTGATTTGATCACTTCCATCAGGGGGTGGATATGTGCAGGATAATGGTATGCCAAAAAGTGGCAATGTGAAAAAGAAGTCCTGATTGATAGACTCTTTGAAAAACAACTATAACTTTCAAACAATATAACATTTTTAAAATCTAAAATATACATCACATTCTATGCTTCACCTAATACAATAGTAATAAACAATTATTTTAATTTGATAAAGTTTCGACTAAGTTAAGGTGGTCAGAAACGAGAGTTTTTATAATTAGAAAAAATTGTAGCAGGAAAATCATAAATAATTATTTACTTGGAAATACATACATACATACATACATACATACATACATACATACATATATATATATATATATATATATATATATATATATATATATATATATGTATATACATATGTATAGATATCTATATATGTATATATATGTATAGATATCTATATATGTATATATATGTATATCTATATATACATATATATCTATATATATATATATGTCTATATATATGTATGTATATATATCTATATATCTATATATATATATATATATATATATATATATATACATATATATATATATATATATATACATATATATATATATATATATACATACATATATATATACATATATATATATATATATATATATATATATACATAGATACATATATATATATATATATATATATATATCTACATAGATACATATATATATACATACATACATATATATATATATATGTATGTATGTATGTATGTATGTATGTATGTATGTATGTATGTATATATATATATATATATATATATATATAGATATATATAACATCCGGACATGAGTCTAATACTTTTATCTAGAATCTTATAAATAAATATTATCATTTGATTTTGTTTAATGTGATCAGACATACACCTAATTGTTATCTTTCTAGTCCCGATTGATAGACTTATTAAAAAATAGCTATAACCTTCAAACTGTATAACATTTTTGAAATCCAAAACATGTGTCACATTCTATGATTTTCCTACTACAATAAAAATAAAAATAAAATTTAATTTGATAAAGTTTAGACTAAGTTAACATGGTCAGACACGAGAGTTTTTGTATTCTACAAAAGTTGTAAATAAAAATCATAATTAATTATTTACTTGGAAATAAATTACAAAAAAACATGTGTCACATTCGGACATGAGTCTAGTACTTATATCTAGAATCTTGTAAAAAAAATATATCATTTGATTGTGTTTAAGGTGGTTAGACATACACCTACTTCTTATTTTTCCTAAAGTTTTCGTATTACTACAATGAAATTTGAAATTTTTAACATATAGAATAATTGTTTTTCAAAAATGCCTACTATCTTAGAAACTAAATTCAATTTGCTATAGATTATCTTCTTGCATATTTTTGATATAATATTTATAACTTGTTCATTTTTTTATGTCAACTTGCCTAAACCTAATTTTTTGAATTTTCATTGCCACTTAAGGGCCTAATTTAGCATACCATGATCCTACACATACCAGGGTACTCTCTCAAATCTATGAACCTCAAACCTAGTTGGAGGCTCTATTCCACCAATGGACCCAATTTCTTGCTCATCCTATCCCTCAACGAACCTAGGAAGGGGACTCCTACTTAATTCCCTAGTTGAGGACCCATGTTCTTCCAATCCCTACTATACATTCTATTGTACAATTGGAGGAAATTGGTTAAGGATAATCCTAGCTAGGTTTTGGAATGCTTACAACAAATCTACAT
Organism: Chamaecyparis obtusa; assembly: GCA_027943335.1. Classification (NCBI taxonomy): domain Eukaryota; kingdom Viridiplantae; phylum Streptophyta; class Pinopsida; order Cupressales; family Cupressaceae; genus Chamaecyparis; species Chamaecyparis obtusa. The sequence goes on from BSBK01000609.1 coordinate 886,241, forward strand.
TCTGATTAGGAGGTGGCTCAGGAGCTGGACCCTGGTCCCCTCCTTGAACTTCTATCTCAGACTATACCTCTTCTTCAAATACAAAGTTATGTCTACAACCTCATCCATGTCCACGGGCCTATCGAGTAAGTTGAGCATCTAATGTAGCCAAGGGATGGTGGATCCAATTAAGGATAGTCCAAACCTTGCAGCTTTAGAATTACATAGTAGAAAACTCAACAACAACAATTTTTCCAAACTAATTTGCATTAACATGCCCGGTTGTAAGGCCTTTCAGGTTAGGGCCAATTACAATCAGAAACAATTCTGTAAGATCCACATAGATCTAATACAATCTCAGCTAGTTCAGCTCTAAAAATAATCAACAACTAATGGAAACCCTAAGGCAGATCTAAACTTGAGCTTGCAAGCCTTCAAGCAATCTCCTTGTCTCCAAGTGTGCAACCCCTAGCTCTGCTATTACAAACTATCAGATAACAATTTGATCTATAAGATCATGCAAGATGTTTTCCACAACTTCACCAACTCCAACTTCAACACATCCAACTGATGTCCGATTTGATGATCATGATGCTGATCTCTTGATCCTCCTAAATAACTACCCAAACATCCTTTAAATACTAATAATCAGCCACAATTCGGCTGGATGAAACCATTAACTCCCCCCCAAAAAATATTAATTACAATACAAGTTGGATCATAAATTGCCTTACAAACATTTAATATAGCATGTCAGCCTTCAGATCTACTTAGGAGAATCCAAAAAAAGATACAAACAATAAATTCACCAATTTGGCCCAACAAATTATATAGAACTCTATTCGATAAACTAAAACTATCGAGCAATAGTGAAATAACTGAGCATGCCAAGCATCACCAAGTACCAATGTCAACTAAGCACCATAGGCATCACCGAGTAACACTTTCACCAAGTGCCAGAGGTTATCAAGTTCCTTCAATGACTGAGCTTCTGTCAATGACCGAGACTGTCGATCAAGGCTGCAACCGAGTAACACCGGCCAAGTAACAAACCACCCATGCAGTTTCACCTAGAATCAAGAATGCCCTTGCATCAGACACCCTAGGTTCGAAAAGATGTTCATATGTGAGAAGAACATCTTCCAAGATTCAACACATAAATCCTGAACTAGTTCTTCACATACAAGTCCCCCACCTTCTCACTTTACATACTCTTCCACTTCAACTTCCTCTGTCTTTTCAAGTTTTTTCTTGACAACACACAGGTCTGTTCTCCAAACTAATCATTCATTTTCTCTAGATCCACCAACTCAACTCAGCTACTGATACTCAGGCTTCTCTTATCGAGCATTGTATCCATTAGAGGCACCAGGGAAAACTTTCTATCATCCTTCTCAATAGTAAACACATTCTTCACACAATCATAAATATCTCTGTAATCAAATTACCAAGGTCTATCAAGAAATATATGACAACTATTCATATTCACAATGTCACATAACACAAGATCCTTATACTGGCCAATCTGAACATTAATGAAGCATTATTCTCTAACTTCCAAAGCATGATCATCTTGCAACCAACCAATCCTATAAGGACATGGATGTTTCATTCTATTCAAACCAAGTTTCTGAACTCTATCCTCAGCAACAAGGTTATTAGTACTACCACTATCAACAATAAAATCATAGAGTTTACCTCAAGACTTGCATCGAGTCTGAAACAAATGACTCCTCTGACAAGGTTACTCCTTTGTACCGAGAAATGTTCTCTGAAGTAGCAAGTTTTTTAATTTAGGTTCATTCTGAATGTTCTCATTTACCATAGCAGTTCATCGGTCAACCTTCTTCTGTGTGTAGTCAAAAGAATAGTGTCCTTCCTCTCCATAGTTATAGCAAGTACCCTTAAAGATAATTCTACATGTCTTCTTCTTTTGTTCCATAGGTTTTTGTTCATCTTCTACATTAGTCGGTTTATCCCTCACCGAGTGATCAATCTTCTCCTTCCCTCAGAAGTTACCATGTTGTTTCCTCTTCAAATTTTCTTTTGGCTTCAGAGCATACTAATAAGCATCTTCAATAGAATCAATCTTCAACATACAAAGCTCATCCCGAATATTGAGTCTTAGACAATTCACATACCAAGCTACGTTTTCCTTACCAAGTTCTCTATGTCCAGACTAAATAGTAAGTTTGTAGAACTCCTTGGTATAATCTTCAACAGACAAATCCTTCTGCTTTAGATTCTACAACTTCTTAAACAATTCAAGCTCATAGTCAGTAGGTATGAATTTAGCTTGCAATTTTGTCACTATCAACCTCCACCAATTGATCTTCATTTCACCTTCAACTTCTCTATCTCTTTGTAATTCTTTCCACTAAAGAGCAACATGTCCTTTCAACTTAGTCTGTGCCAATCTCACCTGAAGAGGATCTTCAATTTCTTCTAGCTCAAAGAAATCTTCAAGTTCACCAATCCAATCAATCAAGTTCTCAGGTTTCAAGGTACCATAGAAAGTAGAAACTTCCATTCAGTAACTATTACTTAACTGAGCTTCAGATATATGCAACTGAGTAGTTTTGTCTCCACCAGATCTGTCCCTTCGGTCATCACCACTAGATCCAATAGCTTCAAATTCTTTAGCAACTTCTTCATAACCATCTTCAGTACCAACATTCTGAGGTATACCAGTAACAACTCTCATGATCTTAGTGAACATGTCATTCTTCATTAGTTCCATCTCAGATCTAAAATCTGATTTCATCTTCTCTGTAATCTGGGATTCTATAGTATCAAAGAGATCTGAAATTACTCTAGGGTCCAATCTTCTTGGAGGTATCCTTAAAGATAAGATTAACCCTCTACAAAAAACTCTACACCAACCACCTTGTGACAATCTCCAAGATGTATGCAAGTCAAATTGTAACCTGCAACCTTGCACAAACAACTAGGGCAAGATTCCACAAGTTCAGTGCCACAGATCTGCAACTAAGATCATATGATCTCTTCACCAACAAGATCAATTTCATAGGACTAGCCTTTGCAAGATCAATCTTCACTCCACAAGATCAACTCTTCTCTGATACCACCTAACATAGGCAAGGGATGGTGGATCTAATTAAGGATAGTCCAAACCTTGTGATGCAGGGCCCTCTGTAGGTCATAATCTCATATAGAAACTTTCGGAGGTCATAACTTTTGACTTAGGTCTAGGTTTTTGCTGATATTTTTTGGGTGTGTGCCTCAGGTGGTGGCATTTGTTTTTCCAATGGATCTTAGATTGATTGGGGCCCATTTTAGCACATTTCAGGAGCTAAAAGTTTCATCTCGGGCTCCGAAATCAGCTTTTAGTCATTTTTCTCTAGTTTTTAGAAAGTTCTATATTGTAATAAATTTGAGTTTATGTTATCAAATCTCAGATATTAGTTGGCAATTCATTCTAACTTAGTTGAGGGCATGTTTAGGGAAAATATCAGCTTTTTAGGTGTTGTTTCAAAAATTACCAAAACTGGCAAAAAACACTTGTGGAAAAAAACTGCCAAAAAGTGTAATTTTCGGATTTCTTGTTTTTTCTAGTTTTTTGGTTACTTAAGAGTTTGTAGTGAATTGTAGAGGTATTCAGTGATGAATGAGAAATATTGAAGGACTCAAATCTATGTAATTTGTCTTGTGATCGATTTTATTGTTAACAAAGTGTGTTGTGCTACATCATTTGGTATTAGAGCAGGAAGATGGCTAGGAGAGGAAGAGGAAGAGGAGGCGTAACACCGATGAAAAGATTGATGTTGGATATGCAGAGAAAAATTGAATGACTTAGTGAACGAATGGATAATTAAGGGATACAAGGAGGGAATGAATCTGATGAAGAGGGAAATCAAAGAGGTGCTGACCAAAATGAAGAATATATAGGAGAAAGGCTGGAAGAAATAAGCTATGAAGATAGAGTTCTCATGGCTTTGGAAGGAAGGAGTGAATCAATAAAGGTTGACATTTTAGACTACGCTAGTAGTCTTAAGCCAGAAGAATTAATAGACTGGCTAAACGAGATGGGAAATATTTTTGAATGGAAGCCTATGACAGAAGAAAAGAAGATGAAGTTTGCATGCACAAAACTAAAAGGACATGCAATGATATTGGTGGGATCATTTCCAAAAGGAATGAACTAGAAAAGGAAAGGAAAAGATTAAGACATGGAGCAAGATGGAGAAAAATCTCAAAGAAAAATTCTTACCCATGGATTATTCACAAAACCTCTTTCACAGGTTCCAAAATTTTAAACAGAATTTGTCTTCAGTGCAAGACTATATAAATGAATTCTACAAGCTATCCATGTGCATAGAGCATCAAGAAAATAATGAGCAGATGGCTGCTAGATATATGAATGGCCTAAAATTGTCCATCCAAGATGAGTTGAGCATGCATTGTGTCAACAGTATGGAAGAAGCCTACTAATTAGCCCTGAAGGCTAAAGAAAAGCAGAATAGGCAATATATCCAGAGGAATAGAGGTGGTCGAAGGGGTACCTCAACTCCATTTCAAGGAGGTTCTAATAATGGTCAGGGAGATCCCTTTCAAGGATTAAAAAAAAATATAGACACTAAGCAAGATCCTCCAAATCAAGAAAGAGGAAGGGGGTTCCAAAGAGGATGAGGTTACGGAAGTGAAAGAGGCTGGGAAAATCAGAGAAGGCCTTTTACTTGTTTTAGGTGTGGAGAAGAAGGACACAAAGCCTTTGAATGTTCCAATTATAACACACCAGAATGAAATCAAGGAGGACAACCTAGAGTGAACCTGGTTCAGCCAGAATTCATAAAATTAGGAACAAAGCAAGAAGTCCTACCAAACATGGGAGAAACTCTCATGATGAGGAGATCAATGATCATTCCAGAGAAGGAAGAAGTCCCTGTAAAGATCTCTAATGAATCATGGCTTCAAACCAACATCTTCTGAACTAGATGCACCTTAGGTGGAAAGCTATGCCAAGTTATTATTGATGGGGGTAGCTATGAGAATATGGTAGCTAAGGAAATGGTAGAGAAATTAAATTTGCAATGTGAGAAACATCATCGTCCTTACCGTATTGCATGGTTTAAGAAAGGAAATGAGGTTACTATTGATAAAAGATGTTTGCTTAGGTTTACTATAGGAAAAATCTATAAGGATGAGATATGGTGTGATGTTATTCCTATGGATGCTTGTGATATTTTGTTGGGAAGGCCATGGTAGTATGATAGGAAGATCATGCATGATGGAGAGAAAAATACATAGACCTTTTGGAAGGATGGCTCTAAAGTGACTCTCTTGCCACTTAAGGATGAAAGGAAGAATGAGACCATGTTGTCTACAAAGGATGGTGTCAAAGAAATGAAGGTGACAGGTTGCTACTATACATTGGTAGTAAAAAGGGGAGAAGAACTTGAAGACATAATACCACATGACATAGTAAAGATACTAGAATAATTTTCTGATGTTATTCCAAATGAGCTACCTGACGGTCTCCCACCAAAAAGGGATATACAACACCATATTGATCTGATTCCTAGAGAAACTCTTCCTAATAAAGTAGCTTATTGACTGAACCCAACACAACATGCAGAGCTTAACAAACAAGTAATAGAACTGGTTGAGAAAGGCCTGGTTAGAGAAAGCATGAGTCCATGTGCTATGCTAGCATTTTTGACCCCAAAGAAGGATGGAACATGGAGGATGTGCACTGATAGTAGAGAAATTAATAATATTACTATCAAGTATCAGTTTCCTATTCCTCGTATTGAGGATATGATGGATGAATTAACAGGGGCCAAATACTTTAGGAAGATTGATCTACAAAGTGGATACCACCAGATTTGAATTCATGAAGGAGATGAGTGGAAGACAACTTTTAAGACTAGAGATGGCTTGTATGAATGGATGGTTATGCCATTTGGGCTTTCTAATGTATCAAGTAAATTCATGAGATTGATGAATACTATCTTAGGACCCTACATTGGTAAGTTTATTGTAGTTTATTTTGATGATATCCTAATTTATAGAAAAAACAAAGGAGACCACCTAGAACACTTAAGGACCATCCTAAGTGTACTGAGGAAAGAGAAGCTTTGTGAAAATTTAAAGAAGTGCAGATTCATGCAAAATAGTTTGACTTTTCTGGGCTTCGTCATTAGTGAAGACGGTGTTTAGATGGACCCAGAAAAGGTCAAGGCAATACTAGAATGGCCTAGTCCATCTACCATAATAGGGGTAAGGAGTTTTCATGGATTGGAAACCTTCTATAGAAAGTTAATTCATAATTTTAGTAGTATTGTAGCACCCATCACAAATTGTATGAAAGGAAGGGAATTCACATGGACAATAGATGCTGAACAGAGTTTCCAATTCTTGAAGAAAAAGGTAACTGAAGCTCCTATATTGGCACTTCCAAATTTTGATAAAGTATTTGAAGTAGAGTGTGATGCTTCCCATGTTGGGATAGGTGTTGTTCTTAGCTAGATAGGTAAACCAATAGCCTTTTTCAGTGAAAAGTTAAATGATGCAAGGAAGAACTATTCTACCTATGATTTAGAATTTTATGCTATTGTTCAAGCCTTAAGGCATTGGAGGCATTATCTGGTCCCACAAGAATTTGTACTATTTATAGATCACTTGGCCCTGAAATATGTGAACACACAAAAGAAATTGAATAGTAGGCATGCTAAATGGGTGTCTTTCTTGCAAGGGTATAATTTTCTTTTGAAGCATAAGTCTGGAAATCAGAACCAGGTTGTTGATGCCCTCAGTTGGCGTGTTACATTCATAACTACAATGGAATCATAGGTCATTAGTTTTGATGCTATTAAAGTTTTGTATGAGGCTGATGATGATTTTTGGGAGATTATAGAGAAGATTAAAGAACCAAGAACTAATCTTTTGGATCACATGAGAGGAGAATACTTTATGCAGGATGGTTACCTCTTTAAAGGGAAACAACTTTGTATACCAGCTAGTTCCATGAGGGAAAATATTAACTGGGAATTTCATAGTGGTGGTTTGGCTGGTCACTTTGGGAAGGACAAGAAAATAGCCTTGGTTGAAGACAAGTACTACTAGCCCAAACTGAAAAGGGACATTACCAAGTATGTGGCAAGGTGCAGAATCTGTCAAGTGGCTAAAGGTCACTCCCAAAACATAGGATTGTATACACCTCTACCTGTACCCCTTGAGCCATGGATAGATGTGAGTATGGATTTTGTATTGGGGCTTCCCCACACCCAGTGAGGTGTAGATTCTATCTTTGTAGTTGTTGATAGATTCTCTAAGATGGCTCATTTTATTGCTTGTAAAAAAACTAATGATGCCACAAGGATAGCCAACTTATTTTTCTCAGAAGTTGTTAGACTCCACAACATTTCGAAGACTATCACTTCTGATAGGGATACTAAGTTTTTGAGTCATTTATGGAGGACCTTATGGAAGAAGATGGGAACACAGTTGCAGTTTAGCAGTGCCTATCATCCCCAAACTGATGGGAAAACTAAGGTAGTCAATCAGAGTTTGGGAAACCTATTATAGTGTATTGTTGGTGAAAAGCCCAAGCAGTGGGACTTAGCATTGCCTCAAGAAGAGTTTGCTTACAACAATTCTGTTAACATATCAACTAGAAAATCTCCTTTTTAGATCATATATGGTAAGAATCCTTAGGGTGTTTTGGACCTTGTACAACTCCCTATGCAAGACAAAATTAGCGATGATGGGGAAGCATTTGCTGAACACCTTCAACAACTTCAACAAGATGTGATGAGTAAATTACAGGATAGCAATGAGCGATATAAGTTTGCTGCCGATGCCACTAGAAGGAGACAAGTATTTAATGTAGGTGATTTGGTGATGGTATACTTGAGGCGTGAATGATTTCCCACTAGCACATATCATAAGCTAAAATACAAAAAGATAGGTCCTTGCCAAATTTTGAAGAAGATCAATGATAATGCTTATGAGGTTTGTCTACTAGATAATCTGGATATTTCTCCCGTCTTTAATGTTTCTAATTTATATGCATTTCATGGAGAACTACCTCAGCCAGCCAGTATAGATGAGGTGGATTGGCATCACCACCTTCCAAGAAAAAAGAAGGAAATGATCGCCCACATTTTGGATAAGTAGTCTACAGGCACCCAGAATGGTCATTATAATAGGTACCTGATTCAGTGGGAGGGATTAGCAGCAACAGATAGCACCTAGATCTCAGAATGGGAAGTGATGAAGTTGGACCCCGCAAAGTTACAACAGTTCACAGAAAATCACTTGCAGGAGCTGCGTTCCTTTAAAGAAGGGGAGAATGATGCAGGGCCCTCTGTAGGTCATAATCTCATACAGAAACTTCCGGAGGTCATAACTTTTGACTCAGGTCTAGGTTTTTGCTGAGATTTTTTGGGTGCATGCCTCAGGTGGTGGCATTTGTTTTGCCAATGATCTCAGATTGATTGGGGCCCATTTGAGCACAGTTTTCGGGAGCTGAAAGTTTCATCTCGGGCTCCAAAATAAGCTTTTAGTGTTTTTTCTCTAGTTTTTAGAAAGTTCTATTTTGTAATAAATTTGAGTTTATGTTATCAAATCTTGGATATTAGTTGGCAATTCATTCTAACTTAGTCGAGGGCATGTTTAGGGAAAATCTCAGCTTTTAAGGTGTTGTTTCAAACATTACCAAAAATGGCAAAAAACACCTATGGAAAAAAATGCCAAAAAGGTTAATTTTTGGATTTCTTGTTTTTTCTAGTTTTTTGGTTACTTAAGAGTTTGCAGCAAATTGTAGAGGTAGTCAGTGATGGATGAGAACTATTGAATGAATCAAATCTGTGTAATTTGTCTTGTGATCGATTTTATTGTAATAGAGTGTGTTGTGCTACATCACCTTCTAGCTTCAAAATTACACAGCAGAAAACTCAACAACAACAATTATTCCAAAGTAATTTGTATTAACATGCCTGACTATAAGGCCTTTCAGGTTAGGGCTAATTACAATCAGAAACAATTCTACAAGATCCACAAAGATCCAATACAATCTTAGCTAGTTCAACTCTGAAAATAATCAGCAACTGATGGAAACCCTAAGGAAGATCTAAACTTGAGCTCGCAAGCCTCCAAGCAATCTCCTTATCTCCAAGTGTGCAACCCTTAGCTCTGCTATTACAAACTATCAGATAAAAATCTGATCTACAAGATCATGCAAGACCTTTTCGACAACTTCACCAACTCCAGCTTCAGCACATCCAACTGATGTCTGATCTAATGATTGTGATGCTGATCTCCTGATCCTCCTAAATAACTACCCAAACACCCTTTAAATACTAATCATCAGCCATAAGTTGGCTCAATGAAATCATTAACTCCCCCCTAATAAATATTAAATGCAATAAAAGTCAACTCATAAATCACCTTACAAATATTTAATACAACATGTCAGCCTCCAGATCCACTTAGGAGAATCCAACAAAAGATACAAACAATAAATGCACCAAGTCGGCCAAACAAATTACACAGAACTCCAATCAGTAAACTAGAACTACCAAGCAATAGTGAAATAACTGAGCATGCCAAGCATCACTGAGTACCAGTGTCAACCAAGAACTGGAGGCATCGCTGAGTAAAAATTTCACTGAGTGCTAGAGGTTATCAAGTTGCTTCAATGACTGAGCTTCCTTCAATGATTGAGATCATTGGTCAAGGCTACAACTGAGCAACACCGGCCAAGTAACAAACCACCCATGCAGTTTCACCGAGGACCAAGAATGCCCCTGCATCAGCATCCTATACACAAAAGGACAATGTTTAGTATCTATGAAGTGGGTTAGGTTCCCAATGATAACTAACCTGGCTCTGATACCAAAATGTCATGCCCAAAATTTGAGAAAAACACAACTACAAATTTTTTTTAAAAAAACCTATAGCTAACTACATTATTACTTACATAACTTACCGAACTAAAAATGGTTCACACTAACCGTTACCTAAAAAGTAATAGGTCCAGAGAAATAAGACTACATTAGACTAGGTTTGACCAAATTATGCAAATGGGACCAAGACTCTAATGTCAACTAATGTTGTTAACTAGCATGATTTTAACTGGCAAACTAGGGTTAACAAGTTTATGTCACAAAAACTAAATGTTCATACTTGGTTAGAAATTGGTAGTAAAATTAATGAATGACTAATGTACCCTTAAGTTGAACAAGGATTTGACAAAATTATTTAATAAATAACTCGGTCTATAAGGGTTAAGTTGATTGTATTAAATTATATAAATCAACTTAAATCAATCCCTAAAAGGTAGGTTTACCCCTAAATAGTTCCAAGAAGTTAATTAAGCTATTTAAATTAGTCAAATTAATTAAACCCAAATTGATACAAGTTTAAAGAGCTCCCAAATCAGATAAACCTAATGAAATCATTTTACTAATCAATTTAATACTAAAGGTAATGTAATCAAATCTCACCAAAACATTTATTCCTCTAGACCAAGAGTATTACCTCTAGCATATTTAACGTACTAACTTAAAAAAAAAAAAATTAAATTAAATTACCTTGCTACTATGTAATTAGATGAACAACAAATTACAAAATTAACCTTCCAAAATTTATCCCTAGCAAAAGTCTAACATTATTTCCAAAAGCTAATCTTTTAAATTTTAATTAAATATAGTTACATAATTCATTGAATAAAAAATAACTATTATTTAAAGGTAAAAAATAAATCTAATCAATTAAGTTTTAAAAATTAAACTAATATCTAAAAAATGAATATATATATATATATATATATATATATATATATCTATATATATATATATATATATATATATATATATATATATATAGATATGTATATATAGATATGTATATATATATATATCTATATACATATATATATAGATATGTATATATAGATATGTATATATATATATATCTATATACATATATATATAGATATGTATATATAGATATGTATATATATATATCTATATACATATATATATATATATATATATATATATATATATATATATATATATATATATATATATATATATATATATATATATATATATATATATATATATATATATATATATTATCAGATAATTATAACTTTTATCATCTTCAACAATATTAAACCATAATAGCAATATAATTACCAACCATCGAAAGATATTCATACAAAATAACACAATGACACAAGATATGTTGACTAGGGAACCTCTTGATCAAAGAGTAAACCCCGGTGGGAATGATGCCCACAGAAGATGCACTAATATGAATATTCCTTGTGAGAGGGTGGACTATGTTAGGAGTCTTATGAAATACATTCAGTACATATGAATCCTTGTTAGGAGATTTTGAATCCTTGTTAAAAGATTCTAACCCTATTAAGAGTTATGGAAGAAAAAAGGACCCACTTCCCAAATAGCTTTAGAGTAAGATCACTGAATACACTGTCCAAATAATATTTGCATTACTCAATAGAATAATATGTTACCTCTTCTTTGACTATGCCAAACTGCACTCACTATTACATCAGATCTCAATTTCAGATCTCTGTACTTTGCATGTCTTCCTTCATAAATTTGCTTTCATACTTAGCTCTATTCTTCACTTCATACATATAGCATCACACATCATCACTAAAAATACATCACAAATATCATCAATAAGGAAATACATTCCTTCCTTTATACCACACTTGAATAATTACAAATGAGTTGACATACAATTTCAAAATAAAAGTTTCCACACGCTACATCAAAATTACACAAAAACTGTCAGCTTCCAATTACAATAAATCTTCACTCATGTGACCTTGAAGTCTATGCTATCATACACATCACTATCAATGTGTCTCCAACTTCCCTTTAACTACGCAAAACCAGATTCCATCCCGATTAGGAGATATCATTTGATTTCTACAAACCGCTACTCAGGAACACTACCTGAATACTGCTTCTACCAAAATGATCATAACTTCCATGAATCAATGAATTACTATCTATGCTCTTAACCATAGACATATGACATATCAAAGAGTATAACCTTAATATTGCATAGCTCCAACTACAATAACCCATGTGCGCTAATCCAAACTCTATCTGCTTCTCTGCAAGTCTTCGGTAAATCACTCTGTTGACATCAATGACAATCATATTCATGAATGCAACAACAACTGCTATAGAATGGCTGCCAAATATTTAGTATTCATTCCTAACAATCTCCCCCATTGGCATTGATGGAAACATAGATGAAAACATCCAATGTTCCAAAAATCCAATACTGCAACACTGCTTCTTCAAATCCACTTCATCAGTCAAATCTTGCTTCGTTATCCTATTTAGTTCTCTCCAAAAAATGTTCTATATTGTTTTTCATGCACACTTTTCCCCCATTGACATCAATGATAGAAATTCCATCACTAAGTCAACAACAACTCAATGTCAAAAGACACTTTTCATAAAATACATTTACTAGAGTCCTCATGACTCAGCTCAGATACACATACTCTCCCATAGAGGAAGTACCAACATCCAGTCTAGAAGAAAGATAGGTCTCATATACCACTAGACGGATGCAACCAATGTTAGGAATGAATGCAATGTGTTTTGGTAGTCATTTTGTAGCAGTTGTTGTAGCATTCATGACTTGGATTGTCATTGATGTCAACACTGTGATATTCTAGATATTAGCAGGAAAGCAAGTATAGTTTTGTTTTGCGCACATGTTGTATTGTAGATTGGATTTTGCAGTTGATTGTATGTTCTTTGGTGTGTTATTAACCTATGGTTAACAACACAAAAATAAATTCATTCATTTGTGAGAGTTATGAGCATTCTGGTGAAAGTAGTGTTTAGACAGTGTTTCTGTGTAGCGATGTTCAGAAATCGGAGGATATCTCTTAGCTGGGATGGAATCTGATTTTGCATAGTTAAAGGGATGTTGGAGACTCATTAATGATGATGTGGTTCATAGTGCAAACTTCGAGGATATGTTTGGAGAAAGTTACAGTAACTGGAAGCCGACAGTTTTATGTGAATTCTATGTGTAGCGTGTAGAATTTATTATTTTGTAATTGAGGACCGACTCATTTGTAATTATTTGAGTTTGGTATATAAGAAGGAATTTTTTCCTTGTTGTAATATGTACTATGAAGAGTGAGATGTGAATATATGCATGAGGTGAAGAAAAGAGCTAATTCAGTGATGAAGGAAGACTTGTGAGTACACAGATCTGGAATTGTGATCTTGTGTAGCAGAGAGTGTAGTTTTGGCATAGTGTGAAGGAGTTAATATATTTCATATTATTATATTGAATAATTCTAAGATCTTTTGGACAGTGGGTTCAGAGATCTTGCCTTGAAGCTGTTTGGGCAGTGGGTCCTTCTGTCTTCCATAAACTCTTAACCGGGTTAGAATCTTTTAACAGGGATTCAAAATCTCGTAACATGGATTTATATGTACTGAATGTATTTCATAAGACTCCTAACAGGGTCCATCCTCTAACAAGGAACTTTCATATTAGTGCATCATTTTGTGGGCATCATTCCCACCGGGGTTTATTCTTTTCAAGAGGTTCCCTAGTTAACATATCTTGTGTTATTGTGCAATTGTGTATGATTATCTTTCTATGGTTGATCAGTACATTGATTATATTTTTAAAAGCTATTGAATGGATAAATTATCAGATAACTAATTCACCCCCCCCCTCTCAGTTATCTTGGGGATCTTTACTTTCTAACAATTGGTATCAGAGCAGCAGGTCCTTGAAAGAAAAGTTTAACAACTTAAGGAGATCCATGACGAATTTCAGAAAAGAAAGCCCTAAGTTTGATGGAGTAAATTTTGACAGCTGGAAAGAAAAGATGAAGACACATCTATTGTGTTTAGGACCAAGTTATTGGTTGATTACAAAGAATGAGAAGACTATCATTGAGGAAGACAATCTAGAGGCAGGAACTAAAGATGAACTAGATCTATTCATGTGTAACATACTTGCAAGAGAAGCACTTTTATTAGCACTACCAGAGAATGAATATAGTCAGGTAAGATGTTTGAAAACATCTCATGCAATTTGGAAAGCTTTACATTCTACTTTTGAAGGTGATGAACATGCAAAGAAGGCTAGATTACATAATTGGATTTGTGCATTTGAAGATATCAGAATGATGGAAGATGAATCTATTAGAAGTTATATTGGTAGGATGTCTGAGATTGTGATAGGAGTAAAGTCTTGTGGAGGTGATAATGTAAGGAAACTCAGGTGTGGAAATAGCTTCCTACGCTAATCTCTATAGGAGAGTATTGTGCAAATTCTTATAAATCCTTACAATTTCAGATTCGTTAACTACTTTAACAAAGATATTGCAACCACATACCATGCATACAAAAAAATAGAGAATGACATAATGATATACCCTGGGGAAACCTTTTGGTAAAAAACCCTAGCACTCCAAAACCTGCACAATGTATTATCTTCAACACAAAGATTACAATACACTTGCAATGCAAGTTCTTTCAGGAAAGTAGAGACAAAGCCAAAAAGACTTAAATTTTGTTATATCTCTCCCATAGGAGCAGCATCATATATATAGACTCCTCTGGACCCAAAAATGGGCACAACAACCAAGACCCATGCACAAAGCCACATGTACACATTTGTTAGATGCAATCCTAAGAATAGGCATCCATCCCTAGAATAGACTATGACAGCTTGTCATAGAATCTGCCAAAAATGACGGTCACAAGAGAAGTGTAAGAGAATCTATCATACCAACCTATTTTTGGCATATTCTCTTACACACACCAACCACTTCTTCTTGGGCACCCAAATAGGCCCAAGTCATAAGATGCTCTTACACATATCATGGCACATTCCTTAAATAGTTCTTACGCGTCATAGGAATCCGTCATGACTGTTTCAGTCATGATCTCCTTATGCACAAGATGCCAACACATCAAGTGGAGTGACACATCAACATGCCAACTAGACATGTACACTCACACTTAATTACATTATTTGCAAAAAATACATTTACAAAATAAATAATAAGAATAGGAATTATCCAAGGTTGAGACACCTTATTCCTAACATTCTCCCACTTGTCGAACACCTTGTAAGAGCAACAGGAACATAACAGGAACTTTAACCACTATAGGCCAAAAGGCCCATAGACTTTGAACACCATCTGAACTTCTTAGTGCCCACTAGTTTTGTTAATGCATTTGCAACATTCTTCACAGTATCTACCTTCTCCAAATTTACCTTTCCATCTTCCACCATATCTTTCAGAAAGTGAAACTGCACATCAATGTGCTTCGTTCTGGCATGGAAAGTTGGATTCTTTGCAAGGAAAATAGCGCTTTGACTATCACACCAAATAGTAATCTATTCTACATCAACACCAACATCAGAACACAATCTTCTAAGCCAAATGGCTTCTTTACAAGCATGAGTAGCAGCTATGTACTCAGCTTTTGTAGTGGACAAAGCAACCATAGGTTGTCGCTTACTCATCCAACTGATGGCACCACCAAACATAGTGAACACATAAGCACTGGTGGATCTCCTGCTGTCAATATCACCTGCCCAATCTAAATGCACAAACCCATGAATACAAACTAAATGCAGAGATCCAGAAGTGTTACCATGATAACATATGGAGTAATCTGATGTACCCCTCAAATATCTGAATACTCGTTTAACTACATCCCAATGTACCCATCTAGGATTAGCCATAAACTGACTCAGGACTCCCACTACTTGGGCAATGTTTGGTCTAGTATAGACCATAGCATACATAAGACTGTCAACTGCACTAGCATAAGGTACTCTACTCATGTCCTCCACCTCACTAGGAGATTTTGGACAATCATCTACAGATAACTTTGTTCCCACAGAAATAGGAACACATAGTGGTCTACAATCTGCCATGCTAAACTTGTCCAACACAGACTTCACATACTTACTCTGACTCAACCAAAGTTTTTTGTTAGACCCGTCTCTACTGATTTCCATACCCAAGATGTACCTAGCTGCCCCAAGATCTTTCATCTCAAACTATGCTGACAACTAAGATTTAAAATTAGAAATCATACCCTTACCCTTCCCAAACAACAACATATCATCAACATATAATGCAACAATAAGAAGGTGATCATTTTCAACTCTGAAATAAACACAATGATCTAATTTTGATCTTACAAATCCAATTGACAACACAAAGGCATCAAACTTAATGTACCACATCCTAGGAGATTTGTTCAAACCATATAGAGATTTCTTTAATCTACAAACTAAGGATTCTTTACCTTTAACAATGTAGTGCTCAGGCTGTGACATATAAATCTCTTCCTCCAAATCACCATGAAGGAAAGCTGTCTTCACATCCATCTGTTCTATCTCTAAATCATATGATGCAGCAAGAGATAATAGAAATCTAATGGATGTCAACTTTGCAACAGGAGAGAATATTTCACCATAATCTATTCCCTCTACCTATGAATACCCCTTTGCAACCAATCTAGCTTTATACCTTTCAACACTACCATTTGCACATAATTTCTTCTTGAACACCCATTTGCAGCCAACAGATTTTCTCCCTTTATGCAAAGGTACAAGGTTCCAAGTTTTGTTTTTCTCCAATGAAGCCATCTCATCATCCATAGCCTCAATCTAGGAACCTGCATCTTCCATGCCCAAAGCCTCTTTCATAGATCTAGGTTCATCAGTGTTAGTAATCAAAGAAAAGGAACAATTGGAATCTAACATAGAATAACCAAACCTTTCTAGTTGCTTTCTTTCTCTTGTGGATCTCCTCAAGGGCTGCGGTTGAGGTTGTTCTTCCTCTTCTTCTGAACTATCAAAGCTGCTAGATCTCTCCTCATCATTAGGCCCAACATGGTCTCTCTGTTCAGTCTTCTCAGGGGTAGGAGGCAACTGAACAACATCTTTTTCCTTTTCTTTTTTATCTGGTTGTAGCACAATAGGAGAAGATGTTAGCTCTCTGAAAATAACATTTCTACTATACAACACCTTACTAGTCATGAGATCCCAAAGCTTGTATCCTTTCACACCAGCACTGTATCCGATGAAAATACATTTAACAACTTTGTTTTCCAACTTAGATCTTTTCTCCTTTGGAACATGTGCATAAGCTTCACAACCAAAAACATGAAGGTGTCTAATTGAAGGCTTCTTCCCAGACCACACCTCCATGGGTGTCTTACCAACAAGGGCTGATGTAGGAGATCTGTTAACTAGATAGCAAGCAGTAGCCATAGCTTCTGCCCAAAACCTTTGTTCTAAACTAGCTCCACTAAGCATACTCCTAGCCTTCTCCATCAGTGTCCTGTTCATTCTCTCTACAACTCCATTTTGTTGTGGGGTATAAAGAGTTTTCTTATGCCTCTGGATACCTTACTCTTTATAGAACTGTTCAAACTCTGCTAAGCAAAACTCACCACCATTATTAGTTCTCACACACTTAATCTTCTTACTTGTCTGATTCTCTACAAGAGTTTTAAATTCCTTGAACCGACTAAAGACTTGTGTCTTACTTTTAAGGAAATAAATCCACGTCCTTCTACTATAATCATCTATGAAAGATACAAAAAATACAGACTTGGAGATTGAAGGAACTTTTACAGGACCAAATACATCAGAATGAATAAGATCCAAAACATCGGAAGATTTGTGAGAACTAGAGTAAACATTGTCTTTTCTGCAGGAAGCTTACCTTCCAAAGTGTTTGCACTACCATCGAAACCAATAGCCACAGACTTCTTCACTTCTTTTTTAGATGGTGAGGATGAAGAACTATTACATAGAGGAATACATGCATCTAGCTGAAATAAGGTACCTCTCCTAGTACCCCTTGCAAGCACTATCGACCCTCTCATCATCTTGCATCCTTCTTTCGAAAAAATAACTTGCACACCTACATCATTCAGCATACTTACAGATAATAGGTTTCATACCAAACCTGGAATGTGCATAACTCCGTTGATTCCCTTTACTCATCCATTAAGAAATTTGATAGTGACCCTTCTGCATCCAACTATCTTTAGGTGAGAATCATCACCCAAGTACACCTTTCCACCATCGAACTCTTCATATTTTGAGAACCAGTTTCGATGAGAGGTCATGTGAAAAGATGCACCCGAGTCATCCAACCACACATCATTAGATGCATGGGCTACCAAAGCTATGATGAATGCATCACCATCTTCTTGAGATCTTTCTGAAGCTGAATCTGAACCTTTCTTCTTCTTCTTCAGCTCTTTGCAGTCTTTACACAAGTGCCCAGATTTATCATAGTTTCAACATTTTGCCTTGGACTTATTGGAAGTCTTTGACTTTCCACAGGATTTGGATCTACCTTTATTGTCAGACTTATTGTCATTTTTCTTCCGTCTTTCAGTGGATCTCCCACGAACAGCAAGGGCTTCTTTTTCCAAAACAGAAGCCTTTCTCCGCATCTCCTCTAATAGCAGTGAAGACACCACATCATCCATTTTGAAGGTGACTAAAGTGCTTCTGAGAGCCATCACAAGATGGTCCCATGAATCCGGTAAAGAACACAAAAGTGTGTAGCAACGATCCTCCTCCTCTAAATTGACACCAACTGATGTCAATTGTACAGCCAGCAGATTAAATGCATTTAAATGATTCGTTAAGGATCCACCTTCCTCCATTTGCAGAGAGTACAACTTCTTCCTTAGGAACAACTTGTTCACCACAGATTTGGCCTGATACACAGCCGCAAGTCTTTCCCACAAACTATTTGTGGTTTTCTCATCTAGAACATTCAGAAGAATTGCATCGGTTAAACAGAGTCTTATGAGACCCTTATCTTTATGGTCTTTGATATCCCAATCTGCTTGAGCTATAGTTTCTGGTCTTGTAGCACTTGAAGTCACTTCCCATAGGTCACGATCTTCCAACATGTCTTCCATCTTGAGTTTCCATAACTCAAAATTAGTGCCATTAAATTTCTCCACCTCCATTCTTCCATATGATGAACTTGCCATCTCAATCTACAAATAAGATTCAGAATCCTCTGCAAAAAACTCCCACTCAAACTTGAGATCAGCGCAAAAAACCCTACCCAACAACTAGGATCAAAAGTTGATCAAGCTTTGATACCACTTGTAAGGAAACTCAGGTGTGGAAATAACTTCCTACACTAATCTTTATAGGAGAGTATTGTGCAAATTCTTATAAATCTTTACAATTTTAGATTCATTAACTACTTTAAAAAAGATATTGCAACCACATACCATGCATACAGAAAAATAGAGAATGACACAATGATATACCCTAGGGAAACCTTTCAGTAAAAAACCCCAGCACTCCAAAACCTACACAATGTATTATCTTCAACACAAAGATTACAATACACTTGCAATGCAAGTTCTTTCAGGAAATGAGAGACAAAGCCAACAAGACTTAAATTTTGTTATATCTCTCCCATAGGAGCAACATCATATATATAGACTCCTCTAGACCCAAAAATGGGCACAACCACCAAGACCCATGCACAAAGCCACATGTACATAGTTGTTACATGCAATCCCAAGAATAGTCATCCATCCCTAGAATAGACTATGACAGCTTGTCATAGTTCATCTGCCAAAAATAATGGTCACAAAAGAAGTGTAAGAGAATCTGTCATACCAACCTATTTTTGGCATATTCTCTTACACACACCAACCACTTCTTCTTGGGCACCCAAATAGGCCCAAGTCATAAGATGCTCATACACCTATCATAGCACATTCCTTAAATAGTTCTTATGTGTCATAGGAATCCATCATGACCATTTCAGTCATGATCTCCATACGCAGAAGATGCCAACACATCAAGTGGAGTGACACATCAACATGCCAACTAGACATGTACACTCACAATTAATTACATTATTTGCAAAAAATACATTTAGAAAACAAATAATAAGAATAGGAATTATCTAAGGTTGAGACACCTTATTCCTAACAGATAAGTCAGAGAATGAAGTGATATGGAAAATTTTGAGAACTTTGACACCAGTATTCAAGAAGACAACGTAGATGATTGAACAAGTGATACCTTGTACATCGAACTTTTCAAGAGAGACTCTTCTTGGAATTTTAGAAACAACAGAGATGAACTTGAGATTATTAGGAGAGCTACCTAGAATAGAAACAACATTCAGTGCTCTTAGCATTAGACCTACAAGAAGTACTAGTGTGAATGGAGATTATGCCAATAGTAGCAGATCTGAGGAAGATAAGAAGATTGAAGGAGGTATTGCATTACTTGTAAAAAGAGAGCCAGATGGTAAGAAAATATTTAAATGTTGGAATTGTCAAGAATATGGTCATTTTGCATCTAAATGTCCTAAAAGAGTTAAGAAGTATAGAAGCAACTTTAAACCTAGGAGATCTAAAGAATGTTATTATGCAAATGATGAATATTTTGAAGCAAGAATTGAAAAACATTTAAGTGACAGTGATAATGATAACTTTGAGGAAATAGGATTTGTTGTAATTAAAGAAGAAAGTTCTAAATCTGATAAAAGGGAAGAAAAAGCATTAGTTTCACAAGTTGAAAAGAAATCTGATTAGATTATAGAAAGTGGTTGTTCACATCATATGACTGGAGATAAAAGAAAGTTTGTTAAGCTAGATAATTATGATGGAGGAATTGTTAGGGTTGGTAACAATGTACCTTGTTTGATTAAGGGTATAGGATCTATTACTCTTGATGGAAAGACTAACACTGATGATGTTTACTTTGTTGATGGACTAAGACATAATCTACTAAGCGTTGGGCAATTGGTTGATAAGGGTTATCAAGTTTGGTTTTTTGAGAAAACTTGTGTGATAAAAGATAAAGATGGAAATCTGATTGGAAAAGGATCCAGAACCAGAGGTAATGTATTTCAGTTGAATCCTATTTAGATGACATGTTTGATAACTAAGATTGATGACAGTTGGCTATGGCATAAAAGGTTTTGTCATATAAACTTTGATAATATTGTCAAGGTGAGCACTACACTTGCGGTAAGAGATTTACCTAGAATTATGAAACCTACTAACATGATTTGCAAAGAATGTATGATGGCAAAGTAGAAAAGGAGTTCATTTCCCAATAAGAAGTTCACATTGGCAGAGAAGTTGGAGATTGTTCATATAGACTTGAATGGTCCTATTAGGACTAGAGGATTCTATGGTGAAAGGTATTTTATGATTCTTGTTGATGATTTTACAAGAATGATGTGGATTGCATTTTTGAAAGAAAAATTTGAAGCATTTGATAAGTTTAAGATCATGAAAGGAAAAATTGAGAATGAATCTGGAATGAAGATTAAGTGTCTAAGATTTGATAGAGGTGGTGAATTTACATCTAGAGAGTTTAACACCTTTTGTGAAATGAATGGCATTAAGAGACAACTTTCAGCCCCTAGAACACCAGAACAAAATGGTATTGTAGAAAGAAGGAATAGGTCAATAACTGAAGCAGCAAGAGCTATGTTGTTTGAAAATGATTTGGCTAAAACTTTTTGGAGGGAAGCAGTGAACACAATAGTATACACTATGAACAGAGTACAAATTAGAGTAGATACAAACAAGACACCTTATGAATTATGGTTTGGACATACACCCTCAGTTAAGTATTTTAGAATTTTTGGAAGTAAATGTTATATAAAGAGAGATGATGATATAGGAAAGTTTGATCCTAGAAGTGATGAAGGAATATTTCTTGGATATTCTTTAAAAAGCAAAGCATATAGATGTTATAACAAAATAACTAAGACTATTGTTGAAAGTGCAAATGTAAAATTTGATGAGAAGTTTAAAATTCAAGAAAGAATGCTTGATTTTGAATCTGATGGAGAAGCACAACCTGAGCCTAACATTGAAAATGCAAAATTATTTTTTGAAACTAGTAGTGATTTTCTGAATGAAAGTCATACTAAAGAAGACAGAGAAGAAAAAAAAGAAGAAAAAAAAGAAGAAAATAGAGAAGGAAGCAGAGAAGAATCTACAGTCGGAACAAGATCAGTAACTATGACACCTAACAGGTATACTTCAAGACATCACCCTGTTGAGCAAGTTATTGGAAGTTTAGATAGAGGAGTTTTGACTCGAAATAAGGTACATTTATGTTTGATTTCTCAAATTGAACCTAAGACTACTAATGAAGCTTTTGAAGATGAACTTTGGATCAATGCTATGAAAGAAGAACTAGAGCAGATTGAAATAAACAACACATGGGAATTGGTCCCTAGACTTGAAGACAAGAATGTGATTGGAACAAAGTGGGTATTCAAAAATAAGATGCATGAACAAGGAGAAGTGATAAGAAACAAAGCAAGATTGGTATGTAAAGGATATTCACAACAAGAAGGAATTGACTATGAAGAAACTTTTGCACCTGTGGCCAGACTTGAAGCAGTGAGAATGTTTCTAGCATATGTAACTTACAAGAAATTCAAAGTGTATCAGATGGATGTGAAGTTAGCATTTTTGAATGGTGAATTGGAAGAAGAATTCTACATTGAGCAGCCTGAAGGTTTTCCTTTGACACAAGAAGGAGATATGGTATGTAAGTTAAAGAAAGCTTTATATGGATTAAAACAAACACCTAGAACCTAGTATGCAAGATTGGATAAGTATTTATTGAAATTGGGATTTATAAAAGGAACAATAGATAGTAACTTATACAAAAAAGAAATTGAGAATGGTTTGTTGGTTATAGTTATATTTTTTGATGATATTATCTTTGGAGAAGAAGATGAAGCTAGTGACAAATTTGCAGATGAAATGAAGACTGAATTTGAGATGAGCATGATTGGAGAAATGAAATATTTCTTGGGATTACAGATAACACAAAGCAAGGAAGCTATATTTGTAAGTCAGACTAAGTATTTAAATGAATTATTGAAAAGATTTGGAATGGAAGATTCTAAACCTGTTGGAACACCTATGGTAACTGGACATAAGTTATCTAGCAAAGATGAGACACCAGCAGTTGAGCAAAAAAAGTATAGATCTATGATTGGAGGATGTTAGAGTAATCATACTTTATGCTTATTAATTAAATCACTTTGGTTTAATTAATTAAGTCATTTATTACTCTATTTACTTAAACTATCTTTTAGGTGCATTATAATTAATATATTTATTAATTATAATGTGCAACCTAGCTTTATTTTTTGCTTTATAGCTTTAGGGTTTTATTGTTCACCTATATGGTTGAACCCTTTGTACATTCTTTTTAGATAATTCACTTATTGGATCATAATAGAGATTTCTCTTTGCATGTCCATAAGATGTCTCTGGTTTTTTGGCCTCCATGATTTTTCTTGCTTCTGTGCTTTACTTCTTCCATGTGACAGGTTTATGCATGCAGGTGTTCTTGGGAGATTAGTATTTCACCTAATCTAACATGGTATCAGAGCCATCTTGCTGCTCGCTGTTCGTATTTTGTTGAAGTGTTTTAGAAGCAGGCGGTTTTCAAGGGTTTCAGAAGTTTTTTTTTGTGGATCTGGGGGGAGCCAAAATTTGGCTCACCTTGGGCAAAAACGGACACCACCATTGTGTCCGAAAGGCCCAAGAACCCCTAAATCCATATAAAACTTGTCCATTTTGGACACAGTGGCATCTGAGGCAAAATTTTTTTGCATACCAGGGCCGTACGGCCCTGGCACGCACTCCGAGACGACGGTTGTCAAAAATTAAAAAAAAAAAAAAATAGTTTTGGGCGGCCGCCCGGCGGCCACCAGCGCACCGCCAAGCGGCCACCACAGAGCCGCCGCCCACGCCTGCGCCCTCCGCTCCGCCGGCCCGCCCACCACTGGCTCCTCCGCCGCCCCGCTGGCCTCCGACCGCCACCCCGGCTCCGCCCGCGGCCTCCCCTCCGCCCGCTCAGCTCCGCCGGCCGCCCTCTGCTCCGCTCCGCCGGCCGCCTGGCGGGGTTTTAAGCCATGCGGGCCCTAGCGGCGGTCACATGGGTGACCGGGAGCTCTAGCTCCAGCCCCCTGCGCGCGCCATGCGCCCAGGGGCTTTAAAAAAAAAATTTTTGAAGCTGTTTTTAGGGGTAATTGGGCCTTTTTTGCCATATCTTCTTCATCTAGAGGCGTATTTGGGAGTTTTTTATATCATCGGAAAGCTCTTTCTGAGACAAACGCAATTATGGAAGTTTCTTTTCAAGTTTTTTGCCTCATTTTTCGTACCATGCCTTCGAAGGCAGGACTACTTTTTTGCCTTCCTTGAGCACCTGATGCTTTTTTTGGCATAACTTGCTCATACGGAGGAGTTAGTGGGCGAACAAGACATCATCGGAAAGATGATTCTGAGACGGTCGTTTTATACGTAGAGCTTTTTTCCAGATTCTTCTTCCTTTTTTCACACCAGGCTGTTGAATTCAGAGGTTTTCTTTTTCAGGTGCCTGCTAGTGCACCTGTCACTGTTTTTGCCGTAACTTGAGCATACGATGGCATTTTTTGCCAAACAAGATATCCACGGAAAGCTGGTTCCGAGACCTTTTTGTTTTTTTCAGTTTGGTTGTTTGATTTTGCCATTTGTAGGGGTTTTCTGCCAGTCAAAGTCACGGGTACTTTTTGCATTCCGGACACTATATCTCTCACATCCGGGCTCAGTTTTCAGCAAACTTGGTATTTTCGGAAAGATGGTTCAGTGTGCTATTCAGTGGTAGAGGTTTTTTTGCAGATTCTACTCCAGGTTTTCACTCCTCTGAGTTATGCAGTTTATGCCCTCTGGTGGAGTGCTTGGTTCTACAGGTCCGGGGATCTCTTCTTCTGAGTTCATAGCTCACTCTTCTTTCTGTCTTTTGAGCATTGTATGCTTCTCTTCTGTTGCATTCTTTTTTCTGTAAACGCACTGAGATAAAGTGCCTACTTTTGCATTTTAGGATCTTGAACACCTTGTGTTTGTTTGTACTCGCACTCAGTTATAAAGTGCCATGGGGGGATTCTGATGCATTTGCCACTATAGGCGCATCCACTCTTGTCAAGTGAGTGTACCTTCCACGACATTAGCCCATGTAGACTGTGTCTATGACACCGCCCTTTATCCTGTGCTTGTACCTTCTTTTGCACATAGGTGTTCCTATTTCTTCTTCTTGCAGATGTTTCTGGCATTGCATTTCAGTGTTCCTGTCACCCCGTTCAGCATTATGGGGGGGTTCACCTGTTGGCTCTATTGCTTCCTTGGTTCGGTTGAGTGATCTAAGTATTCAGTTTTTGTTCCTATGTACTAGGCGGATGCAGTGGCTAGGCACCTATGCATTTCGGTGAGATGGTTCATCTACTATATAGACACTCATTCATTCCTATTTTGGAGGTCACCTCTTTGATTGATCAGCTCTTCAGACTTTGTCTTCTCTACCTGGTCATGCACTTCAGTGGGGGTTCCAGCAGTTTCTTCTGACAGTGTTTGCAGCTTCATGCTTCGGAGATGCTTCATGCTCTTTCTTGTTCCTTTCTTTGGGACATTCCCTAGATTGGAGGCTTTGTTTCCTTCATCTAGTTTATTTTCTTGTACTTGGGTACCTGATCAGGCCTTGTTGCCGGGACCCATTTTTTGCTTTCATAGCTGTGCTAGGTTAGCTTCCCTCTTGAGCTACGCTTAAGGGGGGGTGTTAGAGTAATCATACTTTATGCTTATTAATTAAATCACTTTGGTTTAATTAATTAAGTCATTTATTACTCTATTTACTTAAGCTATCTTTTAGGTGCATTATAATTAATATATTTATTAATTATAATGTGCAACCTAGCTTTATTTTTTGCTTTATAGCTTTAGGGTTTTATTGTTCACCTATATGGTTGAACCCTTTGTACATTCTTTTTAGATAATTCACTTATTGGATCATAATAGAGATTTCTCTTTGCATGTCCATAAGATGTCTCTGGTTTTTTGGCCTCCATGATTTTTCTTGCTTCTGTGCTTTGCTTCTTCCATGTGACAGGTTTATGCATGCAGGTGTTCTTGGAAGATTAGTATTTCACCTAATCTAATAGAGGATTGCAGTACTTGACACATACAAGACCTGATATAGCACATTCAGTGGGGATTGTAGCAAGATTTCAAGCAGAACCTAGAGAATCACATTATGCAGCAGTAAAAAGGATACTGAGATATCTGAAAGGAACAATGGATTATGGATTATGCTATGAGAATTCTGATGATTTTACTTTATGTGCCTATACTGATGCAGATTGGGGAGGCAGCATTGATGACAAGAAAAGCACCAGTAGTGGAGCCTTTTTTCTTGGAGGAAAATTGGTCTCTTGGCTAAGTAAGAAGTAGAATTGTACTTCACAATGCACAGTAGAAGCAGAATATGTTGCAGTAGCAAATAATTGTAAACAGATTATTTGGATGAAGCAAATGTTGAAAGATATTGGAATAAAGTTTGATGAGCGTGTTTTTATACATTGTGATAACACCAGTACAGTGAGTATGTCAAAAAATCCTATTTTACATTCTAAGACTAAACATATTGAGATCAAGTATCATGTTGTAAGAGAGAAAGTTGTAGAAAAAGAAGTAAGATTAGAGTACATAAGTACAAAGGAGCAGATAGCAAATATATTTACAAAGCCTTTACCTAAGGATACATTTGTGTATCTGAGAGGTATGCTTGGGGTTATGCCCCAACCTATTTTTGAGAATTGATGCAGATGATTGCATCCGTCCAGTGGTATATGTGCCCTATCTTTCTTCTAGATTGGATGTTGAAACTTCCTCTATGGGGGAGTTTATGAGCTAAGTCATGAGGACTCTTGTTATTGTATTCTTCTGAAAAGTGTCTTTTGACATTAAGTTTTTGTTGACTTAGTGATAGAATTTATGTCATTGATGTCAATGGGGGAGAGATATACATGAAACAAATTATGGATTGTATGAGAGAGCTGAATAGGAAAACAAAGCAAGATTTGATTTGATATTTTGCAGTGATGTTGCAGTATTGGATTTTTGGAACATTGGATGTTTTTCATCTGTGTTGCCATCAATGACAATGGGGGAGATTGTTAGGAATGAATGAAAAGTGTTTTGGCAGTCATTCTATAGCAGTTGTTGTTGCATTCATGACTTGGATTGTCATTGATGTCAACACTGTGATATTCTGGATATTAGCAGGAAAGTAGGTACAATTTTAATTTGCGCACATGTTGTATTGTAGATTGGATTTTTTGCAGTTGATGGTATGTTATTTGGTGTGTTATTAACCTATGGTTAATAGTGCAAAAATAAATTCATTTATTTGTGAGAGTTATGAGCATTTTGGTGAAAGCGGTGTTTAGATAGTGTTTCTGTGTAGCAATGTTCAGAAATCGGAGGATATCTCTTAGCTGGGATCGAATCTAATTTTTTGTAGTTAAAGGGATGTTGGAGACTCATTAATGATGATGTGGTTGATAGCAAAAACTTTGAGGATATGTTTGGAGAAAGTTATAGTAACTGGAAGCCAACAGTTTTATGTGAATTTTGTGTGTAGCGTGTAGAATTTATTATTTTGTAATTGAGGACTGACTCATTTGTAATTATTTGAGTTTGGTATATAAGAAGGAATTTTTTCCTTATTTTAATGTTTACTATGAAGAGTGAGATGTGAATATATGCATGAAGTGAAGAAAAGAGCTAATTCAGTGATGAAGGAAGACTTGTGAGTACAGAGATCTGGAATTGTGATCTTGTGTAGTAGAGAGTGTAGTTTTGGCATAGTGTGAAGGAGGTAATATATTTCATATTATTCTCTTGAATAATTCTAAGATCTTTTGGACAGTGGGTTCAGAGATCTTGCCTTGAAGCTGTTTGGGCAGTGGGTCCTTCTGTCTTCCATAAACTCTTAACCGGGATAGAATCTTTTAACAGGGATTCAAAATATCCTAACAGGGATTTATATGTACTAAATTTATTTCATAAGACTCCTAACAGGGTCCATCCTCTAACAAGGAACTTTCATATTAGTGCATTATTTTGTGGGCATCATTCCCACCGGGGTTTACTCTTTTCAGGAGGTTCCCTAGTTAACATATCTTGTGTTATTGTGCAATTGTGTATGATTATATTTCTATGGTTGATCAATACATTGATTATATTGTTTAAAGCTTTTGAATGGATAAATTATCAGATAACTGATTCACCCCCCCCCCCCCCTCTCAGTTATCTTGGGGATCTTTACTTTCTAACAATCCAATGGCAACATAGATGAAAACATCCAATGTTCCAAAAATCCAATACTGCAACACTACTTCAAATCCACTTCATCAGTCAAATCTTGCTTCGTTATCCTATTTAGTTCTCTCCAATAGATGTTCTATATTATTTTTCATGCATACTTCTCCCCCATTAACATCAATGACATAAATTTCATCACTAAGTCAACAACAACTCAATGTCAAAAGACACTTTTCATAAAATACATTTACTAGAGTCCTCATGACTTAGCTCAGATACACATACTCCCCCATAGAGGAAGTACCAACATCCAGTCTAGAAGAAAGATAGGGCTCATATACCACTAGATGGATGCAACCAACTACATCACTTCTCAAAGTAGGTTGGGGCATAACACCAAGCATACCTCTCAGATACTCAAATGTATCCTTAGGAAAAGGCTTTGTGAATATATCTGCTATCTGCTCCTTTGTACTTATGTACTCAAGTCTGATTTCTTTCTCAGCAACTTTCTCTCTTACAACATGATACTTAATCTCTATATGCTTTGTCTTAGAATATAATACAAGATTCTTAGACATACTAACTGTACTGGTGTTATCACAATGTATGACAATAGGTTCAACAAATTTTATACCAATATCCTTCAACATTTGCTTCATCCAAATTATCTGGTTACAATTGTTTGCTGCTGCTACATATTTTGCTTTTGTTGTGCTTTGTGAGATATAATTTTGCTTCTTGCTTAGCCAAGAAACTAATCTTCCTCCAAGAAAAAATGCTCCACCACTCGTGCTTTTCTTATCATCAACACTACCTCCCTAATCAACATCTGTATATGCACATAGGGTAAAATCATCATATTTTTCATACCATAATCCATAGTTCATTGTGCCTCTTAAATATCTCAGTATCCTCTTTACTACTGCATAATGTGATTCTCTAGGTTCAGCTTGAAATCTTGCTACCATTCCAACTGAATGTGCTATATTAGGTCTTGTATGAGTCAAATATTGTAATCCTCCAATCATAGATCTATATTTCTTCTGTTCTACTATAGGTGTCTCATCTATGCTAGATAACTTATGTCTGGTCACCATAGGTGTTCCAACTAGTTTACAATCCTCCATTCCAAATCTTTTCAACAAATCAATCAGGTACTTTGTCTGACTTACAAAGATACCATCATTGTTTTGTGTTATCTGTAATCTCAAAAAGTATTTCATCTCACCAACCATACTCATTTCAAATTTAGTCTTCATTTCATCAGCAAATTTGTCACTAGCTTCATCTTCTCCTCCAAAGATAATGTCATCAACAAAAATAACTATAACTAACAAACCATTTTCAATTTCTTTTGTGTACAGATTGCTATTAGTTGTACCTTTTATAAATCCCAACTTTAACAAGTACTTATCTAGTCTTGCATACCAAGTTCTAGGTGCTTGTTTAAGTCCATATAAAGCTTTCTTCAATTTACATACCATGTGTCCTTCTTGAGTCAAAGGAAAACCTTCAGGCTGCTCAATGTAGACTTCTTCTTCCAATTCTCCAATCAGAAATGCTGACTTCACATCCGTCTGATACACTTTAAATTTCTTGTAGGCTGCATATGCCAAAAACATTCTTACTACTTCAATTCTTGCAACAGGTGCAAAAGTCTCTTCATAGTCAATTCCTTCTTGTTGTGAGTAACCTTTACATACCAATCTTGCTTTGTTTCTTCCTACTTCTCCTTGTTCATTCATCTTGTTTCTGAATACCCATTTAGTTCCAATAACATTGTTGTCTTTAGGTCTAGGGACCAATTCCCATGTCTTGTTCTTTTCAATCTGATCTAGTTCTTCTTTCATAGGATTAATCCAACTTTCATCTTCACAAGCTCCATTAGTAGTCTTAGGCTCAATTTGAGAAATCAAACATAACTATTCTTGTACCTTATTTCAAGTTAGAACTCCTCTTTTGATGCTTCCAATAATCTACTCAAAAGGATGATTCCTTAACAAACTCTTGCTAGGTGTCACTATCTCAGATCTCTCTTTAGATGTAGGTTCTTCAATAACTTCACCATGGCTTTCATTCAACAAATCACTGTCAATTTCATAAAACAATTCAGTAGTTCCAGTATTAGGTTTAGGATGAGCTTCTTCATCAGATTCATAATCAAGCATTCTTTCCTGAATTTTGAAGTTTTCATCAACTTTAACATTTGCACTTTCAACAATAGTCTTAGTTCTTTTATTGAAACATCTATATGCTTTTCTTTTTAAAGAATATCCAAGAAATATACTTTCATCACTTCTAGGATCAAAATTTCCAATATCATCATCTCTTTTTATATAACATTTGCTTCCTAAAATTCTAAAATACCTAACTGAGGGTGCATGTCCAAACCATAATTCATAAGGTGTCTTGTCTGTGTCTGCTCTGATTTGTACTCTATTCATTGTATACACTACTATGTTCACTGCTTCTCTCTAGAATACCTTCACCAAATAATTCTCAAAAAACATAGCTCTTGCTGCTTCAGTCACTGATATGTTCCTTCTTCCTGCAATGCCATTTTGTTTAGGTGTTCTAGGGGCTGAATACTCTCTTTTAATGCCATTTTCTTCACAAAAGTTGTTAAACTCTCTAGAATTAAATTCTCCACCTCTATCAGATCTTAAACATTTAATCTTCATTCCAGATTCATTCTCAACTTTATTCTTAACAATCTTAAACTTATCGAATGCTTCATATTTTTCTTTAAGAAATGCAATCCGCATCATTCTTGTAAAATCATCAACAAGAATCATAAAATACCTTTCTCCATATAATCCTCTAGTCTTGGTAGGACCACTCAAATCTGTATGAACAATCTCCAGCTTCTCTATAGATGTAAACTTTTTACTAGGAAAAGAACTTCTCTTCTATTTAGCCATTACACATTCTTTGCAAATCATGTTAGTAGGCTTTATAATCTTAGGTAAATCTCTTACTGCAAGTGTAGTGCTTACTTTCACAATGTTATCAAATTTTATATGACAAAACCTTCTATGCCATAACCAACTGTCATCAATCTTTGTAATCAAACATGTCATCTCAGTAGGATTCAACTGAAATACATTACCTTTGGTTCTAGATCTAGTTCCAATCATATTTCCATCTTTATCATTTATCACACGAGTTTTCTCAGTAAACCAAACTTGATATCCCTTATCAACTAACTATCCAACACTCAAAAGATTATGTTTCAATCCATCAACAAAATAAACATCATCAGCATTAGTCTTTCCATCAAGAGTAATAGATCCTATAGCTTTACTCAAACAAGGTGCATTTTTTCCAACTCTAACAACTCCTCTATCATATTCATTAACCTTTATGAAATTTTTCATGTCTCTAGTCATATGATGTGAACAACCGCTGTCTATAATCCAATCAGCTTTCTTTTCAACTTGAGAAACTAAGGCTTTTTCTTCCTTAACATTAGATTTATGATTTTCTTCTTTAATTGCTACAAATCCTATGTCATCATTATTTTCAGTATCACTTTCACTTAAATTTCTTTCTATACTAGCTTCAATATCTTCATCATTAGCATAATAAAATTCCTTAGATCTTCTAGGTTTAAAATTGCTTCTATACTTTTAAACTCTCTTAGGACATTTAGATGCAAAATGACCATATTCTTGACAAGTCCAACATTTAAAAATTTTCTTACCATCTGGTTCTCTTTTCACAAGTAAAGCAATGCCTTCTTCATTTCTAGATCTACTGCTACCAGCATAATCTCCACTCACACTGATGCTTCTTGACAAAGTAGGGCAAACACTAAGAGCACTAAATGTTGTCTCCATTCTAGGTAAGTCTCCTAATAATCTTAGGTTCATTTCTATTGCTTCCAATCTTCCAAGAAGAGTCTCTCTTGTAAATTTTGTTGTACAAGGCATCACCTGTTCAATCATCTATGTTGTTTTCTTAAATACAGGAGTCAATGTCCTCAAAATTTTCCATATCACTTCATTCTCTGTCTTTGTTCCCGCACAAGATTTTATACCTAAAATGATCTCTGACATTCTACCACTATAAATTCTAACAGATTCATCTTCCAACATTCTTATATCTTCAAATGCACATATCCAATTATGTAATCTAACTCTTTTTGCATGTTCATCACCTTCAAAAGTAGAGTTTAAAGCATTCCAAATTTCATGAGATTTTTTCAAATATTTTACCTGACTGTACTCATTCTTTGGGAGTGCTGTCAAAAGTGCTTCTCTTGCCAGTATGTTACACATGAATAGATCTCTCTTCTGTAGTACATGTTTCAAGATTGTCCTCTTAAATGATAGTCTTATTATTCTTTGTAATCAACCAATAACCTAGTCCTAAACATAATAGGTGTGTCTTCATCTTTTCTTTCTAGCTATCAAAATTTACTCCATCAAACTTAGGGCTTTCTTTCCTGAAATTCACCATGGATCTCCTTAAGTTGTTAAACTTTTTCTTC
This sequence comes from Chamaecyparis obtusa, assembly GCA_027943335.1. Lineage (NCBI taxonomy): Eukaryota > Viridiplantae > Streptophyta > Pinopsida > Cupressales > Cupressaceae > Chamaecyparis > Chamaecyparis obtusa. The sequence continues at coordinate 918,923 of BSBK01000609.1, forward strand.
AAGGACCTGCTGCTCTGATACCAATTGTTAGAAATTAAACTCCACCAAGATAACTAAGGGGGGGGGGGGGGGGGTGAATTAGTTATTAGATAATTATAACTTTTATCATCTTCAATAACATTAAACCATAATAGTAATATAATAACTAACCATAGAAAGATATTCATACACAATAACACAATGACACAAGATATGTTGACTAGGGAACCTCTTGATCAAAGAGTAAACCCCAGTGGGAATGATGCCAAAAAAGGATGCACTAATATGAATATTACTTGTGAGAGGGTGGACCCTATTAGGAGTCTTATGAAATACATTCAGTACATATGAATCCCTGTTAGGAGATTTTGAATCCTTGTTAAAAGATTCTAACCCTGTTAAGAGTTATGGAAGACAGAAGGACCCACTGCCCAAACCGCTTTAGGGTAAGATCACTAAACCCACTGTCCAAATAGTCTTTTCATTACTCAATAGAATAATATGTTACCTCTTCTTTGACTATGCCAAACCACACTCACTATTACATCAGATCTCAATTTCAGATCTCTATACTTCACATGTCTTCCTTCACAAATTCGCTTTCATACTTAGCTCCATTCTTCACTTCATGCATACAACATCAAAAATCATCACTAAAAATACATCATGACTCTCATCAAAAAGGAAATACATTCCTTCATTTATACCACACTCAACTAATTACAAATGAGTCGGCATACAATTACAAAATAAAAGTTTCCACATGCTACATCAAAATTACACAAAAACTGTCAGCTTCCAAATACAATAAATCTTCACTCGTGTGACCTCAAAGTCTATGCTATCATCCATTTCACTATCAATGTGTCTCCAACTTCCCTTTAACTATGAAAAACCATATTCCATCCTGATTAGGAGATATCATCCGATTTCTACAAACCGCTACTCAGGAACACCGCCAGAATACTGCTTCTACCAAAATGATCATAACTTCCACGAATCAATGAATTACTATCTATGCTCTTAACCATAGAAATATGACATATCAAAGAGTATAACCTCAAAATCACATAGCTACAACTATAATAACCTACGTGCGTTAATCCAAACTCTATCTGCTTCTCTACAAGTCTTCGGTAAATCACTGTGTTGACATCAATGACAATCATAGTCATGAATGCAACAACAACTGCTATAGAATGCCTACCAAATATTTAGTATTCATTACTAACATGGTTACCATAGAGGTAACAACCAGTTTTGACTCTTCTAACCCAAATTTCTTCTATATTTCCCTCACAAACTTAGACTGACTGATATAGATATCATCTTTTATATTTTGAACCTAAAATCTAATAAAGATTTTGATCACACCAATCATAGACATCTCAAATTATTTCCACATCTCATTTGTAAACAATTTTCTCATGTCTTCATTTCTACTAAAAATGATGTCATCTACATATATTTTTGCAATCATCAATCTATCTTCTTTCTCAATAATAAAATATACATTTTTGTTATCACTCGTTCTTAAGAAACCAATGTGAATCATATATGAGTTTAATCTCTCATACCATTCTCTAGGTTCCTGCTTCAATCCATATAATTTAAAAAAAATAAAATTTCACACTATGTTCTTACCTTCTGTATTTGGAAATCCATCAAGTTGTAAAATGTATACCTCTTCTTTCAATACACTATTAAGAAAAGATGACTTAACATCCATTTGATATTCCTTGAAACCTTTGTAAGAAGAAAATGCAAGTACAATCCTTAATCCTTCAAGTCTGACCATGAGTGAAAATGTGTCACCATAGTCCATGCCTTCATTCTCTGCATATCCTTTTCACACTAATCTTAGTTTGTTTCTCACCACTTTACCTTTCACATTTAGTCAATTCCTCAAAATCCACTTAGTACCAATTATATTCTTATCCACCAGTCTAGGAACTAATGTGTAGGTTTTATTCTTCTCATTTTTCCCCAATTCTTCTTCCATAGCCATCATCAAGTCATCTTATTTTAATGCATCTTTCACTATTCTGGGTTCAACTTCAGATAGAAAACATGTATTTACTCTTGCATTTTTTCTTGTTGGCACACCAACATTTCTCACCTATTATTTCATCAAGGGAATGGTTCAATCTTACATGCCTTGGTAATACCACTTTAGTTCTAGGAGTACCTTCAACCACTTAAATTAGTTCCTATTCATTTTCATGTCTCTCCATCAGTTCTTATGTTGTGTCCTTCTCTACCGGTTCTACATATACAAACCCATGCTAGTCATTGAGTTCTTTATTTCTAGATTCATCATTATGTTCATATTATTCATCTATTCTTATATTGGCACTTTCCACTATCTTGTTTGTTCTTTTATTTAAGAACTTGTTTTCTTTTCTCTTTGTGGCATACCCTAAAAATATTTCCTCATCACTTCTTGGATCAAACTTTTTTGAATTATCATCTCTTTTTATGTAACATCTACTTCCAAAGATTTTAAAATAACTTAAACATGGAGATCTACCATGCCATAGCTCATAAGGAGTTTTATTTGTGCCCTTTTTAACAAAAATATATTTAAAGTGTAAACAACAGTACTTATCGCTTCTCTCCAAAATGTTTAAGTTGCACCTTTCTAAATTATCAATCTCCTAGAACAATCAGTGATTGATCTATTTCATCTTTCACCATTGTCATTTTACTATGGTGTTCTAGGAGCATACATCTGCCTTTTTTTATGGGTGCTTCATAGTATGAAATGAACTTATGTCAAATGAAATCACCTCCACTATCAGATCTAAGACATTTCAAGGCCTTACTAGTTTCCTTTTTCACTCTATCTTTGTAAATCTTGAACATGTGAAAAGCTTCCAATTTATCTTTTAGAAATTGTAAAGGATAAAATAGTGTATGGGGTCCTAGGGAAATGGCTCGCACATAAAAGAGACCCTAAAGCCAATATTTTACACTTACATGAAATTATATTGATATGGAAAGTAAATGTAGATGATTAATATTGAAATTAATAAATAAAGGTACTTACCTCCGAAAAAGAATCAGCTAAAAACCCTATCAAACAATCTCAAGAACTGTCAATTTTTGCATTTTTGAACCGAAACTATGAGATCTAGAAAACCCAAAAATCTTTTTCCGAGCTTTGAATCGGGTCAAAATCGAGGTTGGGTCAAAATTGAGGTTGTACCTAACCAAGTCAGGTTCGAGGTTGTACCTGACCAGGTCAGGTTTGAGGTTGTACCTAACCAGGTCAGGTTCAAGGTTGTACCTGACCAAGTCAGGTTCAAGGTTTTTATTCTGAAGTTTGATTCAAATTCTATTCATAGATCCCAGAAGTTCATCAAAAAGGGTATCCAAATCTACTCTCAGATCTAAAATTGTACACCTGTACCTACAAGAAAAATGGTTTTGTTTGTTGGGGGGGAAGGGGTTTGCCTCAGTCAAACCCCAATTTAGGAATTAACCTTGAAATTGAATTGAAATTGCAGTATTAAACAAAGTAAATGGAACAATTCACCTTGCTTGAGTTGAAACCCTTGTGGAGGATTCGAATCCTTGAATCCACAAGAATGGATGAAAGTAGAATCACATGTAGGATGTCTCCAATCAATTGTCTTTAGATATTCAACAGCAATCTTGAATGGATCTTGAAATAGGAAGAGGCTTGAATGCTTGAATGCTTGATCTTCTTGCTCACACTTGAGAGTGTTAGTCCATTTTCTAGTTCATGCAAAAATCCCAGGAAATGGCCTTTTCCCTGCAAGCTTTGTTAAGTTGTCCTGCCCGACCTGCAGTCATAGTTTTATCTTGTGAAGAAAATCCATAATATTTCATTGTGTGCATCCTTAGCCTTGTGTGCTTCATGTTGTCACCTTGCTCCAGTTCAGATCGCATCTCCTAAATTGCAAACCCAGGGAGATATTCAAGTTCTAAGGTCCGCAGGAAATAATTTCAAAATCTGCCACAGTGTCGAAAACCCACAGTGTTTTTGAAAATCCATGATGTTTTCAGTCTGTGTGAAAACCTTCATTGTTTTCGACCTTGTGCTTCCTATTTTTGCATGCTTGTCTTCTGGCATCAAAAACTTTATGTGTTTTCAGTCTTTCACTATGTCGAAAACTTTGTGTGTTTTCGACCTTGGTCTTAACTGGGCAAGTGCGATCGTTGGTGGGTCCTAGTTCTTCTTAGTTGCCAGGTGTGGTTAAAGATCAGAAAAAATCAATGGTTGTCATATGTTCACATGGTAAAGATGCACGATGTTTATCCTTCATGCTTTTGCGATAGCTGTTCCATTTTCTTGTATGGGCATGAAGTGGGTCCAGGTCTGCAGGCTCTTCCTGATTGGTTGTCGCATGGCCGCATGTCAGACTTTTGTGACATGCGATCATGTGACTGCTTGCCACCTATCCGTGTGGGTCCTAGTTCTTCGTGATGTTCAGCTGCCTAGCAGTTAAGTTTTTCTTTTCATGATTTGGTGACTCACGGTTATCTCTTGGTCGCTGTTTCTTGGTGGTTAGGCCCTTAACATTTGGTGACTTGGTTGGCGGTTTACTTTGCCTTAATTGCACAATCATGTAATGGTGGGCCCAGGTCTTCATGTTTTTAAGGGTAAGGCCTCTTCAGCGATGGTCCTAGAGGTGATTATGTGGCAGCCTGTGGTTGGCTGTCGCATGATCGCATGTCAGAGATTTCTGACATGTGATCATGCAACCAGTTGACACCTATCCCTTTGGTGTTGGAGTGATGTGGTCCTGCTGTCTGACTTGGAGGTTGAGGTGGCAGTCTTGTTGCCTTGTCATGTCATCGTAAGGGCCATCTTTCGGCCATGCGATCATGCAACAAGGGTGCCACGTTATGTTGGGGCCCGATGGCAGGTGGTGACGTGCTGAGTTTCAATTGGTTGCCAGTGTACCAAGGTGGCAAGGGCTTTGTGGTGGGACCTATCTGCTCGGTGGTGATGATGTGCTCGATTCTCATTGGTCAGCATGGTGACTTGGCAGTTTGTCAGTGGGGCCCGTGTTTGCAGTGCCAGAGCATGTTTGACATTTAGTGGTGAATGCTGGTGGTTAGTCACATGTTCGTATAGCCTTTTTCAATGCTATGCAATCATGCAAATGACATTATGTGTTAACCCTCAGTGGTGGTGGTTGCGGCAAGGTAAAGGGGTGTGGCTTGTCACATGTTCACATAGCCTCTTTCTAGGCTATGCGATCATGTGACAATGGTCTGATTGAGCTGTTGCAGAGTTAAAGATGGGTCCACAGTGCCAGTGTTGCTGAGTTGTTCAATTTTGATTGGTTGCTGACTGGTGACGGGGCTATTGACTTTTTGAGGGACCCACGATTGTCAGGAATTAAATATGATCGCCCGATTTGCCAGGAAGGGAAAAATATCTATGGCCACGTTTTAAATTTTGAAGTGACCGTTTAATTTCAAATTTGAATTCTACAGAGGGTGTGCAATGACAAAATTACCCAAAATTCAATTTTTCAGCGGCCAGAGTGGGTAGAATGGATTGTCAAACGCTGCAGAGTGGTCTAAATTGCCATGATAGTTGCAACGGAGTGTCTTGCCATATGGGAGTAAATGAAACAGTACCCTGAAGTGTGTTGCAGAGATCTTTTTGGTTGGATTTCTTAGACTTTGGTGTTGATTTTATACCTTGGGCCAGTACAGGGCTAGTTGGCTATTGAAATTAGACTGTTTGGGCTAGCATGCCACAGCTTGATCCCTATCTTGTTTGTGTTAACTCCTCGATGGGGTTAGGTGGATTTGAATTTTGAGTTGGAAATGATCATTGTGCTTGGATTGTAACCCTGGTATAAAGGCATTTTTGTGATCATTTTTGAATTATTGGGAGTTAGGTTTTCAATCTTTTCTGGTTGTGAGTCTTCTGCCTAGTCTGAATTGTAATGACCTATTTTGGTATATTTTGACAATAGAAAGAAAATTGCAGGTCTAAGCTATAGTTTTCAAGCATGGTTCCTTTGGATTGATTGTATACACTTGAGGATTCTTCATACTTAATACAGGCACATGATTCTTATTGTCAACATAGATAAATTTTGAACTTTCTAGTTCATTGCATAACCATTTTATGTATATGCCTTCATTCTTGAGTTCTAATCCAGGATTAGATGAACTGATGCTCTAGATGGGACATAGATTTATCTTTTGTCTATGTAAAGATACTCTATAAGTAGTAAAGGAGATTGTAAATATGTTTATGGCTTTGAATCTCAGATATATTCTGGTGTGTGTGTGTAGTCTATATAAGAAACCTTGCCCAATGGATGAGGCACTGGCCTAGATAAGTATTTCTTTGTTGACATATCCTAATTGAGGTTGTTATCATTCAAACTTATAAATTAAGAACCATTCTTAAGTTTTCAATATTCGGTTGTGTGAGGTTCTACCCCATAGTAATGGAGAGTCAATGAATGTGTGATTATCATTTAGTACTTTCTTACTATCCTTTCATCTGCTATTCAAACCCAATCTTTGGTGTGTGAAGTATAATTTATACTGGGTTAGGTGCACCCGCCTTGGTTTTGTAGAGCCAGAAGTAGAAGAGGGCAGTCTTGTCTCTATAGTTGGTCCAGTTACCCTAAGACCTCATAAAATTTTGGAGTTAACCATTCCTAAAATCCACCTGAGGGTATATTGGCAGCCTAAAGAGCATAAGCATCATTTTGAACACCAACAAGATGGTGACTCTACTGGGGAAGTGTTATACATGTTCATCCTAACCAGTAGGTCATCATTGGAAGAAACAGGGTTGTTCTTGTCCCTTGTCTCTCTAACTCATTTGTGTATTTCTAGAGTGAAGAAACTATATTGTGATATTCCCAATACACTTGGGTGGTGACTCAAACATCTCTGAAGCATTGCTAGTTAGTATTTATTTTTCAAGATGAGTTATAGAGGTACTAGGTCTCGGAGAAAGGAGCATCCTGAAGATATAATGGAAGAAGGAATTCCAGACACTTCTAGTCCTAGTCATACAAGGGGAGGAAAGAAGAGAGGAGGTGTTTCTCATACTTGGAGAATCAAGAAAGATACCAGACAAGAAACCCAAGCCAGGCCTAGTCAAGAAGAAAATAATTCAGAATATGAAGAGGCTGTTGATTTGGGATTGAACCAATATGAGGATGAAACTCAAGTGGGAGATGATGACTCTAAGACCACTCTCCCTAAATCAGAAGAGATCTTTGAGGAGGTCTATGAACTAGAAATAAGAGTTCAAGAACAACTTGCCATTAGGCAGCAAAGAGAAAAGGACAAAGAAGATAAAGCAAGACAAGCCATGATAAGGGCTGATCAGTTAAAGAGGCAGTTACTAGATTTGGAGGCAATTAATTTTGTCCCAGAGCCTGAAAGAGTAAACAAACAACCTATTGTTCAAAAAATATGTGAAGAAACCAGACCAAGAGATAAAGGCAAACAGAAGGCTATTGGGATTCAAATCAGTGAACAAGTTATTGTGGATAGGACATCAGATCCAGGACTGAGATTAGATTCAGATTTGGAGATAGCTAGAAGGAAGAAAGAAATATTGGATAAAGAATGAGAGAAAGCAGAGTTAGAGGCTTCTACTATAGAAATCAGAAAAAAGATTGATTTTCTCAAGCATACTTCAGGACCTTCAAATGTTGATGCTTCCTTTTTAGGACAAGGTAGAACTCATGGTAACAATGCAGCTCAAGCAAATGGTGTACTGGATGCTGCTAGAGTTCCCGATGGTTCAAACACAAGGACATCTACGTCTCAAGGAATGGATCCACTACATGGATCTCCTATTCATGAAAGGTACAAACAAATTGTCTTCTTTGGTATTCCTGGTTATCCCAATGCAATCCCTGATGAAATTAGAAAGAAGCTTCCTAAATTTACTGGAAATAATGTCATCACATGTGAAGAACATCTAAAAAATTTCATAGATGTAATAGATGATTATAATATAGAACCCGATGATGTTATAATGAAGCTATTTGTACAATCCCTAATTGAGGATGCTAGGGATTGGTTTAGAGGGTTACCCCATGCTAGTATAGGGTCATGGAATGAATTCAAGAATTGTTTCAAGGAACACTATGGAGATAAAACAAATGAGGGTTTTATCTTGAATGAATTCAATAACATAAAGAAGAATTAGAATGAAGAGGTCCTTGAATTTAATATAAGATTCCAAAAGGTTATGCATAGGCTCTTGTAGGTTATCAGACTAGATGACAGGGTATGTCTTGTGACATACTTGAATGCCTTTGATGCAAAAATGGGATACCTCTTGAGGGACAAGAACCCTACAAATCTTGGGGAAGCTTACAAATTGGCCATCAACATAGAGAGCAATAGAAGAATATCAGGAAAGATAGGAAGAAGAGATGATTGCAGGCCTCAAATGCAGAGTAAGAAAGAAATGGGAAGGTCTATTGACTCTAAACCCAAAGAGGATGACAATCTAAAACAAATTTTAAAGGCTTTGGAAGGTTTAAAGCCTGGTGAAAAGGGAAACAATAGATTTTTGACTATGGAAAGGTCAGCTCCAAACAATTTTAGCAGACAGCCAAGAATGCAAAATTACCCTTACAACACTCAGTGGAAAGATGACAAGCCCATTTTCCCAACCAAGCAAGAAAGGCCTGATGGAAGGATCCCTGATCCCTTGCATAGAAATTTAGTAAATATGACTGAAGATATCCCATGGTGTGCTGCTTGTCAGTCTCCTCATGATCCTAAGCATTGTGTCATTGCTTTAAACTTACAAGAGAATCAAGAACAAGAGGAGCAATATGACAAGAGTGGTTGTGGAATGACTTCTACACATGTAGAGGATGAGAATGATTTTGATGAAGAAGATGAAGAGTTTGATGATGTTGGATGTGGTATTGTGAGGGGTGAGGAGAAAGTTTCTTAAAGAAGACCATCAGATGAATAAATTTCTTAGATCACTGTAGACATGGTTACTCAAGCTAGAAGCAATTATAACTTGAGGAATAGGACAGTTGGAAATGCAACTAGTAAGCCAGGCAGTATGTTTATTAAGGAGACAGAAAATGGTACACAATAGCATGGAGAAAAGGGTAGGGGTACTGATGATACTAACCAAGTGAAGGTAAAAAAGAAATTTGTACTTGTTGCAGCACCTAAGAATAAAGCAAAGACAATAGAGGTAGTTGTTCCCATTCCTCAAAAGGGAGAGGAATCTCCTCTCAAAGACAAATCTGGTTTCACAAAGGATAAAGTTGTCACTGTCTTTGAAGAAGACATGAACAACCAAAAGTATGTTTTAATTGATATGTCCAAGTTGCTTTCACTGTCAAGGTTCCACTTTTGGAAATGATGAGAATAGAAGAACATAAGGTCAAGGCCTTGAATTGGGTAAATGGTATTTCTTCTATAGGAATCCAAGAGGTGAATAGAAATGATATACACGTGGCTTCCTTGGAAGACACACCTGACAGTAAGAGTGAAGAAATTGTTTCTAAGATTCCTCAAATCTTCTTGAATACAAATATTGTAAATAATGCATCAGGGACAGTTGATCCTTTCTTTTTGTACCTTGTGATTGGTGGTAAAATATTAAAGAATTGCATGATCAATTTTGGAGCATCAAACACTGTCATGCCTGCAGAGATCATGAAATCATTAGGACTAAAGGTTGATACACCTCACGGGAGATGCCAAGCTATGGACTCAAGAGAAGTGCTAGTTATTGGTACCATCAAGGCTTTGCCTTATAAGTTAGCTGCATTTCCTAACAAACAATTGACTATGAGTGTTCTTGTAGTTGACATTCCTCCTCAATATGGAATGTTGTTATCTAGAAAGTGGAGTGCCTCCATGGGAGGAAGTATTCAATGTGACTTGTCCTTTGCCACTTTTGACATTGAAGGAGAGAGTGTGAAGGTGTCAAGGGAAGCCAGGACTCTACATATGATTGAGGAACATGAAAAGCATAGCATGAATTGTTTTGTTGACACTGACATTGGCTCATTCCAAGTCCAGAGGAATGAGATGCAGGAGAAGGTCAAGCCTATCCTTTTGGCTGATGATGAGAGTAACAAGACAAAAGATAGTGTCTTGTGGACATTATATTTTGATGGAGCAAGTTCTAGAGAAGGTGTTGGAGCAGGAGTGTTATTGGTGTCCCCAAGTGGTAAGACTTTTAAGTTTTCTTTCACTCTCTTGTTTCCTTGCACAAACAATGTTGCTGAATATGAAGCCCTACTGATTGGTTTGAGACAAGCATCAAAACATGGGATCAAACATCTTAGGGTGATTGGTGATTCTGAGTTAATAGTTTCTCAGATTAGATCAAAGTATGCATCTAAGAATCAAAGGCTGAAACAATATAGAAATGCTATATGGGATGAAATTGAGGGTTTCAGTGCCTTTGGTATTGATTGGGTGGATAGAATCCAAAATAGGATGGCAGATTTACTAGCAAACATAGCCTTAAGGCCAGAGGATGTTACCTTTGCAGGGATATCTAGAATTGAGTGTAAGTCTAGGCCTTCTATCCTAGATAATGTTGAGAATTGGCAAGTATTTTTTGATGATCAGGATATTTTGAGATTCTTGTAGTGTGATTCTCATTTTGATGGTCAGGAAATGGATTTTAGCACCTATGTTGACATTAGAGATGGAAAAGAAAGTGTTCTTGGGAAGGAAGTTTTGCAACTAAAGTCAAATAGGATCCCTAGGGGATTGATTGCCCTTGAAAGGACATTTGATGATAAGGAGAGGGCTTGTGTTGCCAGAATTGTTGACAAGAAAAATGATTTGGAGGAAGTGAATCTAGGAACAAGCCAAGAACCAAAAAATATTTACATAGGTAAATGCTTATCTCAAAAAACTAGAAGAAATTTGATTAATCTTCTCAAAAAATTTAGACATGTTTTTGCATGGTCTTATGATGATTTGAAGGCATATAGAGAAGATCTCTTTCAACATGAGATACCATTAAAGGAAGGAACTAAACCTTTTAGGTAGAAATTAAGGCTTGTGAACCCTACTTTGGCACCAAAAATGCAAGATGAACTTAAAAAGATGATGGATGCTGGCATTAGCAAGCCTGTCAGACATTCTACATGGGTGTCAAATTTGGTTCCAGTAAAAAAAAAGAATGGTGACATTAGGTTATGTGTTGATTTTAGGAATTTGAATGTCAATTCTTTAAAGGATAATTATGGTCTGCCTAACATGGAAAATATGCTGCAAAGGGTTACTAGATTAGAGTTAATGTCCATGATGGATGGCTTCTCTGGATATAATCAGGTTATGGTCAATGAGTCAGAATAATTTAAGACTACATTCACTACCCCTTGGGGAACATATGTTTATGTCAGAATGCCATTTGGTCTGACAAATGTAGGAGCTACTTTCCAGAGAGCTATGGATGTGGCCTTTGCTGATTTCATAAATAAGTTTTTAGTGGTATATCAGGATGATCTCATGGCATATTTAGAGAAGGAGGATCAACATTGTGAACATCTTGAAAAGATCTTTATCAGAGCTCTGTAGTATGGAATCTCTTTAAATCCAAAGAAGTGTTCTTTTGGTCTTGTGGAAGGCAAGCTCTTAGGACACATTGTGTCCAAGGATGGAGTAAGAATTGATCTTGAAATGGTTATAGTAATAGACAAGCTCTCACCACCAAGGAATGTTAAAGGAGTACAATCTTTCTTTAGGCAAGTGAATTTTCTAAGAAGATTTGTTACAAATTTTGCAAAAATTTGTATTCCTATCTCTAGGATGTTGAAAAAAGATGCAAAGCTAGAGTGAAATGAATAAGCAGATAAATCTTTCAGAAGTATCAAAAAGGCCATTAAAGATGCCCCTTTTTTGAGGACCCCTAATTATGGTAAGCCCATGCAGATTTTCTCATTTGCTTCTTATCATACGGTTGCAATAGTTTTATTGCAAAAGAACTCAGATGGATATGAGCAACCCATATCATTTTTTAGAAAGTCTTTACATGCAGTATAATTGAAATATGATATCACTGAGAAATTGGTTTATGCCGTAGTCAAAGTAGTCAAGGCTTTTAGGTGTTATCTTGTGGGAGCCAAGGTGGTTGCTTATGTTCCTAGTGCTACCATTAAGGATATTTTGGTGCAACAAGAGGTATCAAGAAAAAGATGTAGATGGATCAACAGGATCCAAGAATTTAATATTGATATCCATATTACAAAATTGGTGAGAGGCCTAGGTCTTGCAAAGTTGATGGCACAAAGTAATCTGGTTGCAAATCATGTGAACATGTTAGAGGAGAAAGAGAGGCCATATATTTGTGATATGGATTACTGTAATTGGTATAAAGATGTTATCAACTACTTGAAGAGGTTGGTCCTTTCCCCTGACATGAATGAGAATAAGAGGAGGACTGTCAAGTTACAGTCAGCAAGGTATGCCATTATACATGGTGAGCTGTGGTGGAGAAGCAATGAAGGAGTATTGCTAAAGTGTGTTGATCATGAAAGATCTAAGACTTTGCTAGAGGAAATTCATCAAGGTGTATGTGGAGGACACTATATGGAAAAGACCACAGCCCACAAGATTCTTAGATCTGGATTTTGGTGGCCTACAGTTTTTAAAGATACACATCAATTTGTGAGGAAGTGTGATGCATGCCAGAGATTTGAAGGAAGGATGAAATTCAATGGGAATTTTCCACTTAGACCTATTTCAGTTCAGGATCCTTTCTAGAAGTGGGGTATTCATTTCATTGGTGAGATTCTAAACAAGTCTAGTGGTGGACATTCATACATACTAGTGGCAACAGACTATTTTACCAAGTGGGTTGAAGCTATCCCTGCTAGGAGGGATACTAGTAAAGTGGTAACTGATTTTATAATGCAAAATATCCTCACTAGATTTGGTTTCCCAGAGACAATTGTGGTTGATAATGCAATGTCCTTTAGATCATAGGAGTTTGGTGATTTTTGTTAGCAATATGGGATACACATTTCATTTTCTTCCCCATATCATCCACAAGGAAATGGCCAGGCTGAATCCAGTAATAAAAGCCTTATTAAGATTCTCAAGAGGGTGTTGGAAAGAAATAAGAAAGCTTGGGACTCAAAGTTATGGTGGGCATTGTGGACTGATAGAGTAACTATAAAGAAAGCCATAGGTTGTGCCCCTTTTGACCTAGTTTATGGAATAAGTGCTAGATTACCTCAGAACAATTTGTTGCAAATGTACAGGTTCATCCAGGCATATGATGAAGATTTGAATGATGAGATGAGAATGAGAATGGATGAATTGATCCAGTTAGAGGAAGTAAGGAGGGATGCACATGAGAGAAATGAGACATTGTAGAGGTAGTGTAAAAATTTTTTTGATAAGAGGACAACTCAAAGAAGTTTTGAAATTGATGATCTGGTCCTAATGTGGAATGCAAGGTTGGAAGATAAGGGAAGGCATGGAAAATTTGATCCTATTTGGTTGGGCCCTTATCTTATTGAGGGCAAGTGGAGAATAGATTCATATATCTTGAAGGATTTAATTGGTGGTACTTTGGAATTGCCTGTTCATGGACAATTCTTAAAGTTTTACTTCTCTTGAAGTATCTCTTCCATGAACAGTAGTTTAGGTTCCCTTGTTTTTGTCTGCTCTGTGTTTTTGAGTTAGATTTTTTTGAGTTGGTCTGCTCTCCCACTAATTTTGAATCCTTTCCATGCCTGCAAGAGACATGCATCCCCTAGTATGAGCCACTGTTAGTCCATTTTCTTGTTCATGCAAAAATCCTAGGAAATGGCCTTTTCCCTGCAAGCTTTGTTAAGTTGTCCTACTCGACCTGCAGTCATAGTTTTATCTTGTGAAGAAAATCCATAATGTTTCATGGTGTGCACCCTTAGCCCTGTGTGCTTCATGTTGTCACCTTGCTCCAGTTCAGATCGCATCTCCTAAATCGCAAACCCAGGGAGATATTCAAGTTCTAAGGTACGTAGGAAATAATTTCAAAATCTGCCACAATGTCGAAAACCCATAGTGTTTTTGAAAATCCATGATGTTTTCAGTCTGTGTGAAATCCTTCATTGTTTTAAACCTTGTGCTTCCTATTTTTTCACGCTTGTCTTCTGGCATTGAAAACTCTATGTGTTTTTAGTCTTTCACTGTGTCAAAAACTTTGTGTATTTTCGACCTCGATCTTAATTGGGCAAGTGCGATCGTTGGTGGGTCCCAATTCTTCTTAGTTGCCAAGTGTGGTTAAAGCTCAGAAAAAATCAATGGTTGTCATATGTTCACATGGTAAAGATGCATGATGTTTATCCTTCACACTTTTGCGAAAATCATTCCATTTTCTTGTATGGGCGTGAAGTGGGTCTAGGTCTACAGGCTCTTCCTGATTGGTTGTCACATGGCCGCATGTTAGACTTTTCTGACATGTAATCATGCAACTGCTTGCCACCTGTCTATGTGGGTCCCAGTTCTTCATGATGTTCAGCTACCTGGCGGTTAAGTTTTTCTTTCCATGATCTAGCGACTCACGGTTATCTTTTGGTCGCTGTTTCTTGGCGGTTAGGCCCTTAACATCTGGCGACTTGGTTGGCAGTTTACTTTGCCTTAATCACACAATCATGAAATGATGGGCCCAGGCCTTCATGTTTTTAAGGGTAAGGCCTCTTCAGCAATGGTCCCAGAGGTGGTTATGTGGTGGCCTGTGGTTGGCTATTGCATGATTTCATGTCAGAGATTTTTGACATGCGATCATGCGACCAGTTGACACCTATCCCTTTGGTGTTGGAGTACTGTGGTCCCACTGTCTGACTCGGAGGATGAGGTGGTAGTCTTGTTGCCTTATCGCATGATCACAAGGGCCATCTTTCAGCCATGCGATCATGTGACAAGGGTGCCATGTTGTGCTGGGGTCTGGTGGTATGTGGTGACGTGTTGAGTTCCGGTTGGTTGCCAGTGTACCGAGGTGGCAAGGGGTTTGTGGTGGGACCTGTCTGCTCGGTGGTGATGATGTGCTCGATTCTCATTCGTTAGCATGATGACTTGGTAGTTTGTCAGTGGGGCCCATGTTTGTAGTGCTCAAGCATGTTTGACATTTGGTGGTGAATGCTGGTGGTTAGTCACATGATCGCATAGCCTTTTTCAAGGCTATGCGATCATGCGACTGATGTTTTGTGTTAACCCTCAGAGGTGGCGGTTGCGGCAAGGTAAAGGGGTGCGGCTTGTCACATGTTTGCATAGCCTATTTCTAGGCTATGTGATCATGCAACAATGGTTTGATTGCGTTGTTGTGGAGTTAAAGGTGGGTCCATAGTGCCAGTGTTGCCGAGTTGTTCAATTTTGATTGGTTGCTGACTGGTGATGGGGCTATTGAGTTTTTGAGGGACCCATGATTGTCAAGAATTAAATATGATCACCTGATTTGCTGGGAAGGGAAAAAGATCTATGGTCACGTTTTAAATTTTGAAGTGACCGTTTAATTTCAAATTCAAATTCTACAGAGGGTGTGCAATGACAGAAGTACCCAAAATTTAATTTTTGAGTGGCCAGAGTGGGTAGAATGGATTGTCAAACGCTGCGGAGTGGTCCAGGCTACCATGATAATTGCAGAGGAGTGTCTTGCTGTAGGGGAGTAAATGAAACAATAACCTGAAGTGTGTTGTAGAGATCTTTTTGGCTGGATTTCTTAGGGTTTGGTGTTGATTTTGTACCTTGGGCCAGTACAGGGCTAGTTGGCTGTTGAAATTAGACTGTTTGGGCTAGCATGCTATGGCTTGATCCCTATCTTATTTGTGTTAACTCCTCAGTGGGGTTAGGTGGATTTTAATTTTGAGTTGGAAATGATCATTGTGCTTGGATTGTAACCCTGGTATAAAGGGATTTTTGTGATCATTTTTGAATTATTGGGAGTTATGTTTTCAAACTTTTTTGGTTGTGAGTCTTCTGCCCATTCTGAATTGTAATGACCTATTTTGGTATATTTTGACAATAGAAAGAAAATTGTAGGTCTAAGCTATAGTTTGCAAGCATGGTTCCTTTGGATTGATTGTATACACTTGAGGATTCTTCACACTTAATATAGGCACATGATTCTTATTGTCAACATAGATAAATTTTGAACTTTCTAGTTCATTGCATAACCATTTTATGTATATGCCTTCATTCTTGAGTTCTAATCTAGGATTAGATGAAATGATGCTCTAGATGGGACTTAGATTTATCTTTTGTCTATGTAAGGATACTCTGTAAGTAGTAAAGGAGATTGTAAATGTGTTTATGGCTTTGAATCTCAGATATATTCTGGGGTGTGTGTGTAGTCTGTCTAAGAAACCTTGCCGAATGGATGAGGCACTGGCCTAGATAAGTATTTCTTTGTTGACATATCCTAATTGAGGTTTTTATGATTCAAACTTATAAATTAAGAACCATTCCTAAGTTTTCAATATTTGGTTGTGTGAGGTTCTACCCCATAGTAATGGAGAGTCAATGAATGTGTGGTTATCATTTAGTACTTTCTTACTATCCTTTCATCTATTATTCAAACCCAGTCTTTGGTGTGTGAAGTATAATTTATACTGGGTTAGGTGCACCCACCTTGGTTTTGCAGAGCCAGAAGTAGAAGAGGGCAGTCTTGTCCTGATAGTTGGTCCAGTTATCCTAAGACCTCATAACATTTTGGAGTTAACCATTCCTAAAATCCATCTGAGGGTATATTGGCAGCCTAAAGATCATAAGCGTCATTTTGAACACCAACAAAGAGCTTGAGAGATTGCTTGGTGAGAATGAGATATGAAAATGAGAGAGGAAGGCTCCCTTTTATAGTGATCTAGGGCACAAGAGGGGCCTTGTAGAAAACAACAATTAAGGGCCCATGGCACAAAACTATAGAGAGGTGCACATGGAGAGGAAATTAAATTAAAGTCTTGACACAAAACTCTAGGAGGGGACCACCCTTAATATAGAAATAAAATAATTATTTAAGAGCCTTATTACAAAATTTGAGATAAGGCCAACCCCATAGTTAGTTTGAGTATTAAGCACAAAACTCAAGAAAGGCTAATATCTAATAATAAATTAGGAATCCTATAAAAATATTGAGAAAGGTCCACCTCAAATATTAATTTGATAATTTGACACTTAATCCGAGAAATAGTGGCCCCGAAGAGGGAAAATGCAAGATTTTGATGAAATCCTGAAACTGGAAGAAAACCCTAAAGATCCCGGAACCTAGGGTCAAGATCGAGCTCAAACCTAACTAGGTCAGGGTCAAGGTCAATCCTGACCTAGTTAGGATCAAGGTTGACTTTGACCCCATAAGGTCAACTTTGACCTTAGGGTCAAAAACCTCAGGTTCATGGTCCAAAATGCCAAGAAAATGCTAGGAAGAAGTGGAAAATGGGGTAGAATAGGGGGAAAAGCTAGATCCAAGTCAAATATCCATTCAAGGTGTTTGACATGACCCCAAACCACTTACCTAGAGGGCTAAACACTATTATCATGGAAGTGCTTCCATTTTAAGATGATACATTAAGCCCCCACTTTAGCAAGAGTATGGACTCGATGCAAACTCTTGATAAAGGAGATCATAAAGAAAAAGATAATCTTATTGAAATCAAAGGGACAAAGGAATCCTCAAGTCCCCAGGGACTTGAATCTTCATCAACTCTAAGATTGTAATAAGAGAGACATCACTAGAAGAAGTGAGAAAAGGAGAGAGAGGAGTAGTTAGCTCACCCAGTAAGATGTGTGTATCTCACTGTGAACCACAAAGATGATAGGATGGCCCACCAAGGAAATACTTGATAGTCACCCCATAATGTTGTGTGCCTTTTGGCGGCTTTGTGCATGTCTCCATGGATCCACCTTCTTGTATCACCATGAATATGAAATGCGTGTCTCCTCAGGATTTAGCAACTTATGTGTGTTACCCTGGGAAGATTTAGCATATTGATGCGTATCTTTTTAGGATTTAGCAACTTATGTGTGTTACCTTCCAAGATTTAGCATAGTTGAAATTGGAAATGCGTGTCTCTTTAGGATTTAGCAACTTATGTGGGCTACCTTCTGAGAGTTATCATATTGAAAATTTTGAAAAATGTGTGTCTCCTCAAGATTTAGCAACTTATGTGCATTACCTTCGGAAGATTTAGCATGCTGCAAAACAAAAGGTTAGAACAAAAATACATAATATAGAACAAGGGAGGCCATATATATGCCCCCCTCCTTAATATGGAAAAAACATACTATTTTGACATGTTAAGGAAAGAAAAGAACAAGGATAAAGCCCTCTTCAATATCAAGACAATATCCATAGACAACACCTAGTCCAAGCCAATAAGGTCACAACTCCTATGAGGCCATGAAAGGGATGAATGCAAAGAGATATCATGCAAGAAGTTAAAAAGTAACCCTTGTGAGGGATAGCACACTGTTCAGTTTCCAAGGTGAGAGATATATCAACCATGGAAACCCAATGTCAAACAATGAAATAGGTTGTGATCAAGGACATAGATCCTCAATGCAAACCAAAATTTTCATGTATGATTGGATATCACATAATAGATAAATACTTCTTAACCAAGGAAAGAGGTGAATCTCAGAAAGATAGAAAAGAAGGAGATGACATCCTTGCCGCCCAAGTGTAGGAACAAGGATGGAAGAAGACCTATTATATCGCTCGCAACACTATGCAAGACAACGAGCCCGCAAGGATTAGGCTAACTTTGTTTATATAATGTGGATCTCCATAATAGGAACATAGATGTTATTTAGAGAAAGTAGGATTGAAATACAACTCATTATCACATGATACATAAATAACCTTATTATCAATGAGCTGCCTAATCTTATAATGTAAAGCTTGACATTCATTAGTTCAGTGATCATGAAATCTATGATATAAAAAAAAGGGAAGAGTCTTCAAGTGTGGACTACATTTCTTTTTGCATTTAGGTCTAGTAATCATCTTAGTTTGAAGGAGTTTAAGCAAAAGAACTTCTTGATCAAATTCTTTCATAGGTTCATCATGTTTTGAAGTGTTATTTGAGATGTTGTTAACATTGATTTGTTGTCGAGGATTAAATCCCAATCCATAAGAATGCTTATGCCCCCCAGTGTGTAAGGGCATTTGAATTCCTTGTTTATGTTTACCACATCCTTGAGCATTAAATCCTTGTTTAACTAGGAAGTGATAACTAGGACCATAACTAGAAGCCATATTAGAGGAAGACAATGGAACTTCAGTAATCACTATGTCATCATTAGTAGGTTTGATAGATCCATTGTGGGTAGAAGCAGTGAAAAAGTTATTACAAAGGGGTTTAGATGTAAAAACTTTCTATTCAAACTCTCTTTGTTTCTTCATAAAATCAAGATCATTAATCTTATATTCTCCCATAAAGGTAGGAGTAAAATCCAAGGTTCCCCAATCATCGCCAGGAAGAGCATTAGAGGAAGAAGGATTATTATTAGGAGTAGGAGTAGTGTGAGTTTGAATATTAAGACAAGGATTAGGTGCATCATCTATGTGAAGCATATACATCCCGTTGTTATGTATAAACTTGACTTTACAATGAAGGGTGGAAGGAACAACATACATCTCATGCAACCAAGGTCTACCCAAAAGAAGGTTATAATTGAGAGGTCCAGGCATAACATGAATAGGTGTATTTAGGATGACCGGTCCTACTTTGATAGGTAAGGTAATGATTCCTAAAGTGTTCTTAGGAATGTTATCAAATCCACGTATAGGAACATTGTCGGGTTGAATAGCTGAAAGATCAATGTTAATCGCTTTGAGCATGTCCATGCTACAAATGTTAAGTCCAGATCCATTATCAATCAAGGTCCTATGAATGATACTTTTATTGATAGTTACAGTAACCATAAGAGCATCATACTGATTCTAAACTTCTTTATAAGGTAAATCCTTTTGAGTAAATACAATGTCAGGAGGACCCAGGGTAGAATGCATGCATTGTAAGAAGTTATTGATATTCTCTTGATTAGGAGGTGGAGTAGGAAGAGTTTCTAGAGTTTTTTGCAAGGCTTCATAGTAGGTAGGTGAAGTTTGAAGAAGCTCCCATAAATAACTTTTGGCTGGAGTTTTTTGCAATTGAGTTATCAAATCATAGTCCTTTCTAGGAAGACAGGGTGGAGGAGGAAGAATAGGTTGAGAAGGTGGCAAAAAAGTAGAAACCGCCAGATTAGGTTGAGGGTTATTCCTTGTATGATATGTGTGAGCTATCAAATCATGGTCATTGAAAGACTCTAAAGACTCCATAGGTTTACCTTTGATAGTAATGCGAGGACAACCTTTGACAGTTACCAAGGGTTTAGGATAAACCATTTTAGTTATCTCAAGACTACAAATAGATTCACAAGAAGGAAGAAGAGAGGACATCCTAGGAGGAGATGAGGTAAGATCTTGATTCTCCATAGGATCATCACTAAAAGGGAGAGCATTAAGGGAATTCATATCATTCTCCACTAATGCCTCATCACTAGAAGGAATCTCAAATGGAGGTAAAGCATCTATAATGTCATCTTCTTTCACTAAAATGTCTGCATAAGGGGAGTGTGTTTTAGAAAAAGAGTTATCATCATGTATGAATATGTCATCTATTAATAAATCACCCTCTTGTATCAAATATTCTTCACGAGGAGGGGATAAATCAATGTCTTTATCCAAGGGTTCATTGCAAATAGGAGGATTATCATCCCTACCAATAAAGCACATTGTAGGGTCTCCATAATTCACTAAAGCTTGATCCCTAAAGGGGGAAGAAGGACATCTATTAGGAGAAGAATTAACATCAATCCTCAACTCATCTCCATAAAGAGAAATGTGATGGAGATATAGTCTAAGGTCATCTTCATTCTCTAATATATCCTTATAAGGTAAAGCAACATCACATGCACTAGATGAAGTCTTGGTAGGTGTAAATCCAGGCAATGGTAAGGTAAGAGGAGGATGTTGTGTAATCCAAAAGGTTTTGGAAAACATTTGAGACAAGTTGTGAAACATGATAACAAATAGATCTAAATATATCCAAATGTATTCAAATGAAATTTCTAAACATGAAAAGGAAATCAAACACAATAAAGCATCTGCTTCCACAAAGCAATGTAAATGTTTTTGTATTTTTAAAGAAATTTTGCAATTTTTTTGTGTTTTTGAAATAAAAATTGAAGAGCATAAAAGAAATCTAATCTTAAGGAAAGAAAACAAATAATCTAACACCAAAAAGAAAGAGTTGTCTATCGCGGGTTCACCAAAATGTAATATGAAGGTGAACACACAAGATAAGTTAAAGGAAGATCTAACACAATAGGGCATCTAAATCCATAAAAGAAAAGGGCTAAGTATGTCGGGTTCACCAAAATGTAAAGGATAAAATAGTGTATGGGGTCCTAGGGCAATGACTTGCACATAAAAGAGACCCCAAAGCCAATATTTTACACTTACATGAAATTATATTGATATGGAAAGTAAATGTAGATGATTAATATTGAAATTAAGAAATAAAGGTACTTACCTCCGAAAAAGAATCGGTTGAAAACCCTGTTAAACAATCTAAAAAATTGTTGATTTCCATAATTCTCAACCGAAACTACGAGATCTACAAAACCCAAAAATAGGAAGAGGCTTGAATGCTTGAATGCTTGATCTTCTTGCTTGCACTTGAGAGCTTGAGAGATTGCTTGGTGAGAATGAGATGTGAAAATGAGAGAGGAAGACTCCCTTTTATCATGATCTAGGGTACAAGAGGGGCCTCGTAGAAAACAATAATTAAGGGCCCATGGCACAAAACTGTAGAGAGGTGCACATGGAGAGGAAATTAAATTAAAGTCTTGACACAAAAATCTAGGAGGGGACCACCCTTAATATAGAAATAAAATAATTATTTAAGAGCCTTATTACAAACTTCGAGGTAAGGCCAACCCCAAAGTTAATTTTAGTATTAAGCACAAAACTCGAGAAAGGCTAATCTCCAATAATAAATTAGGAATCCTATACAAATATTGAGAAAGGTCCACCTCAAATATTAATTTGAGAATTTGACACTTAATCCAAGAAATAGTGGCCCCGAAGAGGGAAAATGCAAGATTTTGATAAAATCCCAAAACTGGAAGCAAACCCTAAAGATCTTGGAACCTAGGGTCAAGATTGAGCTTGACTTGACTAGGTCAGGGTCATGGTTGATCTTGACCTAGTCAGGATTGAGGTCAACTTTGACCCCATAAGGTCGACTTTGACCTTAGGGTCAAAAACCTCAGGTTCATGGTCCAGAATGCTAGTAAATTGCTAGGAAGAAGTGGAAAATGGGGTAGAATAGGGGGAAAAGCTAGATCCAAGTCAAATATCCATTCAAGGCATTCAGCATGACCCCAAACCACTTACTCAGAGGGCTAAACGCTCTTATCATGGAAGTGCTTATTAGAAATAGGGAATACTGAGAGGGGCGGGGGGGTGAATCAATATTCTACAAACTTTATCTTTTGCCCAATTATGGATATAACAGATTGTATTTATACATGCATAACATAAGAAGCTAAACAACATGCATAACAATAAAGAACTCATAACACATTATTTGTTCTCGAGGAAACCCTAGCCAAGGGAAAACCCCGATGGGGATGGTACCCACAAAGATCCACTAATCAAAAGTATCTTGTTAAGGATGTTGACCCTGTTAGGAGTCTATTACAAACATATAGTGTATCAGTCCTGATTAAGGGACTATAGGCCTTGTTAGAAGCCTCAACCCTGTTAGGAGTTGGTAGTACAAAATGTGATTACCAGCTAAGCCCACTGCCCAAACAAGTAATGTGCAATATACACTGATTACAAAAGAGGTCAAGGTACATAACCTTATACTTCTTGCATCAATATCTCTTCGCTGATCTTTCACTATCGCTATTACATATGCTTCATATACTTTGCATCATACTTCTACAATTATTTGCTGCTTGTTACAATTACTACTACACTTTACAATTACAATTACATTTACATCTATAAAAATAGCTTTATCCAAGAGTAAACATCTAGGATGTCATCCCTTTAAATTTTTAATTCATTATTTTGATAAACAAAATAATGCCTTAACTCTTTACTAGTTTTGTCTTCATATTATGTCCTGTCAGCTTCACACTATCTTTGGTAAAACTGTCATAACTTCTTCTGTACATGGTGTATTGACTTGCACTCTAAGATGGGTCATCATTAGTTACCATAGAGTCTATGTTCAAGTGCGCAAGCACTGAACTCACTCCAATCAATGTCACAAACAAAAACTATGTCCGGGTACACTGGTAAAAATATTGTCTCATACTTAGACAAATTTGCAATGTGCTCTGTCATACATGCTCTCTAACTTGTGTGATCTTCATGTGGATCATATGTTTCCATAATGAAAACATCTATGCAATCCACTCAGCCAAATTTCCAACAATCTCCCCCTTTGTCATTGGTGGCAACATATGAGAAAATTGGCTAAGTGTGCAACTCCAAAATCTCAAAATTGTGAAAATTACGGCCATAGTATAACATATATATATACTATCCTTATAACTCCTTAAAAATCTTATCTTAATACAATACTCCCCCTAAGAGTATCAATCCTTATCATATACTATCAATTTTCTGCTAAATATCTCTCACCCTTTGACAACAATGACAAAATAACGGTAGGGAGGGCTACAAAACTGTATCACAAAAGTTATACCTCAATTTATTTATTGCAAAGTCGGTAGGCTTGTAACACAATCTGAAAAATCTATTTTCATGGCTTCTATCTCCTTTTCTCATGATTTCTTAATGGAATTTTCCACATTGAGTAGTGCGCTCAGTCCATAAGATGCTATTTGACATGCTTGGAGGTTGTCAAAGTTAAATTTTTGAAAAGACGTCTTAGCTATAAGACAATCTTCCAACTACTCTTCAATAACACTTAACTTCATAGAAACATGCTCTCTCAAAAGAGTATATCTTCTTAATTTCCTATCTTTCTCATCTTGTACAATTCTAATTTCATCATACAGTTTCCTAACTTTCTTCTCAACATTACAGACCTTCACATTAGGGTTTGATAGAAGGTTTGTTTCATTTAGAATCTCTACTTCCTTCAATTTTATCTTCTGATCTTCCTCGGCTATCAAAGTCTCTAATTTTGTACACTATATGTACAAAGATTTTCCTGTTTCCAAGTGTTTCCTCAAATCTTTGATATAGATATTAGGAGTATTGATATCATTGCTAATGTACTGACTGATGTTCAACAGCATTCTAGCCTCATAGTTTGTCTATGCTTACACTTTTGCAATATTAGATAAGTTAGTGAACTCATCATCAAAAGTGCTCATCACTTTCTTTGCCTTCTCCATAGGTTCTGCTTCTATAATCTGTGTGGTCACAATACTTTGTAACTTTTTAGTTATGTCCTTCAGACATCCTTCTAGGCTCTTAACTTTCTTATTCTTCCCAATGATTTTGTTCAAAGATGTGATCAATTCCATTTGATTATCATCATCTACTTCTTTTCCCAAATCCTCAAACAAAGATCCAGTTTGCTTCTTCTTTCCAGTTTCAGTAGTAAGATTGATTTCTTTTAAAGAGGGTACAGGTGCTTGTACTTCTGATACTTTGGGTTCTTCAACAATCAATCAAGTTTTCTCTGCTTCTGTAGTTCTATCTAGTTCATCAAGAGCCAAATTGTCAACAATGTTCTCTAGATTCTTGAATACATTATCATCAGTATCCAAGGTGATCCTTGTGCCTTCAACATTCATATATTCTTCTTCAATGTTTATAGCTGGTGGAGAGGGAATGTCCTCTTGTTCTACTTCTTCTTCTTGCTCTACTGCAACTGATGTCTCTCCAACAATTTCTACCATAACTTTACTTATTGCTTGTTCAGTCTTTGCATTCACTTATTCATATTGTCCTGCCATGACCTGAATGGTTCTCATTTTTGTCCTTAAATGGGTGCTAAGGGGCTTCAAATTTTTTTTAAGATGTTCATCATCTCTTACATCACATAGTTTCTTCACAAGATTCTCTCTAATAGATTTGTCTTCTTCTTGTGCTCTCATCTTCCTGTTAACAAGTTTCTTCAATAAGTCATCAGGTATCTTTGCTTGAATAGTGTCAAACTTCTTATTAGCCGGAATCAAATGCTTGATCACTTCATTTTCAAGATTCAATTTTTCAGAATAGTCATAAGGGTTGTAGTATTTATTCATTTTATTGAAGTCTCCATCTTTTATGATTTCTTCATTCACTCTCTCAACTCTAGGTTTCCATGCTTTCTTCTTGACAGAAGTGTCATCTTCTTTAATTTTTGTAATTTTCCTAGGTACTGGTGGCACCAAATTTTTTTGCCTCTTACCAGGTCCACTAGCAATTTATTTCACTCTCTTGCTCGGTGTGGAGGAGGTAGATCTAGTAGGTTTGCTTGCTACTTGTTCCTTCTTAGGTTCCTCTACTTTCACCTTGATTGGTACTGCACTAGATGATAAGGGAGGTACAGACAAAATCTCTTTCTATCCAATATCTCTGATTGCTGCTGCTATCTGCTTTGCCACTAAGAATTCTCTCTCTATCATTCCTATATCCTTCAATATTTTCTTAATAGTTCTCTCATCTCTTTTCTTAGACTATTTCTCTTGAAGTATAGGCTTTGAGGAGTTGAAATTTTCTTCAAAAGTTCCAAATCTATTATTGTGAGTGTCAACCTTGCACTTAAGTAGCCTATTCACATATTCTTCTATCTCAATTTCAGATATTTCATAGCCAAGAGGGTCTATGAACTCAATTCTGGGTTCAACTGCTTCAATGTATGTAAAGTCAGTGTCAACCATAAAACATACTTCATTCTTGTATTTCTCCACAAGAGACTATGGAATCCTTGATCTGCTAGACACAATATTCTGAAATGTCTTAATAACAAGTACTGCACTCTCATTAACACTGTCAATAACATGCTTTCTATATACTACATTAATCCTTTCCATTGTAGTTTGTCCATCATTCCAATCATTTCCTATGGTGTAAGGAAATCTCCTCAAAAGATGGAAAAACATGTAAGTGATCAAAGATGAAAATCTAAATTGTGCATACTTTGTCTTCTTAATCTTCTCCAAGTTCTCAAACAGTTGAATTCTAAGAATTTCACACATTTCAACTGGCACTTTGTCAACACACATCAAATAAGCTATGTGTACCATTCCAGCTTCCATGTCATCCTCTCTTGAATTTGCACAAAACTTAGTTGTTAGGATTTTGCATAAGTATCTAACATCATGTTGTTGGATCTAACTAATTACAATTCCTCTTCCATTATAGGATGAATTAGTGTTATCAATGACTATTTTATCATGTTCTTCTCATTTAAAGGAATAGCTCTAGATTTAGATAGTCCAGTGACTTCATGAATCAAATTAGCTGTAATGTCTATCACTCTATCTTCTAGCCAAAACTTCCCATTATGAATTCTGCTAAGGATTATCTTAGTGCATTCTTCATTATCAAACTCATACTGCAATGCATACTTAACAATCTCATTGTCTTTCAAATGATCATATTCTTCTTTCAATGACATGTCCTAGTTGTAAATCTTCTCATACTCATTTGTAAAATCACTATCATTGATGGTTTCTAACTTGCATCCAAGATAACTTCTTACATTCTCTAAATTCAAAACTCCGTTTGGTACGGATGATAAAGCTAACTTAGGGTCTTCTTCCAAGGGTTCTACTGGTTCCCTGTTCATTCTAGGTCTATTTTTATCTCTGACATTGTGAATTAAAGATACATCCATGATTACTTCAAATTCCTTTTACCAATTCACAGATCTGTCAAGTAAAATACCTCGATTTTGTGATTTTAGGGCTTGCATAGTTTCGACACTCAAATCCTTCACCAAATCATTGCAAAAAGATTCCAATCATTGCTCTTTGATCTCCTTAACACTTGTATTCACTTTGATGATCAAATAACATTAATCATAACCTTTTATTACTTTAATCTCACTTAGGTCTAATATCGCATTCAATTCTTTTGTCACTTCTTTCCAAAAAGTTATTTCTGCTATCCTGCAAAACTTAAAACTTCTTGCGATTTCGCAAAGCATAATATTTTTCTTTACGCTCTTAACCATAGCATTAGAATATCATAAACTACCTTTCATTAACTGTGGAAGACTCAATTCATCATAAATCTACTTCTACACTAATGTAAGTTCCTAATCTACTATAATTTT
Source organism: Chamaecyparis obtusa (assembly GCA_027943335.1). Taxonomy (NCBI): domain Eukaryota; kingdom Viridiplantae; phylum Streptophyta; class Pinopsida; order Cupressales; family Cupressaceae; genus Chamaecyparis; species Chamaecyparis obtusa. Next base: position 946,153 of record BSBK01000609.1, read on the forward strand.
CATAAATTAAGTGCTTTGAGATAGGTCAGGTAAGGATTCATTCTTACCACTTGATACTTCACCTTTCTGATTACCTTCAATGTTGAATATGTCTCCTTGATTTGTGCTTTTAACAAACTTCACTTCATCTATATTGCTACAACAACCTTTATGTCTGTTACTTGTATCTTCATTTCTTCTTTCATGATTTCTAGGGTTAGAGTTAGGATGAAAAACTCCATTGTTCATTCTGCAAAACCTTGTTGTATGTCCAATCTTGTTGCATATCTGACAAACAATTCCATTGTCTCCATATCTTGGTCCAGGTGGATTAATCTATGATCTGCAATTTCTAGCAATGTGTCCAACCTTGTTGCATCTATAACATATTACTCCATTTCTTCTATTCATATCTTTAGTAGGTTTCTTATCTACATTGTTAGTATTCCTAAACATTCTACTATTATTATTATTCTCAACAAATTTAGGTTTTCTACATTCAATAGCTCTATGTCCAAATCCATGACAGTTATAACAATAACCATTAAGAGGCTTAAATTGCTTACCTATGCAATCTCTCTTCATATGACCAATAGTATTACAAGGAAAACATTTACCTTTGAATTCTCTTTGCATACCTTTGGATGATTCCTCTTGCTTCGGTGATTCTTCTTCTTTAGGTGTATCTTTAGATTTGTTGATCTCATTAGACTTCTTCTCATCTAAGCTTTCAAATACTTTCAGATCTAGATCCTTGCTTTCATCATTTGCTTTAAGAGTGTTGAATCCAAGACTAGTCTTATCATAGAATGGTTTCTAAAAAGATGCTTGTTTATCAATCTTCTCACTAGTTGAATATAGCCTTTCAAGTTGTTGCTTGGATTGAGTCAGTTCGCCTTTCACAATCTTGTTGTATTTCTCAAGTTCAACATAATGAAAATTGACTTTCTCAAGTTCAGATGTTACATTTTCAATTTTAGATTTCAGTCCTTCATTTTCAATTTTTAGACTTTCATTCTTAGATTTTAGATTTGCTTCATTCTTGCCATTTCCATCTTTCAAAGTAAGCTTCAAATTTTCTATCTTCAATTCATGCTTAAGGATCTCATTTTCTTTTTCCATATTGTCATTACAATCTTCAATAAAAACTTTGGATTCTTTTTCAGATCTCAGATCTTCCAATTTTTTTTTTCAGTTTCTCAATGAGGTTCTTTGCATCATCATATTTTCCTTTCAGAGTGTCTCTTTCATCAGTAAGAATATCAATATGTTCAAGAGCTTCTTCAAGATTCTTCTGTAGTTGATCCATATCCATAGAGATCTTACTCAAGCTACTAGGCTTTCCTTGAATGATTCTTTTTCGAGTAACTAAGCTCTAATACCAATTGTTAAAAATAGGGAATACTGAGAGGGGGGGGGTGAATCAGTATTCTAAAAACTTTATCTTTTTCCCAATTATGGATATAACAGATTGTCTTTTTACATGCATAACATAAGAAGCTAAACAACATGCACAACAATAAAGAACTCATAACACATTATTTGTTCTCGAGGAAACCCTGGCCAAGGGAAAACCCTGGTCGGGATGGTACCCACAAAGATCCACTAATCAAAGTATCCTATTAAGGATGTTGACCCTGTTAGGAGTCTATTACAAACATATAGTGTATTAGTCCTAATTAAGGGACTATAGGCCTTTTTAGAAGCCTCAACCCTATTAGGAGTTGGTAGTACAAAATGTGATTACTATTTGAGCCCACTGCCCAAACAAGTAATGTACAATATACACTGATTACAAAAGAGGTCAAGGTACATAACCTTATACTGCTTGCATCAATATCTCTTCACTAATCTTTCACTATCACTATTACATATGCTTCATATACTTCACATCATACTTCTACAATTACTTGTTTCTTGTTACAATTACTACTACATTTTACAATTACAATTACATTTACATATATACCAATAGCTTTATCCAAGAGTAAACATCTAGGATGTCATCCATTTATATTGTTAATTCATTATTTTGATAAACAAAATAATGCCTTAACTCTTTACTAGTTCTGTCTTCATATTCTGTCCTGTCGGCTTCAGACTGTCTTCGGTAAAACTATCATAACTTCTTCCATACATGCCGTACTAACTTTCTCTCTGAGATGGGTCATCATTAGTCACCATAGAGTCTATGTTCAAGTGCGCAAGCACTGAACTCACTCCAGTCAACATCGCAAACAAAAACTATGTCCGGGTACACTGGTAAAAATACTGTCTCATACTTAGACAAATTTGCAATGTGTTCTATCATACTTGCTCTCTGACTTTTGCGATCTTCATGTGGATCATATGTTTCCATAATGACAACTTCTATGCAATCAACTCAGCCAAATTGCCAACAGTGCTTCCATTTTAAGACGATACAGAAATATAACCCACATCATTCTATAATAGCCATCAATGAGAAACATGAAGTATCTATCACCATAATAACTTTGAGTTCTCATAGGACCACACAAATTGGTATGAACTAGATCTAAGATACTTTTAATTTGAAATATGACTTACTAGTAAAACTAGAACTAGTGAACTTTCGAAGATGACATTCTTTACACATCACATTAGCTGGCCTTAAAAGGTTAGGAAAATCTCTTTCTATATTCTTATTTCTTACTTTGACTTACACGAAAAAACATATTATGCCATAGCCAAAAGGATTCTATTTTAGGAATTAGACGGCTCTTAGTAATAGAATTCAGATAGAACAAGTTACCTTTAGTATGTTCAGTAGAAGCAATCAAGTATCTTGATTTCCCAATGATCATGCATGTACCTCCATTGAAGTCCACTATATATCCTTTGTTGTTTAAGTGAGAAAAACTTAACAAATTATATCTCAAACCATTAACCTATTAAACATCATCATAGTTTATCTTTTCATTCAAAGCAATAGTTCATTTACCTTTAACTAAACATTAAGGAGAGTAATTACCAAATCTTAAAGATCCTCCATCACATTCCTCCATTTGAACAAACATGCTTTGATCACCAGTCATATGATGAGTGAAACCGTTGTCAATGATCCAATCATTGTTTTTATTCATGCTTGATGATAGTTCTTTCTTACCTTCTTCAAAGGGTTCTTCCTTAACAACAACAAACACAATCTCTTCTACATCTCTACCATTAGATTCATCATCTCTAATATCGTAGATTCAACTAGATAATAGGCCTTCTTGTTCTTATCCTTGAATCTCCTTAACCTTTCCTTCTTTTCATTGTCAGAGAATCTAGAGGCAATATGTCCAATCTTGTTGTGCACAAATCATTTCAAAGGAAACTTACCTTTATATTTACCTTTTCCTCTAGGCATCCTTTTAGAAAATAAGGCTTCCAATTCCTCCTAGTCATTTTCTTCAAACATAATAGATTCATAATAGTTAGAGTAATATGATAAATAGTTGTTAGATATCTCATTTCCTTTTTCTAGATGAATTAATAGTCAAAGATGACTTGAAAGCAACTTCAAATTTAGTAAAATTATTGTCATAATTTCTTAGCTCAAATGTTGTTAACTTTCCTATAAGTCCATGAAGAGTAACAATAATAGATCCAATAGAAATAATTGTGTGAATAGCTGAAACTCTTATTGCATATTGAGACAATAAAGTTCTTAACACTCTTCTTACCACATCATCCTCAAGAAGATCACCTTGAGCACCTGGAATAGAAACAACAACTTCTTTGATTCTCATACTATCTTGTTCAATATTTTCATTGTCTTCCATTCTCATCTCATCATACTTCCCTCTCAAGCTATCAACATTTTCCTTTTACACATGTGGGTCTCCACCACAGATAGTTTTCAATTTCTCCCACATCTCATGGGTAGTATCCAAATCCTTTATATCAATAAATAATGAATCTAAAAGGGTACTTGCAATAGCTTCCATAGTTGTAGTGTGTTCTTGTTTGATCCTTACTTGATATGCATTCAAGAACCCTAAAGGAACAATATATTTATTAACCACATGATCCAAATAGTGATCTCCCACAACTTTAAGGTAAGGCTTCATTTGACCACACCATATTATGTAGTTTACCTTGTGACTTAAGGACATTTCTTTTTTATCATCTTGGATCTTTACCTCAAGCTATTAAGTGTCACCACAATAGAGTACCGGATATCTAATACCAATTGTTAGATTCAAAATCTGATTACTGAGAGGGGATGGGTGAATCATTTTTCTACCAATTAAATCAATCTCATAAACTTAAACCAAACATTCTCAACAATGACTTAATAGCATCAAATAAAGGCCTTCATAGACTTAAGCACATCCAAAAAATTGGATACAAATATTTTATCTCATGGAAACCCAAGTTGATAAAAAACAATAGTGGGAATTAGAACACAAATGATGTACTCTTATGAAGTACACCCTATGAGGAGCTTAACCCTGTTAGGAGTTTAAAAAAACATCATTAGGTGCTACCCAATCGAGGGATTTACTTGAGGCTTGTTAGAACTGTTGCCCTGTTAAGAGTAGCCTTACTAGAGGAATTCAAACACAAGCTAATGTGTCACATTGTTATATGATTTAACAATAGGGACCTATTAGGATCCAACCTGTTAAGAGATTTGACTATTGTAACTATTAGGAAACAAAAGAAAGAATGGTTTATAAAATAGCACAACCTTTTGTTGATTAGATCCACTGAAGTACACTATTCCCTCTTACCACACTTATCTTTTCTCTGACTTGATTGCAACCTTCTCTTTTCCACTACACTTTTCCAACAGACGATCAACTAATCTAACTTACAACTTCATCCAATATATAATGAACTAATAATTCCACCACCTTAATCAAGCCCTAAATCTGAAATATATTTAATTTTCAAATATCCCTCTCAAACCAAATGTGCCACAAAACAAAATCCTATCTACAAAATAATTTTACAAGACCGTATCAGCCTATACATAGAGTTACATAGAATTTTGTGACATGGGGTCAAACACATTTTGACCAAAAAGGGCTTCAACAAGAATCTTCTCTACATGCTAGCATTGAGAAATGTGATGCCAGATCATCACCTCTAGTCACAAGGAAACATCACAAGATCATGACTAACTCAATCGAATTCACCATAACCACTACACCGATCACTGATCAAGGATTCAGGAGCAATCATTTAGGAACACACTAACTTCTTCAAAATAATAACTCTAACTCTACTAACCAATCACCCATACTTTATGTCGGTCATCCAAATGAGTTGCGGTTACAACCATAGATTTTAAATACTATTATCAACCTTCATCTTTGATCACATCTTATAATGCATAAAGGATTTGACAAATAAATTAAATCACTTGTCATTGACTGTTCTAGCTATTTTACTGTTTAAACTTAATCCGATTATAACCAACTTACCGATCAATATCAATAGTAGTGGTCATGCATATGACATTCTGAACCACATCTAATTCTTCCAAAAGAATTAATACAATTGGAACTTACCACAACACCTTGCTCATTAAACTTATGTTTGGAAATCACACTGGAAACACTATGTCACTACTTGACATCAATTACAACTCAATTACTGATTATCATGCAATCAAATCTATATTATTACAACACCTGAACTTAATTATCATCAATACATCATTTATGCCAACAATATCCCTCTCAAAAACTAATTGATTTGGCTAATAAACCCTAATATGAAATCCTTTCCCTTCATTTCATTATTTTAATTTTCTCTCTACCTTTGTTAGAAAAAAATGTCAACATAGGGTTTGGAGGCCGGTGAAATCCTTGAGATCTTCTTTCTAGAACATTTCAGTCCTCTATGCAAATTTGGTTTAAATTTGTGGCTTCCTATAGGAATGCTCTCATCGGAAAACTTTGAGTTGTATTTCTGATAGAGAAGAAAAATATGTTTTTTCCATTATGTGTTCTTACCTGTAGCTTGAAAAAATGGAAATCATTATATTCTTCATTTTTTTACTTTCTCTATTTGGATTGTTAAAACCCTAGGTTTACATCTTTTTCATAGACCATAGTTTTACCTTTCTTTAATTCTTTATATATGAGAATATGTAAGCCAAAACATTGTCTGACAAGTTTGAGTTTTCATTGAGTAAAACTCTATGATCTTTTTCAAGATTCTGAAGGGTTTTATTTAAGTCTACTGAAATAGGTTGAGGTTTCCTTATTTGAAACCCTTTCTATTTGTTTTTTCTTTCTATCTCGAAAATGAATGACATGAAAAATAGCTGCTTATCTATTCTTGAAATCCCGTGATTTCTCATGGAGTTTATAATGACACTTGTTCTTTGATCTATTTCATCATTTTCATGCATATATTACCACTCTCGCTATTTATGTCTTCATATTGTAATGCTTAAAATCAATCTCATACTATAATAAGGTCCATTCTATTATCTTAGTTCCTTGTATCTGCAAATGGGTTGTATCAAATATTCTTAGCAACTAGTCAACTTCATACTCTTACCTTCACAATTCTATCCATTGCCACTATACAACCATCATTTGGTATTATCTTGAATTTGAAAGAGGACCTATTACTAAAGCTATCCTAATATTTGAATTTTTTCTATTCTCTTTGTTCTTGGGCTTAATAATCTCAACCATTTAATTAAATATGATTTTGTTAACATTGGATTCCTTGTCTTGATTGCTATAAACATTGACTGATTTATAACCGTAATTTACCACTGTGTTGTGACCTAATCACACATCACCCATCAAAGATGGGACCCCCTTATTTTCACTTTTCTTAGCTCCTTTTGGTTTGGTCTTGGTATCTTTAGTTCAAGTCTCTTAAGATTTCACCATTTTTACTGAGAAGTGGGTCTTGATCAGGTCTTGGGATAAGTTTTATCCCTTGCATTTTCACAATGTCAATTTTAAATTCTCATCCAACTCATAATTGTGAAATGGAATGTTTCTTTTGAGCCCTTTTAGAAATAAGCCAAGTTTCTAGTCAAGTTCCTCATCGTCGAGGATTCCAATTTTGATTCCTTAAGGAGAGCCTGAGTGCTCACCTTTATTGTTGTGTCTTTATTGAGCTAGATTTAAACATGTTGAAGGAAATATAGAGAAAATTATCAGATACTGAAAAATGGAATGCAAAACAAGAAAGAAAATTCATTTACCATGAAGCCATTCGAGACGATAAATAGAGTTGTCAGCACTATGAAAAATCATGAATAGTGGTTTCAAAGGCAATATTCAGTGGAAAGAGCATTCAAAGTCAAAGGATACATTCTCAAAGACCCTCAGTAACAGCCATCAAGGAAAATCATATCAACAATGTAAAAGAATGCACTAAATACTTCGCAGTTCTATATTTGTTCAAAGGATACAGTTCTTCGAGAGGATGGATATCATGATAATGCTTGATAAGCACCAATTTGGCAATGATTGAAAATATGTGAAAACAAAGACAATATCGAGATCCATGAAAACAATGTCAATTTTGAATAGTGAATTCATAACACTAGATGAATCATTGTATCTATTCAATGAAAGGTATGCTTTTTCTCTATAAAAAAGAAAGGCACTTGAATGCAAGACATGCATGAAATACATAAAATATACAAATCAATGCATCAGAGCCAATAAAAGCTCGATAGCCGTACATCAACAAAATATGTAAAGACATTGGGAACCTTATCCAATGGAAGTCGAAGGAAAGTTGTTTGAAAGGGGCATGAACGCTTCAAAAAGCTCCATTTATCTTTAAAATTGCACCTAAACATAAATAAATATAAATATTCAAAAGGTATGTGCTCGAAAGTATGGAATCAGTGGTTCCAGAAATAGAAAAATCAAGTGAAGTTCTCAGCGAGGCTGAAAGTTTGGTGTGTGTTTCAAGTACAATCTACTCCTTCGAGCAGAGTACTCACGGTCTAACCAAATCATGTTGAGATGTCAAGAATTTTAGAGAAATTGAAAGGGTCTGTCTTCGAGCCCCAAAATCTCATGGACACCAAACATTCATTTCAGCGAATTATCAAAGGGGCGCAAAATCCAATAATGAAGGAACGTATAAAAGCATACACGGAAGCAACCCCAAAAAATTTGTGTCCATTTTAGGAATATGAGATTAACACGAGCATAAGCATTGGGCCCGATAAGGTAAATTCCAAAGGAGATTCAGCTAGAATAAAATCAAAAGAAGGTTTGTGGTCACAGGCAAATGAAAACTTCAAAAATGAATTCTCATCACCAGCGATGAGTCCGATGTTTACAGAGGAATATGGATAAGTAAGACACCCACGGTGAAAGCCATATTCGCACCCAACGCTAGAACACGCAAAGAGAAAAGAGTCCATGATGGAATTCAAATCGCTCCCAGTGCGATTCTTATTAAATCAAAGAATGAAATTAGAAATAAATCCTGCTACTACATGTTTCAATCTTGGTTAAGGAGAGCCTGCAAATAGATAATCTTCCAATATGTCAATTACACCCTCCAGCGCATTTTGACAGGAAATCAGGGAATCATTGAAGACGAGGTGTTTGCAAATGGCTTAAATGCGCTCTGCAAACATACCAGAATGAGGGAATGGTCTAGTCCTTGGGTCAGGAAGAACCTTGCGGGTCATCTTTGTGAATGTACCCAACCCGATTCCTAGATCATCCAACAATAGTGAAAAATCATTCCACCAAAGAAGAATCCATAGGAAACATAGATATAGGCCCAGAAATTTCATGTCGGATTAGAGATGAAAGAATGTGGATGAATGATCACCAATGAGCTCAAACGCAGTTGGTTCAATGGCAGCAACAAAGGAAGCCAAAGCACAACTACACAGAGGTGCCCAAGGTTACAACAAGTGTTGCTCATTCTATATCAAATGCACCTGTGAGCGCACGAAAACAATGAAGGAGGGAATCTCTTGTAACAATGTTGGTCGATACGAAAAGTTTAGAATGCCATTTTGCCAAATAAGAAATCTTTCCACCGTGGAAGCCCACCTTACTCGGAGCTGTGTTTCAACGCTCATCAGGAAAAGTCAAACAAAAGGGATAATCTGCTAGTGAATCAAATATGCACTCAAGTGCAATACGACCTAGCTCACAGAATTTCTAAAAGTGAAAAAAATCCATTGCCCACCAAATATGCACTCGAGCGCAAAATGGGCCATGTCACAAAAAATCCAAAGTCCTTTATTTGCCAGAAAAAAATCCACCCGAGCGCATTTCACCCATGGTCATGGAATTCCTCCAAAATACAATAATACTCCACTATCCCTAATTTGCACCCATGTGGATTTACATATGGTCACCGATTTTCCAAAAGTTTAAACATTCCTTCACAACCTTCAAATAGTGCTAAAGGTAAGTGGCAAGGGACTGATAAAATATTGAACGCAAAAGATGGTCCCACCATAGTTAATGGATTTATGATATTTGAAGGTTGGGGAAAATATTACGTTCACATGAAAATTTGTAAGGAATAATTGGAAAATGAGATAAATTTACGCAAATGATCCAAGTCATGATTGAAATCAAAATTGGGACGAAGTAACGAAGGCATTGGATTGAATTTGAAGTGGAAAGAGGAATAAATCAATACCAAATTTTGCATTTAAAATTGACAATTTGAAACACAAATCATTTTTGGACTTAGATGGACAATTAATTTGAAAGGAAAATAATAGAGAGTAAGGAAATGAAAAAATAATCCAAGTGAGATAATAGAAGATAAATATGTTACCATAAGAAATGCATGAACTTGAAGCAATCACCTAATGAGCCAAGAGAAGGAGACAAAAAGTTTTGAAAGGCAAAAAGTAAATAAAACCCCTTGTGATATTATGTGTGTGTGTGTGTGTGTGTGTGTGTGTGAGAGAGAGAGAGAGAGAGATTTACAATAAATCATAAAGTAGAAATGAGAGAGGAGAGCATCTCTTAAATATAGATGAGGATAGGCTTTACTAAGTGACTCACCAATCTATGAATGCCAACATTCATAATAGGAGCATGCAAAGTGGCAACATCCTCTTAAGGAGGATAAAGTAATTTCCTTAATAAAGGAAATACCAGAAATGACATGTCATCCCACTTGGACTAGAGGACAAAATACATGTAGAGATTCAATAGGAATCTCCTAATTGAAATAAATACAAGGAAATATTACTTTTCTAACACCCCCCCTTAATCTTTACTTGGGGAGTTTACATCGAAGTCTTGTAAACCTAATATTTTACAATGAAATTGAAATTTCACTTTAGAAAGAGGCTTTGTCAAAATATCTACAACTTGATCTTTCCCCTTGCAATAGATGAGTGATGCATGTCTTCAACTTGTTCTTTAATAAAATGTTGTTGGAGTGCAATATGTTTTGTCCTTGAACGCAAAAATAGATTTTTTGCCAAGGAAATGGTACTTTGGTTGTCACAATACAAAGGTGTAGGCTCTTGTTGAGGTAGATCGAAACCTTCAAGTAATCATCGAATCCATAAAGCTTCTTTAGAGGCATTAGTACATCCTTTATATTTAGCTTCGGTGGAACATAGAGAAATAGAATGTTCTTTTTTATTTTTCCAAGAAATAGCACCCAAACCAATAAATAAATAATAACCAAAACCCTATTTCCCATCATGGGGATCTCCACCTAGATCCGAGTCATTAAATCCTTTTAATGAAAAATAAGCATTTACATCATAAAAAAAATCTACACTAGTAGTGTCTTTAATATAACACATTATTCTTTTAGCAATTTTGAAATGTGTTTGTTGTGGTTTAGACATGAATCTAGAAACTAAACTAATACTAAAAGCTATATCATGTCTAGTAAGAGTTAGATAATTAAACTTCCTACTAGTTGTCTATAAATTGTAGCATCCACAAATAGAGTTTTCATATCTACCATCGGTTTATTTCCTAATTCAATTGGAATTGAAATATGAGTAGCATCATTCATTTTAAACTTCTCTAGAATTAAGATCTTTAGCATATTTACTTTGTGAGAGAAAAATACCCTTAGGGGTTTTCCAAATTTGCATTCCTAAGAAATAATGTAAAATTATTAAATTAGTAATTTGAAATCATTGATTAAGTTGAAATTTTTTATTGGAAATTAAAGAATTTGAATTTTAAGTAAGAATCAAATCATCCACTTAGAACATAATGATGAAAATATCATCTTGAGTATGATTAATATAGAGATTAGGATAATTTTTACTTTTAACAAAACCTAGACAAATAAAGTAAGCATTCATTTTGGAATACCATTCCCTAGGTGATTATTTTAACCCATAGATAGATTTCTTCAATTTAAAAACTAAGTTTTCATTACCTTATTTAACAAAACCAAGGGGTTGAGACATATAGATTTCTTCATGAAAATCACCATATAAAAAATAAATTTTAACATCCATTTGGTGAATAGGCCAATTCATTTTAGAAGCTAAAGCAAGAACTAGTCTAATGGTAGGCATTTTTGCAACAGGAGAAAAGGTCTCATTATAGTCTAAACCTTGAATTTGAGAAAAATTTCTTGCTACTAGCATAGCCTTAAACTTATTAATTCCATTATTAGAATTTAATTTATATTTATATAACCATTTGCACGAAACCAAATTTTTACCACGAGGCAATGGAACTAAATCCGAAGTATGATTAGAAATTAAAGTGTCATATTCCTCTTGCATGTCTTTTTGCCAATGAGGTTGAAGTTTATCTTGTTCAAAAAATTTAGGATAATTAGAATTCATAAGAGAAGACATCAAAGCATAATTGCAATAATTAATTATTTGAGGTTTAATTCTGTTAGAAATAGGAAATACTGAGAGGGGGGGGTGAATCAGTATTTCACAAACTTTTTCTTTTGCCCACTTATGGATATACCAGATTACTTTAGTGCATACAAAGATTATCAAGCTGATTAACAAACATAACAGTAAATAGAAAGAACTCATAACACATCATATGTTCTCGAGGAAACCATGGCCAAGGGAAAACCCCGGTGGGGATGGTACCCACAAAGATCACTAATCAAAAGTATCCTGTTAGGGATATTGGACCCTGTTAGGAGTCAATTTACAATATATAGTAGATCTATCTTGGTTAAAGGACTTTAGGCCTTGTTAGAGGCCTTAACCCTATTAGGAGTTTAGATTACAAAACCCGATCACCAGCTGAGCTCACTGCCCAAACAGGTAATACAAAAATATTTCTGACTGTAATATGGTACTACTTAGAAATTTGCATCAATAGCCTTTGCTGCTATCACAATATACAACTATCGCAAGTTATCTTTTCTTTCTTTTTTTACATATCACTTCTATCTTTCATTACATTTCAAGTATGCCTAATATATGAGTTATTAAAGCTAATAAATTTACATGGTCGGCATCTAAAATCATTATCCAAGAGTAAAAATCTAGTATTTCATCCCTTCATAATGTTAAGTCATTATTTTGAAAAGCAAAAATAATCCCTTAACTCTTTCGCTAAAACTGTCTCCAAAAACTGCTCTGTCTGCAAAACTATCTTCGGCAAACTTTGAATAACTTTGTCCATACTACTCCAAAATTTATGCACACTGAGATGGGGTATCATCATACTCTATAGAAGCTTTAGTTAACTACACAAACAAAAATATTGCTCCAGTGGACGTTGCCAACTAAATCTTCATCGGGTGCTCTGTCAGGATCACTGTATCCAAACTTAGACAATTTCTTTCTTCAACTTTGCATACTTGCATTCCAGATTCTACGCTCTTAATAGAGATCATATGTTGCCATAATGAAAACATCTATGCATCCACATTAGCCAAATTTCCAACAATCTCCCCCTTTGTCATTGGTGGCAACATATGGGAAAATTGGCTAAGTGTGCAAACAAAACTTTTCAAAAAAAAAAACTTATACAAAATTTTGTGGCCAAAAGTTTATACAGTATGAATACAATATCATACTCCATAGAATAGCTCCCCCTATGAGTATCCTTCCTCAACATATATATAATTTTTTGCTACTATCTCTCCCCCTTTGACAACAATGACAAAGATAGGGTGTACAAAAATTACAAAAACTTTATACCTTATTATCAGTTATTGCAAAGCTAGTAGGCTTGCAACACAGTCACTAAACTCTAACTTCCAAGATTCAAAATATTTCTCCCATATCATCGTGATGGATTCAGCAACATTGAGTAGAGTACTCAATCCGTATGTTGCTGTCTGACAAGCTTGCAGGAAATTGAAGCTAAACTTCTGAAATGATGTCTTTGTTGAAAGACACTGCTCAATTTGATCTTCAACAATCAATATCTTGATTGAGACATGCTCTCTCAAGATGTTAACTCTGATCATCTTTCTGTTCTTCTCCTCTACTATCATTCTGATTTCATCTTTCAATTTCCTTATGTTCTTCTCAACATAACTTATCTTGACATTAGGGCTTGTCAAGGTGTTTGTCTCAGCTGAAATAGCATCTAACTTCTCTCTGATCTTCTTATCCTCTTCAACTATTATGATTTCTGATTTAGTACATTGTATATACAAATTCTTTCCTATCTCAAAGTGTCTCCTCAAATTATTTATACATACATCTAAACTACCAATATCATTCTGAATATTTACACTCAAAGTTTGCTGCATTTCTACTTCAAAGTCTTCCTGAACTTTTATCTTCGCAATATCCTTCAAGTTAGAAAATTCAGAGTCAAAAGAATTTATTAATGATTGAGCTTTCTCAAGTGGATCTGATTCAGATACCTTAGTGTTGATCACACTCTCAAGTTTCTCTGTCAAAACTCTAACTTTGCCTTTAAGGTCTTTCACCTTCTTATTCTTTCCAATAATTTTGTTCAGAGATGTAATGAACTCAAGCTGATCATCATCTTCAACTTCTTTTCCAAGGTCTTCAAACATTGAGCCAATATGCCTCTTCTTACTATCAGGTGCACTAATGTCTTCAACTGGTTTAGAAGGTGCACTAGAGGTAGTGGCCTTTGTCAAAATTTGTTTGCCTTTGACTGACTGCTCTGTTGGAACTGATTCTGATACTATTGGTGCTTCCTCTGCCTCTGTAAACTTCTCTGATTCCGTGACCATTTCTTTCTCTTCCAAAGACAAATTGTCAACAATATTTCCTAGATCATGAAATACTACATCATCTGATTCTAAAGTCACTTTGGTGCCTTCAATATCCATTGATTCTTAGCCAATATTGATATGTGAAGAAGATGGAACTTCTTCAATACCAACTTCCTCTGCATGCGGTTCCTCTAATTGCTTCTGCTGAGGGTCTGATTCAACATGCTTTTCTGCAACTATATCTACAAGAGCTTGCATTACTGCTTGCTTTGTCTCTTTCTGTACTTCCTCCTTTTTGCCTCTCATTATAAGGATTGTTCTTCTCTTTGTTCTCAATAAAGTTCCAAGAGACTTCAAGAATCTCTTCAAATGATCTTCATCCTTAACTTCACAAAACTGTCTGATTACCTATTCTCTCATCTTCATGTCTTCTTCTTGTGCTCTCTATTTTATATTCACAAGTCTGTTATACAAGTCTTCTAGGATCTTACCATGAATGGTGCTAAATTTCTTATCTTCCACAATCATATGTGTAACCATTGCATTCTCAAAGTTCAATCTGTCAAATGATCCATATAGATCATAGAATTTATTCAACTTGGTGAAGTCTCCATGCTTCAATATATCTTCATTCACTCTTTCAATTCTTGGTTTCCAAGTTTTCTTCTTGACTAAAACTACATCATCATCTTTAATTACTACTACATTTCTAGGAATAGGTGGTACAACCACTTTCTGTCTCTTGTCGGGTCCTATTGCACTCACTTTTACTCTTTTGCTAGGAATAGGAGAAAAAGATTTATCTCCTTCATCTTTTTTAGGTACTTCAACTTTTACCTTTACTGCAATCGGATCAACAGGATCTGCACTTGATGTCTCAGGTGGAATTACAAGATTTTCACTTTGCCTCAGGGCTTCTGCAGTCTTCTTAGCTATGTCAAACTCATGACTTGACATACCTAATTCTTTCAATATCTTCTTCATATTAGATTTAACTCTCTTACTAGATTTCTTCTTTTCTCTCAAACTTATTGCAGAGTTGAAATTCTCTTCATAGGTTCCAAACCTATTTGCATGACCATCCAACTCACATTTTAACAATCTATTCACATATCCTAGTGTTTCTACTTCAGATATTTCATAGCCAAGAGGGTCTATGAATTCCATTCTAGGCTCAACTACTTCAATGTAGGTGAAATCAATGTCAACCATAAAACAAATGTCATCTTTATGCTTTTCAACTAAGGATTGAGGAATCCTTGACTTGTTCTTAACAATATTCTAAAAAGTCTTCAATACAAGCTTCACACTGTCATTAACTTTATCAAAAAGGTGTTTCATATAAACTGAGTTTATTCTTTCCATTGTGTTCACATTGTCACTCCAATCAAATGTATAAGGAAATCTTCTCAAAATATGGAAAAACATATAGGTTATCAGAGATGAAAACCTAAACTAAGTGTACTTAGCCTTTTTAATCTTTTCTAAGTTCTTAAATAACTGAATTTTCAAGATTTCACATAGGTCTACTAGTTTCTTCTCAACACACATAAGATAAGCTACATGAATCATTCCTGCAGCCATGTCATCTTCCCTTGAACTACCACAGAATTTGGTTGTTAGGATCTTGCAAAGGTACCTAACATCATCTTGCTTAATCTTGCTTATCACAATTCCTCTACCATTATAACTAGATCCAGTGTTATCTAAAACAATCTTCCTCATGTTATTTTCATTCAGTGGAATCTCTCCAACTTTAGATAATCCAGTAACTTCATGAATTAGGTCAGCAGTTATATTAATAACTCTATCCTCCATCCAGAATTTCCCATTGTGGATTCTACTTAAAATGATCTTGGTACATTCCTCATCATTGAATTCATACTTCATGGAATATTTGATGATTTCATTGTTCTCTAAGTGCTCATAAGCTGGTTTAACTGACATGTCTTGATTGTATAACTTCTTGTAATCATCACTAAAGTCTGTATCTCCCAAAGTTTCAAACTTACAACCTAAATATCCCTTAACATTCTCAATGTGCAATACACGGTCTGGTACAAATGATAATGCTAAACTGTCATCAATTTCAGTTGGTTCTACTAGTTCTTTCTTAATCTTTGGTCTATTCTTATCCTTAACATTATGAACCATAGAAATATCCATCTTATCAACTGATTAAAGATCAAGAAATACCTCAACTTTGCAAATCTAGGGTTTCGGTATGATCATCGCTGCAAACTGCTTCCAAACTTCTTCAAATCATCCTTAACTTTCTTTTCTTCTTTCAAATCTCTTTTCAATCACTTTGTAATTGTAATAACTTTGATTTCAACCTTATAACACTTCACATTAACTCGATCTGACATTGCATTCATTCATTTTGCCGCTAAAACCTTAAAAAGCTGATTCTACAAACCTTCAATCATAAAACTTTCTGCGACCTCGTAAAACACAATATTTTATTTTGCGCACTTAACCATAGCATTAGTACAACATAATAAACCTACATCTAATTGCGCAAAACTTAACTCATTCAAATTCCTAATCTACACTAATCCTAAGTCCTAAACTACAAAAACTTACATAATTTAAGTACTTAAAGAAGGGTCAAGTAAAGATTCATCCTTACCATCAGTTACATTACCTTCCTGATTACTTTCAGTGCTGACTATACCTCCTTGATTTGTGTCTTTGTCAAATTCTACTTCATCTTTATTGCTATAGCAACCTTTCTCTTTGTTTCCTGCATTTTCATTCCTTCTTGCATTATTCCTAGGGTTAGGGTTATGATGATAACCTCCATTGTTCATTCTGCAAAATCTTGCTGAGTGTCCAAACTTGTTTCATATCTGACAAATGATTCCATTTTTTCCAAATCTCTGTCCTTGCTGGTTAATCTGTGACCTGCAATTTCTAGCAATGTGTCCTACTTTGTTGCATCTAAAACATACTACCACTTTTCTTTGATTCATTTCTTCAATAGATTTCTTATCTGCATTGTTAGTATTCCCAATCATTCTATCATAATTATTCAAAATTACTTTAGGTCTTCTACATTCATTAGATCTATGTCCAAAGCTATGACAATTATAACAATGTCCATTAAAAGATCTAAATTGCTTACCTGTGCAATCTCTCTTCATGTGCCCAATAGCATTACAAGCAAAACATCTACCTTTGAATTCTCTTTGCATACCTTTAGATTATTCTTCCTGTTTTGATTCTTCTTGCTTTGATTCATCTTTCTTTCTAGGTGGTTCTTCTTTAGATGGTTCTTCCAATGTGTTCTCATCTAGTTTTATTTCTTCCACACTTTCAGATGTCTTCAGATCTAGCTTCTTACTTTCATGGTTTGTTCTAAACATACTGTATCCAAACCCAGTCCTATCAAAGAATGGTTCTTCAAAAGAAATTTTTTTTTCAGTCTTATCACCTTTTGAATATAGCCTTTCAAGTTGTTGTTTAGATTGAGTTAATTCACCTTTCACAATTTTATTATACTTCTCAAGTTCCACATACTGCATTTTTACTTTTTCAGATTCGGACGTTTCCTTTTCAAGTCTTGACCTCAGATCTTCATTCTCAATTTTCAATTTT
Organism: Chamaecyparis obtusa; assembly: GCA_027943335.1. Lineage (NCBI taxonomy): Eukaryota > Viridiplantae > Streptophyta > Pinopsida > Cupressales > Cupressaceae > Chamaecyparis > Chamaecyparis obtusa. Next base: position 963,820 of record BSBK01000609.1, read on the forward strand.
TCATTATCAGATTTTAAATTTCCATCTTTCATACTAAGCTTCAGATTTACTATCTTCAACTCATGCTTAAGGATCTCATTTTCTTTTTCTAATTCATCACAATCTTCAACAAGCATATCAGATTTCTTTTCAGATTTCAGATCTTCAATCTTACCTTTTAATTTGTCAATAGCATTCTTTGCATCTTCATATTTTCTTCTTAAGGAGTTTCTTTCATCAGTAGGCATATCAATCTTTTCAAGAGCTTCTTCAAGATTCTTCTGAAGTTGATCCATATCCATAGAGATCTTACTCAAGCTGCTAAGCTTTCCTTGAATGTTTCTTCTCTGAGTAACTGTGCTTTGATACCAATTGTTAGAAATAGGAAATACTGAGAGGGGGGGGTGAATCAATATTTCACAAACTTTTTCTTTTGCCCACTTATGGATATAACAGATTACTTTAGTGCATACAAAGATTATCAAGCTAATTAACAAACATAGCAGTAAATAGAAAGAACTCATAACACATCATATGTTCTCGAGGAAATCTTGGCCAAGGGAAAACCCCGGTGGGGATGGTACCCACAAAGATCACTAATCAAAAGTATCTTGTTAGGGATATTGGACCATGTTAGGAGTCAATTTACAATATATAGTAGATCTATCCTAGTTAAAGGACTTTAGGCCTTGTTAGAAGCCTTAACCCTGTTAGGAGTTTAGATTACAAAACCTGATCACCAGCTGAGCTCACTTCCCAAACAAGTAATAAAAAAATGTTTTTGACTGTAATATGGTACTGCTTAGAACTTCACATCAATAGCCTTTGCTGCTATCACAATATACAACTATCACAAGTTATCTTTTCTTTCTTTTTTTACATATCACTTCTACCTTTCATTACATTTCAAGTATGCCTAATATATGAGTTATTAAAGCTAATAACTTTACATGGTCAGCATCTAAAATCATTATCCAAGAGTAAACATCTAGGATGTTGTTCCTTCATAATGTTAAGTCATTATTTTGACAAGCAAAAATAATCCCTTAACTCTTTCGCTAAAACTGTCTCCAAAAACTGCTCTGTTTGCAAAACTGTCTTCGGTAAACTTTGAATAACTTTGTCCATACTGCTCCAAAATTTATGCGCACTGAGATGGGGTATCCTCATACTCTATAGAAGCTTTATTTAACTATGAAAACAAAAATATTGCTCCAGTGGACATCTCCAACTAAATCTTCATCGGGTGCTCTGTCAGGATCACTGTATCCAAACTTAGACAATTTCTTTCTTCAACTTTGCATACTTGCATTCCAGATTCTGCGCTCTTAATAGAGATCATATGTTGCCATAATGACAAAATCTATGCATCCACATTAGCCAAATTGCCAACATAATTCCACCCATTCAAGCTATGTAATCGTCACTTTCGTAAAGTAAATCTTTAAACCATTTACAATTTCTCTTAGAAGTAACTGAATCATAATTACAAGGAGTAGACATATTATTATTATCATCATTATCACTAGAAGTAATAGAAATATATGCATTAGGAGTAGGGTTTGGAGAAGGAGTTTTGTCCTCCACAACCATTATTTTGCTTCAACTAAATTCAATATCTTGAACATTGGAGAAATCATGGACTCCATTTTCTGCAATACAAACATCTCTCGCAACTTGCACTTTGTTAGTAATAGTATTATACACTCTATATCCTTTAGTTTTCTCATCATACCCAACAAATATATAAAGAGAAGATTTAGCATCTTATTTTTTCATTTTTGTTTAGGTGTGTGAACATAAGCAATTGAACTAAAAATCCTTCAATTTTTCAAATTGGGCTTCCTACCAAACCAAGCTTCTTTGGAAGTTTTATCCTTGAAAGCTTTAGTAGGAGTACTATTAATAATATAATTAGCACAAGCCATACCTTCAGCCCAAAAACTTGTAATCTATTTTTAGCATGCAACATACATATTGCCATTTCAACAATGGTTGTATGCTTCCTTTCCACCACAATATTTTGTTGTGGTGTATAAGGAATGATAAGCTCATGTTTTATGCCAAAGGATTTCAAATATGAATAAAACAAATTATTAACATATTCTTTCCCATTTTTGGTTCTAAGAATTTTAAGCTTAAAACTAGATTGTCTTTCAACAAACATATGAAATTGAGCAAATATATCAAGAACTTTATCTTTACTATGCAAAAAATAGATCCAAGTCCTTTGTGAAAAGTCATCAACAAAATTAAGTCCATACCTTGATCGTTGGATGAATTTATTCTCTATGGGACTCGAAAGGTCACTATGGATGAGGTGCAAGTAATTATGTTCCCTCAAATATTGACCATGTGGAAAGGGTTCCCTATGCATCTTACCACTCATGCAACCATTGCATATAATTTTGGAAGAAACAAGATTGGGAAATACATCAACCATATTTTCTTTTTGAATGAAATATATATATTCAAAATTTAAATGGCCAAGCCTTTCATGCCATATATTAAAGTCAGAAATAACATGTAATGAGTACCTTGAAGTGGAAAACTCATAAATGTCAAATAAGTTATCATGATGTAATTTAGCATTAGTAACAACTTGGTTAGATTTAGAATCAAATAACATAGCACATATCCTTATGAAATTCAACCTTATAATCTTCACATAACTTAGCAACTAAAAGAAAATTAGTTTTCAATTCAGGAACATAAAGAACATCATGCAATTTATCATTAGGAACAAAAACATCACCAAAACCTTCAACTTTGCAACTATGATTATTAGTTAATTCAATAGGAATATTTGAAGTATCAAGATGCAATAAATCAAAAAATTATCTACGAGATGTAACATGTTGAGATGAACCATTATCTACAATCCACTCTAAAGGGTTAGAAACATAATAACTAACTATAAAAGCATGAGGAGATGAATTACCATTATTCTTCTTATAATGAGACTTTTCATTATTTTGATTCATAGGGTTCTTATCATTTTGGTTTTTAAAACAAGTGTTAGTCAAATGACCATCTTTCCCATAATAGGTGCAATGGGGATTTTTATTAGGACTATTCTTTTGACGATTATTATTATTATTATAGCAATTATTATTGTGATTATTATTGTTGTTATAATGAGGTCTCTAGAATGAAATTTTTGATTGCTATAATAATAATAATAATAATAATAATAATAATAATAATAATAATAATAATTATTATTATTATTATTATTATTATTGATGCAGAAGCATCCTAGGTTTCTTTTCTATACTGCTCTTTTGTTCATTCTGCTAGTTATTGTCGAGATTCAGTAATTATTGAGCATTCCTGTGTGCCAAGTTGTTTAGTGTTGGCCGAGTAATCTTATGTGTGTGCCAAGTTGTTCATTGTTGGCCAAGCATTCCTTCCTGTGACAAGTGAACCTATTATTTGCTGATTCTCGATTCTTCTTTGACTGAGTTTGCTAGTGTTTTATTTGGTCGCAACTGACATATGTATTTAATTTGGGTCACAAATTTATTGATTGAGATATTGTCTTGGGAGGTGTGTAGATTGTTTTGTGGTCGGCCTTCTATTTTGTAATAATCTAGAATCTTCAGTAAGCCATTTTGGCAAGTATAAATAAGGATGTTAAGATGTAGGTAGGGCATCATGATCGGTAGTGGGTAGAAGTAGCTAGATAGAAGTGAGAGGCTAAATCTGGATTTTCATAAATCTTGTTAGTCATAACCTAGAAGGCCTCACAACCGGGCATGTATATTGAAGTTTTGATAAATCAATAAAGTGTTTGTTGTTAGGAATGGGAACACTGAGAGTGGGGGGGGGGGGGGGGTGAATCAGTGTTCTATATAATTACTTTATGATACTTGAAAATTAACTTAATAAATTAATTTCTAACCTGAATATTAAAGCATGTAAAGTAATCAACACATAACACTAGATATGATTATGGGGAAACCTTGGCTAAAGGAAAAACCCCGATGGGAATTAATACCCACTAATAATTGTACTTGTGTATTATGAACCTATTCATGTTCCTTAGCCTTGCTAGGAGCTGTCATTACAATGCTTAAGTACAATGACCTTGTCAAGGGTCGGACCATGTTAGGAGTCTTTACAATTAACCCTGTTAGGGGTGAAGATACACTATCCTAGAGCTCACTTCTCAATAGAGAAGGGTACAACCTCTTGGATATCAGATACACACTATATCTGCAAGGTGAACTACTACTATGAAACTGCTTTTCTGATCAGTTCTATTTGTGCACTGATGCTTTAGCCTCTTGTAAAGCTCTATATCATATTGACTACTCTTCGCATAGTTCTGCTCTACTTCTATCAGCTCTATCTCTCACACCATTAATTAATATAAAGGCACATGTCTTATTTATATGTGCAAACAAAACTATTCACTAAGTCGGCCTATAACTAATTACATACAACACTTCCAAATGATTTGGCTCAAGCGTGTTTACATACAATGATATTAACAAGTCTATAACACATTTACAATAGGCGCATAGCCTTTACAAAAAAATATTATAACTGCTAACCAAAATATTAACAATCGGCTCCATACTTTGTTCTGTTCTGCCACTCACTATCTGTGTCACTTCAACTCGCTGTATCTTCATCATACTAACTCATCTGATCATGCACTCTTAACCATAGCTTAATAACATATCCAAAATCTTATCTTCTACGGCACATACCAAAAATTGGTCATACGCACATTCATTGATGCTCTGTTCATCTAGTGCTTCACTGACTATCCAGTCTTCCATTCTTAGCCATTTTTTTGATCTTCTATGTTATGCGCTAACTCCAAAACTCCATATGAATTTTTTCCCATAATGACAACACTAAATCATAGTCATATACAACAATATAGTCAACTTTCCAAAAATCTCCCCCTTTTTCATTAATGGCAACAAAGGAATATGGTGAAGTTACTAAACTGTATCTTACACAAAAACTTTCTAACATATACTCTATCTTATATCTCCCTTTTACAATATACTCTAATCCCTTTTACATCGTATACACTATTGCATATTATCCCTTCTACTATAAAATCTACTCCCCCTTTGACATTAATGACAAAGGTGCTTAAAAAAAATTTACAACTCCAAGTACTTACACTGAGAGTACATTCAGGTATGAAATCTAAAGATTTGCAATTTCTTGTTGCCAAAATGCCTTCAGTGCATCTACTGTTTGGAGATGGGTGCATAGTGCATAAGTTAACTTCTCCATCTTCTCCAACTCTGAACTCTAACCTTGATCATATGTAACCATCATGGAATCAATCTCCTTGACATTCTAATTTAGTACATCTAAAGAGGGCACAAGTGCATGTCTTAACTGAGCTTGCCTAGCTCTTATCTTATCCATTTCTTGCTCTGCCTTCTCAATCTTATCCAATTTTCCTTGGTAGACATTATTGCACATATTTATATCTTTGGAGGGATCTTCTACTAATTTCCTTACTACTTCGATCATCATTTATGCTTCCTAAATCTTCTTGGAAAGATCTGATGTAAGTTTGTCTTTATCCATACAATCAAATATTATCTTTCTTCATTTAGCTACAATCTCCTTCAATATAGCTTGACCAATCTTTAGTGAACTAAGGTCAAGTACGAAGTTTTCTATCAGCTCATTCAATATTTTCTTAAGATATTTTTCTTCCACAACCTTGGATGTTGATTCTTCTAGGCTTGAGAAGTTTTCTTTGACACTTGTTATGATGGTTCTGACATCATCTAGCAAATGACACTTATTAATTTCTTGTTCTCAGGAAGAAGGCTATTCAGAATACTTACTGAGTCAATAATTAATGGATTCCTCATTACTTGTTTCTCCTTGGCTTTCTCCATTACTAGCACGCTGATCTTCATCGGGTCTTCTTCTCCCCATGAATCTAGACTTATTGTGTCAGGGGTCAGACTTGACAACAATGACATTGAGGGCTTAGGGGTAAGGAGTGAACTTTGACTAACATCCATTACCCCAGTTTTTACATTTACTGGAACTTCAATAGATGGCTCATTGACATGTTCATCTTCCTTTCCTTCTTCCTTCTCGCATTCAGGTTCATCTTCTTTTTCTTCATTATGTCCAGTTAGGTCTTTAATCTAAACTTCTTGCTGCTTAGGTGAATTATCACCACATAGAATCTCTGCCTCTTCTGTGCTTACAAAGGATTTCTCAAACTTGTCTAAGTCTTTATCTATGGCCTCCATTGATATTTCCACATCATCAATCATGATTGTGTCATCTTTTGTTTCAGACATGGGCGCAGACTACATTACTTTAGTAGGCACTGTCACTGTGGGTGCTAAATCATGTGGACCTATTTTAGGTGCATTAGAGACCTCAACTAATTTTTCTTTCTTAGATGGAGCTTAGTTTCCAGGCACAGTAGGTGGATACATGTGTATATCCAAGAACACCTTCTCAAATGCCTTTTCTATTTCCTTAGCAACCAGCTCATAGTCCATGTTCATAATTTATAGAGTTCTCAACTTTGTTCTTAGGTACGGCTTCACTAAATCCAACAACAATGTTTTCTCTTCAATTGAACATACAGGGAGGCTTTCATCCAGTATCTTCTCCCTTATCCTAAAGTCTTCTTCTATAGCTTATCTCTTCAAAAAATTATAAGAAGTTCCATACACTATCTGGAATGATTGTTTTAAGTTCCAAGACTATCTTCTTGAACTATATTTATCATAGAGCTTAGCTATCTGATCAATTCTTCCTTCATCAACTATCCTAGTTCTCAACACTTGTAGATTTGGTCTAAATCCTACCTCAAGAGGTTCTTTAGTGTTATTCCTTTGACTTTTGGTTTTCCTAGAGGATGGATGGCTTACGCTAGTCTTCTTCTTTCTCTTAGGCATTCTGATATACTTAGGAGGTGGTGTGGACTCCAAATCAATTGTATATGTGGGCGCAGGAGTGTTTTGTTCCATCTTTACCTTCTTTACCTTAGGGTCATCAGACTTCTCTATTTTCACTTCTTAAGAGGGTGCACTCTCAAGTTACATTGCAATCTTGGCTTCCCTTGCCTTATCTAGATCTTCTTGAGTGACACCATGAATCTTCAACATCTCAGAGGTGATCCTTGATGCTTTTCTCATGGTCATAGCACTATTCAAGACTGAATCTGCCTGTCATGTCTTTCCCTCATAGGTACCCCATCTTGGTTCATTAGGATCCTTGGGCGCAGATAATAGGACATGTGCATATACTTCTAGAATGTGTTCCTCCACTTCATAACTAAGTGTATGAATCTACTTAGTTCTTGGCTCTACAACTTCCATGCAAGTGATATCTATCTCCACTATAAAAAAAAATGTTATCCTCATACTTTTCCACTATGCTCTTAGATATCCTATACCTTCTTTGCATCTTTATTCCGAATGTCTTGATCTCCAATTCCATGTAATCATTCAAGGTGCTTTTAGATATTTCCTTCAATGAGATCTGTGGCATTGTAGGAAAACTCTTATCAAGGTAAAGATCTAATACTTTACTAACAATATAGAATTACATGTATATTATAAGTGACCCAAATCTAAACACTTTTCTCTTATCATGTTTGATAGCTCTAATGTTATCCATCAACTATATGAGAAATATCTCACACAAGTTGTATTCACCATTTTCTTTCACAATTCTGATAGCTGCTAAAATAGTGGTTGCGGACACACTATTCACCCTGTTTGTATGCTGGAACTTATATCCAAGTATCATAGACATAATCTTGATATCTTTCTCCTCAATTGGCTCAATGGTCATGTCGTGCTTATCACTGCGGGATTTACAAGCTTGTTCCACAAGTTTCTTGACATCCTTACCAACAGGAAGAATGGAGCCTGTCTTAGATAATCCTGGCATCTCATAAATGAGATCTAAAGTTATTCTAATAGGGACTTCACCAATCCAAAACAAGTCATCATTAATTATTCTCAATAGAATCTTAATCCATTCGGATTCATAAAACTCATATGTAGTTGCATACTCAATAATAGGGTTATTCTCTAAGTGTGCAAATTCATCCAGGAATATCTTGTCAGGTTTCATCATTGTCTCTAAGTGTGACCTTATTCTATCCAATCCTACTAGTTACTTCTTGTTAGGAATGAATGCTTGGTAGTCATTCTATAACAGTTGTTGTTGCATTCATGATTATGATTGTCATTGATGTCAACACAGTGATCTTCTGGAGACTTGCAGAGAAGCAGAAAATGTTTTGATTAGCACATGTGGGATATTGCAGTTGGAGCTATGTGATGTTGAGGTTATATTCTTTGATATTTTATATGTCTATGGTTAAGAGCGTAGATAGTAGTTCACTTATTCATGAAAGTTATGAGCATTTTGGTGGAAGCAGTATTCAGGCAGTGTTCTTGAGTAGCGGTTTGTGGAAATCAGATGATATATCCTAATCGAGATGGAATCTGGTTTTGTGTAGTTAAAAGGAAATTGAAGACTCATTGGTAGTGATGTGGATGAAAGCACAGACTTTGAGGTTGCATGAGTGAAGATTTATTATATTTGGAAGTCGATAGTTTTTGTGTAATTTTGATGTAGCGTGTGGAAACTTTTATTTTGTAATTGTGTGCCAACTCATTTGTAATTATTTGAGTGTGGTATAAAGGAAGGAATGTTTTTCCTTGGTGTAGTGTGTATGCAATGTAAGCATGGTATGGTTGAATGTGAATGTATGTATGGAGTGAAGAAAAGAGCCAATGAAGTTGTGAAAGCGAAATTGTGAAGGAAGACATGCAAAGTACAAAGATCTGAAATTGAAATCTGGTGTAGCAGTGAATGTAGTTTGGCATACTAAGGAGGTAACATATTTCATATTATTTTTCTGAATAATCTTAAGGTTAGTTGGATAGTGTGTTCAGTGATCTTGCCATTGAAATTGTTTGGGCAGTGGGTCCTTCTATCTTCCATCACTCCTAACAGGGTTAGAATCATTTAACAGGGATTCAAAATCTCCTAACAAGGATTCATATATACTAAATGTATTTCATAAGACTCCTAACAGAGTCCAAAATTTCACAAGGAATATTCATATTAGTGCATCTTTTGTGGGTATCATTCCCACTGGGGTTTACTCTTTGATCAAGAGGTTCCCTAGTCAACATATCTTGTGTTATTGTGTCATTGTGTATGAATATATTTCTATGGTTGGTAATTATATTGCTTACATGTTTAAATGTTGTTTAAGTTGACAAAAGTTATAATTATCAGATAACTGATTCACCCCCCCTCTTAGTTATCTTGTTGGACTTTACTTTCTAACAATTGGTATCAGAGTAGTAGGTCCTTGAAAGGAAAGTTTAACAGCTTAAGGAGATCCATGGAAAATTTTAGGAAAGAAAGCCTTAAGTTTGATGGAGTAAATTTTGACAACTGGAAAGAGAAGATAAAGACACATCTATTGTGTTTAGGACCAGGTTATTGGTTGATTACAAAGAATGATAAGACTATCATTGAATAAGATAATCTTGAGACATGTTCTAATGATGAGAGAGATTTATTCATGTGTAACATACTTGCAAGAGAAGGGATTTTGATAGCACTCACAGAGAATGAATATAGTCAAGTAAAATGTTTAACAAAATCTAATGAAATTTGGAAAGCTTTACACTCTACTTTTAAAGGTGATGAACATGCAAAGAAAGCTAGATTACATAATTGGATATGTGCATTTGAAGATATAATAATGACGAAAGATGAATCTGTTAGAAGCTATATTGGTAGAATGTTAGAAATTATTGTAGGGATAAAATCTTATGGAGGAACAAAGATAGAGAATGAAGTGATATGGAAAATTTTGAGGACATTGAATCCTATATTTAAGAAGACAACACAGATGATTGAACAAGTTATACCTTGTACTTCAAACTTTACAAGAGAGACTCTTCTTGGAAGATTGGAAGAACCAGAAATGAACCTAAGGTTATCAGGAGACTTACCTAGAATGGAGACAACATTTAGTGCTCTTAGTGTTCACCCTAATTTTTCAAGAAGCATCAGTGCGAGTGGAGATTATGCTGGCAGCAGTAGATCTAGAAATGAGGAAGACATGAAGATTGAAGAAGGTATTGCCTTGCTTGTGAAAAGAGAACCAGACGATAAGAAATTTTTTTAATGTTGGACTTGTCAAGAATATGGTCATTTTGCATCTAAATGTCCTAAGAGAGTTAAAAAGTACAGAAATAATTTCAAGCCTAGAAGATCTAAGGAATGTGATTATGCTAATGATGAAGATCTGGAAGCTAGTATAGAAAGAACTCTAAGTGAAAGTGATACTGAGAATAATGATGAAATAGGATTTGTAGAAATTAAATAAGAGAATCATGAATCTGATGTTAAGGAAGAAAAAGCCCTAGTTTCCCAAGTTGAAAAGAAAGTTGATTGGATTATAGATAGTGGTTGTTCACATCATATGACTAGTGACATGAAAAATTTCATAAAGTTTAACAATTATGATGGAGGAGTTGTTAGAGTTGGTAACAATGCACCTTGTTTGATTAAAGGTATAAGATCTATTACTCTTGATGGAAAGACTAATACTGATGATGTTTACTTTGTGGATGGATTGAAACATAATCTTTTGAGTGTTGGATAGTTAGTTGATAAGGGATATCAAGTTTGGTTTACTGAGAAAACTTGTGTGATAAAGGATAAAGATAGAAATCTGATTGGAACTAGATCTAGATCTAGAGGTAATGTATTTTAGTTGAATCCTACTGAGATGACATGTTTGATTACTAAGATTGATGATAGTTGGTTATGGCATAGAAGGTTTTGTCATATAAACTTTGATAATATTGTGAAAGTGAGTACTACACTTGCAATAAGGGATTTGCCTAAAATTATGAAGCCTACTAACATGATTTGCAAAGAATGTGTGATGGCTAAGTAGAAGAGAAGTTCATTTCCTAGTAAGAAGTTCACATTAGTAGAGAAGTTGGATATTGTTCATACAGACTTGAGCAGTCCTACCAGGACTAGAGGATTCTATGGAGAAAGGTATTTTATGATTCTTGTTGATGCTTTTACAAGAATGATGTGGATTGCATTTCTTAAAGAAAAATCTGAAGCATTTGATAATTTTAAGATCATTAAGAATAAAGTTGAGAATGAACCTGGAATGAAGATTAAATATTTGAGATCTGATAGAGGTCGAGAATTTACTTCTAGAGTGTTTAACACCTTTTGTGAAGTGAATGGTATTAAGAGATAGTTTTCAGCCCCTAGTTCACCTGAACAAAATGGTATTGCAGAAAGAAGAAACAGATTAGTGACTGAAGAAGCAAGAGCTATGTTATTTGAGAATGATTTGGCAAAGACATTCTAGAGAGAAGCAGTGAATAGAGTAGTATATACAATGAACATTGTACAAATTAGAGTAGACATAGACAAAACATCTTATGAATTATGGTTTGGACATGCACCCTCAGTTAAGTATTTTAGAATTTTTGGAAGGAAACGTTATATAAAGAGAGATGATGATATTGGAAATTTTGATCCTAGAAGTGATGAAGGAATTTTTCTTGGATATTCTTTGAAGAGAAAAGCATATAGATGTTACAATAAGAGAACTAAAACTATTTTTGAGAGTGCAAATGTTAAAGTTGATGAGGAGTTCACAATTTAGGAAAGAATTCTTGATTATGAATCTGATGAAGAAGCTCATCCTAAGCCTAACATTGAAACTACTGAGTTATTCTATGAGACTGAAAGTGAATTGTTGAATGAGAGTCATGCTGAAGAAACCAAAGAGGAATATAGAGAAGAATCTATAGTTGAAGCAAGATCTGAGACTATGACACCAAACAGGTATTTATCAAGACATCATCCTGTTGAACAAGTTATTGGAAGTTTGGACAGAGGAGTTCTGACTCAGAATAAGGTACATTTATGTTTGATTTCCCAAATTGAACCTAAATCTACTAGTGAAGCTTGTGAAGATGAACAATGGATTAATGCTATGAAAGAAGAACTAGATCAAATTGAAAAGAACAAGACATGGGAATTGGTTCCTAGACCTAAAGACAAGAATGTGATTGGAACTAAATGGGTATTCAGAAACAAGATGAATGGACAAGGAGAAGTAGTAGGAAATAAAGCAAGATTGGTATGTAAGGGATACTCACAGCAAGAAGGAATTGACTATGAAGAAACTTTTGCACTAGTAGCAAGACTTGAAGCAGTAAGAATGTTTTTGGCCTATGCAGCTTTAAAGAAATTCAAAGTATTTTAGATGGATGTGAAGTCCACATTTCTGAATGGTGAATTGGAAGAAGAAGTCTACATTGTGTAGCCTAAAGGTTTTCCTTTGACTCAAGAAGGAGACATGGTATGTAAACTAAAGAAAGCATTATATGGACTAAAGCCAGCACCTAGAACTTGGTATGCAAGACTGGATAAGTATTTGTTAAAATTGGGATTTACTAAAGGAATAGCTAATAGCAATCTATACACAAAAGAAATTGAAAATGGTTTGTTGGTTATAGTTATTTTTGTTGATGACATTATTTTTGGAGGAGAAGATGAAGCTAGTGACAAATTTGCTGATGAAATGAAGACAAAATTTGAAATGAGTATGATTGGTGAGATGAAATAGTTTTTGGGATTACAGATAACACAGAACAATGATGGTATCTTTGTAAGTCAGACAAAGTACTTGAATGATTTGCTGAAAAGATTTGGAATGGAGAACTGTAAACCAGTTGGAACACCTATAGTTACAGGGCACAAACTATCTAGCAAAGATGAAACACTGACAGTTGAGCAGAAGAAATATAGATCCATGATTGGAGGATTGCAGTAGTTGACACACACAAGACTAGATATAGCACATTCAGTTGGAATGGTAGCAAGATTTCAAGCTAAACCTAGAGAATCACATTATGCAGTAGTAAAGAGGATACTAAGATATTTAAGAGGCACAATGGACTATGGATTGTGGTATGAAAAATTTGATAATTTTACCCTATGTGCATATACAAATGCTAATTGGGGAGGTAGTGTTGATGATAAGAAAAGAACCAGCAGTGGAGCCTTTTTTCCTTCGAGGAAGATTAGTTTCTTGGCTGAGAAAGAAGTAGAATTGTATTTCACAGAACACAACAGAAGCAGAGTATGTAGCATCAACAAATAATTGTAACTAGATAATTTAGATGAAGAAAATGCTAAAAGATATTGGAATTAAGTTTGTTGAGCCTATTGTCATACATTATGACAACACCAGCATAGTTAGTATGTCTAAGAATCATGTATTACATTCTAAGACAAAGCATATAGAGATCAAGTATCATGTTGTAAGAGAGAAAGTTGCTGAGAAAGAAGTCAAATTGGAGTACATAAGCATAAAGGAACAAATAGTAGACATATTTATAAAGCCTTTGCCTAAGGATACATTTGAGTATCTGAGAGGTATGCTTGGGGGTATGCACTAGCCTACTTTTGAGTAATGATGTAGTTGGTTATATTCATCCAATGGTATATGAGCCCTATCTTTCTTCTGGATGGGATGTTGGTACTTCCTCTATGGGGGAGTATGTGTATCTAAGTTGAGTCATGAGGACTCTTGTGAATATATTTTCTAAATAGTGTCTTTTGACATTGAGTTGTTGTTGACATAGTGGTGAAATTTTTGTCATTGATGTCAATGGGGGAAAAATATACATGAAAAACTATTTGTACCAATTGTACCATCTATTGGAGAGAACTGAATAGGGTAATGAAGCAAGATTTGATTGATGAAGAGGACTTGAAAATGTTTGTCAGAGAAACAGTGTTGCAGTGTTGGATTTCTAGAACATTGGATGTTTTTCATCTATGTTTCTATTAATGCCAATGGGGGAGATTTTTAGGAATGAATGCTTGGCAATCATTCTATAGCAATTGTTTTTGCATTCATGACTATGATTGTCATTGATGTCAACACAGTGATCTTCTAGAGACTCGCAGAGAAGCAGATAGTGTTTTGATTAGCGCACATGGGATAATGCAGTTGGGGCTATGTGATGTTGAGGTTATATTCTTTGATATGTTTTATTTCTATTGTTAAGAGTATAGATAGTAGTTCACTTATTCATGAAAGTTATGAGCATTTTGGAGGAAGCAGTATTCAGGCAGTGTTCTTGAGTAGCAATTTGTGGAAATCAGATGATATCTCCTAATCAAGATGGAATCTAGTTTTGCATAGTTAAAGGGAAGTTGAAGACTCATTGATAGTGATGTGGATGATAGCATAGAATTCAAGGTCACACGAGTGAAGATTTATTATATTTGGAAGTTGAGAGTTTTTGTGTAATTTTGATGTAGCGTGTGGAAACTTTTATTTTGTAATTGTGTGCCAACTCATTTGTAATTATTTGAGTGTGGTATAAAGGAAGGAATGTTTTTCCTTGTTGTAGTGTGTATGCAATGTAATCATGGTATGGTTGAATGTGAATGTATGTATGGAGTGAAGAAAAGAGCCAATGAAGTTGTGAAAGAAAAATTGTGAAGGAAGACATGCGAAGTACAAAGATCTAAAATTGAGATCTGGTGTAGTAGTGAGTGCAGTTTGGCATAGTGAGGAGGTAATATATTTCATATTATTCTACTGAATAATCTTAAGGTCAGTTGGATAGTGTGTTAAGTGATCTTTCCATTGAAGCTATTTGGGTAGTGGGTCCTTCTGTCTTCCATAACTCCTAACAGGGTTAGAATCTTTTAACAGGGATTCAAAATCTCCTAATAGGGATTCATATGTACTAAATGTATTTCATAAGACTCCTAACAGAGTCCATCCTTTCACAAGGAATATTCATATTAGTGCATCTTTTGTGGGCATCATTCCCACCGGGGTTTACTCTTTGATCAAGAGGTTCCCTAGTCAACATATCTTGTGTTATTGTGTCATTGTGTATGAATATCTTTCTATGGTTGGTAATTATATTGCTTACATGGTTAAATGCTATTGAAGTTGACAAAAGTTATAATTATCAGATAATTGATTCACCCCCCCCCTCTCAGTTATCTTGTTGGACTTTACTTTCTAACACTTCTTGCAATAAATGTATGCGCATATGTCCTCTATGCGCATAACTCCTATCAGAGTCCTAGAGAATGCTCCTTCTAGGTCATCTAGGACTGAGTTGAAAGGGTGCTTCTTAAATATGTATATTTTCCTTTCAACAACATCAAACACAACTGGAGTGGCCATTACTTACTTGGTAAGTCACTCAAATAGATTTCCACGGGTTTCTTAACCATCACATTCGAACTAGGGCTTCATAACAAACTTAACTTCATTTCTCTTATGAACTCAAATGAAATCCTTCAACACAAACTACTTTGATCTCTTGTGCTCTCCAAAGGCTTGAACTTGAATGCAAATGTGTGAATAATCGATCTTCGGTGACTTTAAATTAAATTTCCACCATTAATGCTTGTCGTGTAAATACAAAATGCAATAGAGAATTCCATTCTTCATCTCTTCTATCAATCAGGAAGTGTGCTCTTGCATACTGTATCATCTAGTCTCCAAATAGTTATAACCAAAGGTGCATACTTTGAGGGTGAGTATACTAGCCACACAGGGGTCTAGAGCTAATCTAGCTCCCCCTATGACCTTGAGGGTCATTCATCCAGAAGTAGAGGGTGCATCCATTGCAGATACATCTAATACATACTCATCAACCTTATCCTTCTTTTCTTCTATCCAAATCAAGGTCACATCTTATGTGGCTTTCACAAACTTGACTTCTCCAAATTCATCTAGAATTGATCCTTGAGACTTATTAGGGATTTATTATTTTTGCACTTTTGATCTGCAAAACTTAGAAATGTGACCAACCTTGTTACAATTGTGACAAATAACTGTAGGCCTTATATTCCTTGGCACATTGATATGAGTTACCATATTGCACTGTCTAGTTGTATGACCATTATAATTTCATATTTTACATGTAATGTTCTGAGGACTTCTAACATTTTTCTAAGGATGATTTCTTTGATTATGTTGAGTCTGACTTCTTTTATTTGATCTACAATTCATAGCTCTATGACCAAACTTATTGCATGAATAACAATAACCATTGAAAGGTCTTACCTCTTTACAATCTCTTGCTATGTGATGATGCTTGTTACATGCATAACAAGTTTTTTTTACTGGCTTGTGCTCATCTTTAGATGGTTATTCTTTAACTTCAGTATGATCTTTAGTCTTCTTATCTTCTATACATTCTTTTGGTACTTTCATTCTTCCTCGCATATCATTGATTTGATTTTGTGCTTCATTTAATCTGATACTAGTGTTATCTCCTTTAATCTTCTGTGCATACAACTGTGACTCTATTAGATGTTTTCTTATTTTCAATTTGTCAATATGATTCTTTCCTTTAGAAAATTCAGATTCCATCTATTTCTTAATGTTCTCTAACTCCAAGATTTTCATGTTTGCTTGCCTCAGTTCTTCATCCAACTGCTTGTTTTCTTTAACCTGTTCTTCATAGGCTTCTTTATTGTTAAATAGCTTTTCATCCAACTCTTCAATCTGATCCTTCACAGATGTGTTTTCCTCATTCAACTTTTTTACCATTTTCCCTAAATCACTATTAGAACAATCCTTCAAATATTTTCTTAGTTTCTTGATAAATACTTGAGAACCACTAACCTTTAGTTTCATTTATTTAATTTATTTTTCAGATCTGTGAAGGTCTTCAAGAGCTTCTTCAAGATTCTTCTTCAGATGTTTCACTTCTTCTAAACCCATGATCTCCTCAAGTGGTTAAACTTGACTTCAGAGCACCAAAGCTTTGATACCAATTGTTAGGAATGGGAACACTAAGAGGGGGGGGGGGAGTGAATAAATGTTCTATATAATTACTTTCTCATACTTGAAAATTAACTTAATAACTTAATTGATGACTTGAATATCAAAGCATGTAAAGTAATCAACACTTAACACATATATAACACCATATATGATTACAGGAAACCTTGGCCAAAGGAAAAACCCAGGTGGGAATTAATACCCACTAATAATTATACTTGTGTATTATGAACCTGTTAATGTTCCTTAGCCCTGTTAGGAGTTGTCATTACAATGCTTAAGTATAATGACCTTGTCAAGGGTCAAACCATGTTAGGAGTCTTTTACAATTAACCCTGTTAGGGGTGAGGACACACTGTCCTAGAGCTCACTACTCAATAGAGAAGGCTACAACCTCCTAGATATCAGATACACACTACATCTGCAAGGTGAATTGCTGCTATGAAACTACTTGTCTAATTAGTTCATTTTGTGCACTGATGCTTTAGCCTCTTGTATAGCTCTATATCATATTGACTTCTCTTCACATACTTTTTCTCTGCTTCTATCAGCTCTATCTCTCATACCATTAATTAATAGGTGCATGTCTTATTTATATGTGCAAACAAAACTATTCACTAAGTCGGCCTATAACTAATTACATACAATGCTTCCAAATGATTTGGATCAAGCGTGTTTATGTACAATGATATTAGCAAGTCTATAACACATTTACAATAGGTGCATAGCCTTTTACAAAATAATATTATAACCACTAACCAAAATACTAACAATCAGCTCCATACTCTGTTCTATTTTGTTGCTCATTGTCTGTGTCACTTCAACTCGTTGTATCTTCATCATACTAACTCATATGATCATTCACTCTTAACCATAGCTTAATAAAATTACCAAAATCTTATCTTGCAATGTGCATACCACAACTCATTCATATGCATGTGCATTGATGCTTTGTTCATCTGGTGCTTCTATGACTATCCAGTCTTCCATGCAACCATTTTTCTAATCTTCTAAGTTATGCACTGACTCCAAAACTCCATATGACTTTTTTTACATAATAAAAACACTAAATCATAGTCATACACAATATTATAGTCAACTTTCCAACATTTTCACATTCCTTCTCTCCTTGGTTTTGTTCTCTATGTTTTTGTTGTTTCCACCGTGTATTACTCTGCAAGGTGGTTGGATAGTTAGGTGAGCCTTTAGATCTATCTCTTCATTCCCCTCCTTGTCTTAGGTGGTATCAAATCTTAAGGTTCATCCTTGAGGAGATTGGATCATTTAGAAACCTGAGTTGGATTTGGTCAAGTAGGGTAGCAGATCTGCGGATTTGACCTATAACTTGTAGGAACCTATTGTCGAAATGGTTCAAGGTAGAAAAAATATTAATAATGCCATAATGGACATGTTAAGATAGAATATAGGAAGATTAGATGTTGTGGGGACAATACAAAGGAGAGGAGCACATCTTGATGATGTGAGTGATGGTGATGAAGTAGAAGCACCAAACCCTAATCCAAAATCTCAGGAATATCAAGATGAGGAAGGATTGTTGAGAGTATTATCTAGGGCACATTCAAATCCCATTGTTGAAGTTAATCCTTATCATGGAAAATTGGATACAAATGTTGTGTTGGATTGGATCTTTGATATGGAGAAGTTATTTGAGTTTGAAAGCACTCCTAAGAATAGGAAGGTTCAAATTGCAGTCACCAAGTTGAAAGTTCATGCCTCATTGTGGTGGGAGCATTTGCAAACTGATAGGAAAAGAAGAGGAAAGGAAAAGATCATAACCTGGTTGAAAATGTTGAACAAGGTGAAGAAGAAGTTCCTCTTTGCTAATTACCAAGTTAGTTTGTTGAGGAAGATGCAAAACCTTAGACAAAGGGACATGACTATGAAGGAATATACCGAGGAATTATATAGATTAGACATCAGATCTAGACATTTGGATGATGAGGTTGAGAAAGTCACAAGGTACCTGAATTGATTGAGATCTAGAAATCAAGATGAAATAAGTTTTGTGAAATTGGATAGTGTGGAAGAAGCATACCAATATGCTTTGAAAGATGAGGAGATCTTGACAAAGAAGAATGAACAAGGATAGAGAGGTAGGGGTAGATCTTATGGTGAAGGTGGTAGATCTATTAATTCTATGCAAGATAAGGGAAAATATGAGTGGAAAACTGAAGATAAAAGCAAGACCGAGTGGAAAGGTGGTAGTTATTACTGAGGAGGTACTAGTTCATACCAAGAAAGAGCTAAATGTTTATTCTAGAAGTGGTTTTAGTAGAAACTGTTTCAAATGTGGTAAAGAAGGACATAGATCCTTTGAGTGTAGACATTCTGATGGAAATGAAAAAAGTCATAGAAATGTTGTGGTACAAGAGAATCTTGAGGGTTCATCAAGTAGGCTTGAGGATGGAGAGAATCTGATGGTAAGGAGAACTCTATGTAATAGGAGAGATGATGAAGAACCTATCCTAAGAAGAAGTCTTACCAAAATGAGATGTAAGATGGCAGGAAAATGTTGCAAACTGATTGTTGATAGTGGTAATTTAGCAAATTTAGCATAAGAGGATTTGGTTACAAAGTTGTAATTGTAGAGGTTGAGACACCCTAATCCCTATTATTTTTCATGGATCAAGGATGAGCATAAATTATGGGTAAGTGAGAAATGCATTGTGAAATTTAAAACTAGAAGTTACTTTAATGAAGTTCTGCATGATATTATGCCTTTGGATTGTTGTCATATTCTATTAGGTAGAACTTGGTAGTATGATAGATATGTTGTGCATGATGGTAGATTGAATCAATATACTCTTTGGGTAAATGGGAGAAAGCAAACATTGTTACCTTTGATTGAAGTTCCAGATGAGATAAATTGTACTACTATGAAAATTTGCATGGTTAATGGAAAGAAATTTGAAAAAGATATGAAGAAGAACCAAGTCCATTTTTCTATAATTCCTAAGAGACTGAGTTGTGATAGTAATGACTGAGTGACATAAAATAGTAAATGTCAAGTAATAGAAAATAGTGATGACCGAGTACCAGTAGAAATTGAAAACTTACTGAATGACTAAAAGGAGATTGTTGTAGAGGATATTCCTGATGGTTTACCACAAGTAAGAAGTATAAGTCATTGTATGGATC
Organism: Chamaecyparis obtusa; assembly: GCA_027943335.1. NCBI lineage: Eukaryota > Viridiplantae > Streptophyta > Pinopsida > Cupressales > Cupressaceae > Chamaecyparis > Chamaecyparis obtusa. The sequence continues at coordinate 983,822 of BSBK01000609.1, forward strand.
TGATTCCTAGAGCTAGTTTTCCAAATAAAGCACCATATAGATTGAAACCTACCAAGAATGAAGAAATTAATTGAAAAGTGCAAGAGTTGTTGTAGAAAGGTTTGATCAAAGAAATCTTGAGTCCTTGTGTTTTACATGTTGTGTTAGCACCTAAAAAGAATGGAGAATGTAGTATGTGTACTCATTCTAGAACTATAAAAAAAATAACAATAAAGTATAGGTTTCCTATGCCAAGGATGGATGACATAATGGATTGTTTGAGTGGAGCAAAGTATTTTACCAAGATTGATTTGAAGAGTGGGTGTCATCAGATCAGAATCAGAGAAGGTTATGAATGGAAGACTGATTTCAAGATAAAAGATGGTTTGTATGAGTGGTTGGTTATACCTTTTGGTTTGACCAATGCACCTAGTAATTTCATGAGATTGATGAATGAGGTTCTCAAGATATTTTTGGGTAAGTTTTTGATTATCTATCTGGATGATATACTGACATTTAGTAAAACTAAGGAAGAACACCTTGAGCATATTAGACAAGTGTTGCAAAGATTGAAAGAGGAGAAGCTACTGATTAATTTGAAGAAGTGTTCCTTCATGAAAGAAGAGATTGTGTATTTGGGATTTGTTATTTCAGATAATGGTTTGAAAATGGATCCTACAAAGGTTAAAGGAATTTTGGAGTGGCCTACACTTGAGAATGTGGGTGAGGTAAGATCATTTCATGATTTGGCTAGTTTTTATAGAAAGTTCATCAAGAATTTTAGTTCTCTTTGTAATGCTATGACTGAGACTATGAGAGGAGATAAAAAGGATTTTAAGTGGACACATGGAATTGAGAAGAGTTTTGAGACTTTGAAACAAAAGGTTGTTGAGTTACCTGATCTCAAAAAGGTATTTCAAGTTGAATGTGATGCAAGTGGTAGCGCAATAGGAGCTGTGTTGAGTCAAGAGAATAAACCTGTTTCTTTCTTTAGTGAGAAGTTGAATGATGCTAAAAGGAAGTATTTTGTGTATGATGAAGAATTCTATGCTATTGTTCAAGCCTTGAGAAAGTGGAGACATTATTTGATACCAATGAAGTTTGTGTTGTATACTAATCATAAAGATTTGTAGTACTTGGGAAGTCAATATAAGTTGAATCAGAGATAGATGAAGTGGATTGAATATTTACAGAGTTTGACATTTGTATTAAACATAAGAGTGGAGTCACTAACCAATTTGTAAATGCACTGAGTAGATGACATTCTTTGTTGACCGAGATGAAAGTTATAGTTCCTCACTTTGACGAGATGAAGGAGTTGTATGATACTGACTGTGATTTTTCTAAGGCATGGAGAGAGTGCAGAGCACCAAATTTTTCAAAACAATCGAATAACTTTGAGGAGTATTTTATTCAAGAAGGTATGTTGTTTAAAGGAATTCAGTTGTGTGTACCAAAAAGTTCCATGAGAATTAATTTTCTTAAGGAAAAGTATTGTTGTGGATTGGCTAGATATTTTGGAATAGATAAGACACTAAGTTTTCTTAAGGAAACACACTATTGGCCATGGATGTATAAGGATGTTAAGAAGTTTGTAAGGAGTTGTGTAATTTGTCAAGTTGCAAAAGGAGTAAGTCAAAATACTAGATTGTATACACCCATTTCAGTTCCTGAGAAACCTTGGAGTGACATTAGTATGGATTTTGTTCTTGGATTTCCTAAGACAACAAGAGGGTATGATTCTATATTTGTTGTTGTGGATAGATTTTCTAAAATGACACATTTCATACCATGCAAGAAGACATCAGATGATGTGAATGTTGTTGAGATTTTCTTCAAAGAGATTGTTAGATTGCAAGGAGTACCTAGGAGTATTATCTCTAACCGAGATAGCAAGTTTTTTTATTATTTTTGGAGGACTTTGTGGAAGAAGATGGATACTGAGTTTAGGTTTACTTCTGCATTCAATCCACAAATAGATGGACAAACAGAGGTTGTGAATAAAAGCTTGGGTAATTTCTTGAGATGTTTAGTTGGAGATAAGCCGAGTAATTGGGATATGATATTAGCACAAGCTGATTTTTCATATAATAATTATGTGAATAAGAGTACATGAAAATAATCTTTTGAGATTGTTACTGGAATGCAACCTAGACGACTATCAGATTTGAGGGATATTGTTGGAGAAGAAAAGAGAAGTGTAGAAAGGGAAATATTTTCTAATTTTATGAAGTCTTTACATGAGGAAGTAAAGTTGAAGTTGGAACAAAATAATCTGAAGTACAAGGAAAATGCTGACAAGTCTAAGAGACATCACATTTTTGAATTTGGTGATGAGGTGATGGTTCATTTCAAAAAGGCCAGATTTCGTATTGGAACATATAGTAAGCTGAAAATGAAGAATTTTGGTCCTTGTAGAATTTTGAAGAAATTTGATAGTGGTAATGCTTATGAAGTTGATTTACCTGATGACATGGATATATCTCCTATATTCAATATTTTTTATTTTCATAAGTATCATGAGTCAGATGATGAAGTTGTTATATCAGATGATTATCCTAAGAAGCATGTTGATTATGCTGAATAGATATTGGATTAGAGGATTGGTAAAAGCACCAAAGGAAAGGATTACTATAAATATTAGGTGAAGTGGAAGAATAGACCAATGGAAGATGCTACATGGATTTCCTAGTCTAAGTTGGATTCATCTTGGCTTGTGACATCTCAATGATTTAGGAGAATCATTTCTTTCAACCCTAGTTGTCTGATGCGGGAGCATCCTAGGTTTCTTTTCTATCCTGCTCTTTTTTCACTCTACCAGTTATTGCCGAGCTGCAATAATGTTGAGCATTCCTATGTTCCAAGTTGTTTAGTATTGGCTGAGTAATCTTGTGTGTGTGCTGAGTGAACCTATTATTTGTTGTTTCTCAATTCTTCTTTGACTGATTTTACCTATGTTTTGATTCTTGGCTAGAGTCGACTTATGTATTTAATTTGGGTCATAAATTTATTGATTAGGATCTTGTCTTGGGAGGTGTGCAGACCATTTTGTGGTTCGCCTTCTATTTTACATAATAATCTAGAATCTTTTGTAAGTTGTTCTGGCAAGAATAAATAAGGATGTTTAGATGTAAGTAGGGCATCATGATCGGTAGTGGGTAGAAAAATTTAGATAGAAGTGAGAGGCTAAGTCTAGATTTTCATAAATCTTGTTGGCCATAACTTGGAAGGCCTCACAGTCGAGCGTGTATACTAAAATTTTGATAAGTCAATAAAGTGTTTTTGTTCCTTCTCCCCATGGTGTTGTTCTCTGTGTTTTTTTTTTTTCTTGTGTGCATTACTCTGCAAGGTGGTTGGATAGTTAGGTGATCCTTTGTCTCTAGCTCTTCATGCCCCTCCTTGCAGTAATTATTATTATTATTATTATTAGATGTAAAGTTATGATGTTGATTTCTAGACATAAAGCCATGTTCATTAGATTTAAGAGTACCAAATTGAATTAAATTAGCTTATTCTTGACGTAACAAATTATGAAAAATTGAATAAGTTAATTGAGTGGCTAAACTAGGAATTGCAAGTAGAGAATGCACATTAGTAATAAACCCTTGAAATTACCTAGGAAGACACTTTTTAAGAATGATATGAATTAAAAAAATATCTAATAATGTAAATCCTAAACCACTTAATTGACCTTGAAGAGAATCAAATTTTAACAAAAAATCATCCATAGTTTTGAAGTCAGTATACTTGAGGTCTTCAGGTTGATCTTGAATCTGCACTCTACGTGACTCATTTCTACTATCTGTAAGACCAGATTTAGGTTCAATTAACAAATCAAGGAAACCAAAAAACCTTAAAGATATGAAAACCTATCTAATCCTATCATGAAAACTAATTGAAATCAAAGGAATTAAACACATAAAAACCCCTTCAAGAAATGTTACCATGTCCTCCTTTCTTCTCCATAAATTGAGATTATGCAGCTCTTGAAAATGATTCAAATGTACTAAACAAATTGAAAAAAAAATGGTAAGAATAACAAGAGAAAATTAACAACAAGTGTACTCAAAGAGTGGTTAGCTAAATTAATGAAAAAAGGCTCAATTTATAGAATTAAGATCCAAAATGCAAGAAAGGGCAAGTTAGTGTGAAACATAGAAATGTGTCATAATTATGACAAATTGGAAGCACAAATTAGCTTGCACAAATCAATACACAATAAGGGGACAGATGAAAGAGAAAGGATGAAGATAATTAGTAGGAAATTTGGAGGCCAAATTAGTGGAGAAAAGAATAGGGAAAGGTGGAAGGAATTTGGAGGCTAATTAATAGGAAATGATGAAGCACAAATTAAGGGAATGTGTAAGAGTCATATTTTAATAATTGAAAATTCATTATTCCCTAAAAATTAGAAATTAATAATTTAGGAATTTAGAAAATTGCATAATTCAAAAGGAATATAATAAATAGATTAATATGAAAGGGATAAACTATGGGTTATCTATCCCAAGAAGAAAAATTAGTAAAAAGTGATTGACCAAATGATGACGTAGGATTGAAAATGGATTTTATCTTGAATGATTTGATTATGGCTCAAACTGATCTTGATGATTAAAAGATGATTCGGTAATAATGCAACATCGATTAACTTGGACAATGTGTGCGATCAAAGGATGATAGGATAAAATAGAATTGGTAAACTTTGACAAAGCTATTAGGATTGATTGATAATGGTGAAATATTAGTGATGAACTTGGAAAATTCCATTTCAATTGGCTTGGAATAGAAAGGTAATGAGGCATTGATGAACTCTGACAATGTACTTGAGTTGATGATGATGATGACTAAGGATGAGGCATCGATGAACTTGGACAATGCCTTGGATTGATTTGGGATTGAAATTGATTTGAATTTTAATGATGAGGATTATACATGGTTTAGGATTTATTAGGATCAGTTTAGGAATGCTCAGGATTGGTTTAGGAATGTTTAGGAAGGAGATGCATATTTGATCGATTCAACCAAGAAGATCAAGGTTACAATTGCGAAGATGCAAGAACTATTAGTAATCAATTAAATAGTTTTCAATGTCCAACTAATGGAGAAAGACATGATGTTGATATAAAGTGAAAAACCATATGTATAACATAGGAATAATTATAATGCAGAACAATGTTTCAATCGGAATGCAATAATGATAACACAAAGACTAGCAGGATTGAGCCATTTTTAGGTGTCTACATTTTACCCATCTTTGATACAATGTGACTATGAGCATTGTCTCAAATAATATTGACATGAATCATATAAAAAATACCATAGTAAAAATGGGATATATCGGTGATATAAGGGTGCCTCCTCGAGAAATTGATCAAAAATATATATGATAAGTCAATTTGTTGACATTGATGACATGAATCCTACGAGAAATAGGAAATACTGAGAGGGGGGGTGAATCAATATTTCAAAAACTTTTACTTTTGCCCAATTATGGATATAATAAATTAACTTTAAGCTTTCATAAGAAACTAAACTAAGTAAGATGAATAACAAGCATAGAATTAAAGCAAATGAACTCATAACACCATGTTTGTTCTGGAGGAAATCCTATCCAAGGGAAAACCCTGATGGGGATGATACCCACAACTGATCCACTAATCAAAAGTATTTGGTTAAGGACGTTGACACTATTAGAAGTCTATTACATACATATAGTGTCTCTGTCCTAGTTAAAGGACTCTAGGCCTTGTTAGAAGCCTCATCCCTATTAGGAGTTTCTATTACAAAAAAAAAGTTTTCAAAATGAGCTCACTGCCCAAAAATGCAATATACAATAATAGTTTCTGATACAAAGGTAAAATACAAAACCTTTTACTGCTGCTAAATAGCTTTTCTACTCCAATGTATCTTTGTAGGCTCTTCACTTTCACATACAGATATTTCTTTCTTCCTTCTTACACTATACAACTTTGCATCATATGTCAGCTTATTACAATTTCTTATATGTATCATTTATATATTTCACATTACATAATTCTTACATATATGCAAGTTATTACAATTAATAACTTCAAGTCGGCTTACAATACATAAAATCTTCTCAAAATATTAAATAATTCATTTTGTCTTAGGGTTAACATATAGGATGTCATCCCTAAATGGTTAAGTCATTATTTTGGTGAAAAAAAATAATCCCTTAACTTATTGTGATCATATTCTATCTTCTTCTCTATTTAGGTCAACTCAACACTGTCTCTGTAAATCTTTAATATCTTCTTCTGCATATGTCGTACATACTTGCGCTCTCATATGTGGCTTTGATATACATAGAATGATCCATGTTCAAGTGCGCATGCACTGAACCTTCTTCTATGAACATCGCTAACCAAAACTATCTCTGATTAGACTGGTAAACAGTGTTGTACTTAGATAATTTTCTAATGCGCTCATACAAGACCTTTTCCTTCTATTATGCTCTCTTTATGTTGAGCATATATTTCCATAATGACAACATTCTGATATCCTACTTAGCCAAATTTCCAACAATCTCTCCCTTTTTCATTGGTGGAAACATACGGGAAAATTGGCTAAGTCTCAAAACAAATTTGCATTACAAAATTGTGGCCATACAAAAATGTGGATCTTACATAACTACTTATTTCTCTGAAATACTTATTTCTCCAAAATACTTATACTCCCCCTAAGAGTATACTTCATGTTATACATACAATATCTATACATAGTAGTTTTCAACTTATACTACTCCCCCTTTGGCAACAATGATAAAGGTATCAAAAATTATTTTACCTCATGATTTCAATATTGTAATGCCGGAAGGCTTGCAAGACAATCTACAAAATTTACTTTCAAGATCTCTATTTCCTTGTCCCATGATTTCTTCACTACATCAAAAACACTAAAAAATGCACATAGGCCAAAGGATGCAATTTCAACTACCTTAAGATTTGCATAAGCAAATTTTCCATAAGATGTCTTGGAAGAAAGACATTCTTCCAATTGACTCTCTAAAATATTGATTTTTAGTGATACATGCTCTCTGATTAGAGAGAATCATTTCAATTTGTTCTCCTTCTCATCATTCAGAAGTCTCATATCATCAAAAATATTTCTTATTTTCCTCTCAATTTATGAGATCTTCACATTAGGGCTTTGCAAAATATTTACTGCCACTTGTATTTCTGCTTCTTTGATCTTCAACTTCTCTGATATTTTAGATGTGTGGCTCTAGGATTGTGTACACTGAATGTACAATGCTTTCCCTCTCTCTATGCATCTTCTCAACTCTTTTATGCATATATCCAAGTTGTCTAGATCATTTTTGATATTCTAGCATACAACTTAAAATACCTATGCATCATGGGTTGCTTGGGCTTTTACTGTTGCAATTTCAGATAGGTTAGTGAACTCCATGTCAAAGGCTTTCATAACCTCTTTTTCTTTTTCTTGTGGATCAGCCTCACTAACTTGACTTGATATTATACTTTGAAGTTTAATAGTTACCTCAAGTAGTTTTCCTTCAAATCTTTTTACCTTTTTGTTCATTCCAATAATCTCATTCAGAGATAAAATCAACTCTATTTTATCATCGTCATCCACTTCATGTCCTAATCTTGCAAACCCTAATTCAAACTATGGTTTTTCTCATGTTTTTGTTGTGTCCTTGGGTTTAGGAATGATCACTGATTGTTCCTATAGCACTACATGCTCTTCTTCTACCATATCAGTTTGTGTTTCCTCTTTTCCTTCTTCCTTTCTTGTTTCAAATTATTCTTTGCTATGTCTTGTTACTTATCAATCTGTGTCAAATAGCCAACATCGGCTTCTTGGTCATTGAAGAGGTTTTCTTCACTGTCTAAGGTGATATGTGTTCCTTCAATGTTCATAGATTCACCTTCAATGTTGATGGAGGGTGGTGGAGTTGGTGATGATTTAGTCTAATTTTCTACTTCAACCGCTTGATCAGATTCACTAGTTTTCTCACTTGGTCGAGAGGTCATTACCTTCACAACCGCTTCCTTTGTTTCTTTGTTAATCTCCTCATAATTTCCTCCCATTATAAGTATTGTTCTTCTTTTCTTCCTCAAATGGGTACTTAGATTTTTCATAATTTCCTTGAAATGTTCTTCATCTTTTATTTCACGTAGATTTCTTACAAATCTTTCTCTTATTCCATTATATTCTTCTGTAGCTATCCTCTTTCTGTTTACCAATTTCTCATAAAGATTGTCAGGGATCTTGCCTTTGATATCATCAAATTTCTTGTCTGCAAGGATCATGTGTCTGACAACTACATTCTCTAGATTCAACTTCTCAAAGTTTTCATACATCTCATAGTACTTGTTTAACTTAGTGAAATCCCCTTCATTAATGATCAAACAATTCACTTTATCTATTTTGGGCTTCCATTTCTTCTTATTGCTTCCTACCTCTTCATCTACCTTAACTACTGATGTTTTCCTTTGAACTGGGGTAGAGATAGTCTTCTGTCTTTTACCTAGTCCACTTTCCATTTCTTTAACTCTCTTGGTTGGTGTAGTGGAGGAGGATCTTGTGTATTTCCTTACTTCTTGTACTTCCAATTCTTCAATTCCTTCATCCATGTCCTAAATTTCTTTAGTAGGTGCTACAAGGGATGTCAAGGGTGGAACTGATAGAATTTATTTTTGTCCAATGTCCCTGATTGTTGTTGTACTGTCAACTCTTTTCGTTGCCATTTTCTATGCTTGTGATGATTGTGTAGAATTGAAGTTCTCTTCATGTGTCCCAAATCTAGGACTCTTAGTATCCAAATTACTCTTAAGTAATCTTCTCACATAACCTTCAATCTCAACTTCTGAAACCTCATGCTCAAGAGGATCTACAAATTCTACTCTTGGCTCAACTACTTCAATATAGGTAAAGTCTGTATCTACCAAAAAGAATATGTGATCTTTGTATTTTTCTACAATAGATGGTGGAATCCTTGATCTTTTCTTCATTTCATTCTAAAAGGTTTTAATCACTAAAGTAGCACTTTCATTCACTTTGTCTATAAGGTGTCTCAAGTACCCTTTATTGATTCTATCCATAGAATTTATGTTGTCATTCCCGTCAACTCCTATAGTGTATGGGAATCTTCTCAGAAAATGATAAAACATGTATGTGATTAGAGATGAAAATCTAAATTGTGAATTCTTGGTCTTTCTGATCTTCTCAAGGTTTTGTGTCAGCTCAATCCTAAAAATTTTACACATATCTACCTATACTTTCTCTACACACATAAGATAAGATGCATGTACCATGCCAATTTACATATCATCTTCTCTAGAACTTGCACAAAACTTTGAAGTCAAAATTTTGCACACATGTCTAACATCACCTTGTTTAATCTTACTTATGACAATTCCTCTTCCATTGTACAAAGACTTGGTGTTGTCTAACACTATTTTCCTGGCATTCTTCTCATTTAAGGGAATCACTCTTGACTTAGATAAACCAATTACCTCATGAATAAGGTCCATGGTTATGTCTATGACTTTGTCATCTAACCAAAACTTTCCATTATGAATTCTACTCAAAAATATCTTGGTCCATTCATCATTATGAAATTCATAGTGAAGTGTATACTTGATAACATCAATCTCACTCAAATGTTCAAACCCTTCTTTGTATGACATATCTTGTTTATAGATCTTATCATATTCCATGATTAGGTTACCATTTCCTATGGTCTCAAAATTACATTTCAAATAACCTCTTATATCTTCCAAATGCAAAACTCCGTCTGGAATGGATGACATGGCTAAAATACAGTCTTCTTCCAAAGGTTCTATAGGTTCCTTCTTCATTCTAGATCTGACTAAATCTTTGATGTGGTGAACTAGTGATGCATCCATGATTCTATAAAAACACAACTACTTTGATAGTGAATACTTAGCAAAATACCTCAGAATCATAATTCATGGCTTTGTGTAGATCTGGCAAGAGATCTGTCTCCAAATCTAGCAAACTGCTCTTAATCTCCACTAACTAGCTATCTTTATCACTTGTAATCTCTTGAAGATCAACTAATAATGATCATCAACTTTTAACCTTCAAATCTTTCAAGATATTGACATCACATTAAATTACTTTACTGCTTCATCCCAAAAGGTTGTTACTGGTTACCTGCAAAAGTTCATTCTTTTCATGTACTTGCATATATATTCATAAATTTATGTTCTCTTAACCATAGCTTTATTTTATCATATACTATCTCATATTAAATTCACAAGACTCAATTCAATCTATTCTAACTTCTACAATATTCTAACAATTTACTCTAATACATAATTCATGAAATAAATGTTTAAGTGCTTTCAGATGAATTAGGAAATGACTCACACTTACTATGAGGTACTTCACCTATCTGATTTCCTAGTATACTGAGTGTGCTCACTTGATCTGTGGCTTTAACAAATTAAAATTCTTCCAAGTTACTACAACATCCTCTTTGATTGTTTTTGGTGCTCACATTTATCCTTGTATAGTTTCTAGGATTAGGGTTTCTCATGTTGTTCATTCTTCAAAATCTCATTGCGTGACCAAAATTGTTGCATATGTGACAAGCTACTCCATTGTTTCCATATCTTAGTCCTATCTGACTGATTTGTGATCTATAATTTCTAGCAATAGGTCTAATCTTGTTGCATCTATATACCACAACTCCATTCCTTTTGTTCGTGTCTCCAATAACTCTCTTATATGCAGGGTTAGTATTTCTAAACATTCTACTACCATTGTTATTATTGGATCTAGGTTTCTTACAATCAATAGCTCTATGTCCAAAACCATGACAATTATAACAATAACCAAAGATAGGTTTAAATTTCTTACCTGTACAATCTCTTTTTATGTGTCCAAAAGAATTGCATGAAAAACATCTACCTTTGGATTATCATCTTCTTTAGGTGGATTAGGTATATCTTCATATTTGTTAGCTTCATTAAACTTATTTTAATCTTTTCTCTCAGAGTGTTCTGATTCTAGTTCTTTTCATTCCTCAATCTTCTTAGGGAACTTATCTTCAAGATATCCAAGACTAGTTTTATCATAAGATGGTTTCTGTTAAGACATTTGTTCATCAATTTTTTCACTGCTGGAATACAGTTTCTCAAGATGTTGCTTAGACTGAGTCAGCTCTTCTTTCACGATTGTATTGTACTTCTCAAGTTCAACATACTGTAATTTTGTTTTCTCAAGTTCATATGTTACTTTGGTAAGTTCAGATTTCAGATTAGCATTCCCAGTTTTTAGATTTGATTCATCTTTACTATTCTCATTTTTCAAGCTTAACTTCAGATCTACAATCTTTAACTCATATTTAAGGATCTCATTTTCTTTCTTCAGTTTTGAAACTTCATCACAGTCCTTGACTTGAATTGTAGGTTCTTTCTTTGATTTCATATCTTTCATCTTTTCTTTTAGTTTCTCAATGTAGTTTTTTGCATGATCATATTTCTCTTTTAGAGTATCTCTTTCTTCAGTAACAATATCAATCGGTTCAAGAGCTTCTTCAAGATTCTTCTGCAATTGATCCATATCCATAGAGATCTTACTCAATCTATTAGGCTTTCTTTGAATAACTTTGTTCTAAGTAACTAAGCTTTGATACCAATTGTTAGAAATAGGAAATACTGAGAGGGGGGGTGAATCATTATTTCACAAAATTTTAATTTTTCCCAATTATGGATATAACAAATTAACTTGAAGCTTGCATAAGAAACTAAACTAAGTAAACTGAATAAAAAGCATAGCAAGAAAAAAATTGAACTCATAACACCATGTTTTTTCTCAAGGAAACCATGGCCAAGGGAAAACCTCGTTAGGGATGATACCCACAACTGATCCACTAATCAAAAGTATCTAGTTAAGGATGTTGACCCTGTTAGGAGTCTATTACATACATATAGTGTCTTTGTCCTGGTTAAAGGACTCTACACCTTGTTAGAATCCTCAAACCTATTAGGATTTTCTATTATGGAACAATTGTTTGCAAGATGAGCTCACTTCCCAAACATGCAATATACAATAACAACTTTTGATACAAAGGTAAAATACAAAACCTTTTACTGTTGCTGAATAGATTTTCTATTCTGATGTAGCTTTGTAGGCTCTTCAATTTCACATATAGATATTTATTTCTTCCTTCTTACACTAGACAAATTCGCATCGGATGTCAAATTATTACAATTTCTATATGTATCATGTATATATTTTGCATTACATAATTCTTACATATATACAAGTTATTACAATTAATAACTTTCAGTCGGCTTAGAATACATAAACTCTTCTTAAAATATAAAATCAATTCATGTTGTCTTAGGGTTAACATCTAGGATGTCATCCCTAGCTACATGGTTAACTCATTATTTTGATAAACAAAATAATCCCTTAACTTATTGTTATCATATTCTACCTTCTGCTCTATTCAAGTTGGCTCAACACTGTCTTTGTAAATCTTTAATATCTTCTTCCATTCATGCCATACAGAATTGTGCTCTCATATGTGTCTTTGATATACAAATAATGATCCATGTTCAAGTCCGCATGTACTTAACCTTCTCACATGAGCATCACTAATCAAAATTGTCTCTGATTAGACTAGTATTTACTAGTGTACTTAGAGAATTTTCTAGTGCACTCATACAAGACTTCTTCCTTCTATTATTCTATCTTTATGTTGAGTATATGTTGCCATAATGACAACATTATGATATCCTACTTAGCCAAATTGGCAAAAAATCCAATGCAATAAACGGTTTGAAAAATAGACATCAAACGCAAAAGATATGAGGCATAGAGTGCAAAAATCATTGCGACGAACAAAAAAGTCAACCGTTGCATGTCCATCTAGAAAAAAGAAGGCTATAAAAAAGGGGAGGAGAGGAGGTTGAAGGTACTTTTCACTCTTTGATTTGGAGGATTTGGAGCTCTGGAACAAGGAGGATGGATCAAATTCTAGTGAAGAAACATCATGGGGAATGAGTGTGGAGCTACCAATAGTTGGATGATGTAGGACCATGGGTGAGTACATCAAGGCCTCTCTGTAATTTGGTTGATTTTATGCATTTCTAGAAAGATTATGATAGCATGTCAGGTGGGAAAGTGGGTCCAGGTGCAGATTTTTTGAGTCCAGATGCCCCAAATGCTTAGTTTGTGTACCTAACTACATAGTTTGTGTGACCCAAAATATGCATTTGGTATGACCAATTGTGGAACCTACACATTTGGTAAGATAAACTATGTAGTTGGTAAGATAAATTATGCAGTTGGTAAAGAAAATTGTAAATAGGGGTAAAGAACTGATAAAAATCTTTGAACGGGTGAAAAAGTAATCAAAATACTAGGGTGGGTCAAATAGGAGACCAACATGGTCAAATTGAAGTCAAACTTAGGTCAAAATTATCTCAAACTTGGTCAACAACAATAGAAAGAAAAATAATGCTAACATAGGTTGCATGATAAACATAGGAGTTGTCAATCTTGGAGACACACAAGAGTAGACCAAGATACTTAGGGTTACACCATTGTTTGTGTTCTCATAAAAGAGACATCCTAGTAGGATTAGGGTTGTACTACATAAATTTTATACCATAGATGAGGGTAAAAATAGGATTGATTACAACAATCATAGAGAGGTGGAATTCAGATACGAGCTCCTTTCACTTATCAACAAGGGAGGATAGAGTGAAGTTAGAGGATGTCTAGCACATTTTATAGATACCTATACATAGGGAGCTTGTAGACTATGAACCACTGATAGAGAGGGTACTTCTACACTAGTTAATCAACTATGATGATGAGGATCTAGGTATGAAAGCTAGTGGGAGACATTTGTGAGCTAGCATGGGAGACTAATCACAGTGATATGATGCGTGCTCGCGAGACTGGTAGTGCCAGACAAGAGAGGATATGGCTTCCCTATTTGATGGGGCCAAGAGTTAGAGAGGATGATCATGTATGGGATAGTATTTACATGGGTTCCATGTATATTAGTGATAATCTATTACCATGTACACTAGATATGGGCTTATGAGTACTGGAATGACATTATTGGAGATATGGGCCTATGAGTATATAAAAGTGTTTCGACCAATGAAGGAGCAAGTAGTGAATCTAGACATTCCATATGTATATTTCTATATAGGAGCATTATCACATGGGCCGATGGGATATGTATTGCATTTTAGGCATGTGATAGACATGTTGGAACCCTAAAATTCGCAAAATTTAGAGTTTTATAATCCATGCCAATAAGAGAATCTCTCTATACAATCATGTATAAATTCCTATTATCAAGTGTATTCTTCAATTTTTAACTCCCTGGAACCTACCCTGGTACATATGTAAAGTGGTTGATTTACAGGTATGTATGTGTTTTACAGTTTGTAGATGCAGAGTGATTCTAGGTAAGTACTTTACAGCAGAACGCTCCTATCTCAATTTGATTATTCCTCTTCATTTTATTTATGTTTAAATACCTCCATGTCGATTTGTAGATCTTTTCGATGTCATTTGTTGGCTAAAATCAAATGGATTTTTCACAGAATTATTGTTTGTAGGGTTTCAACAAAAAGAACACAAGTAGAGAAGTTAGATGTATTTGCAAAAGGCATAGACAACATATCCCACATTGATTATGTGCAGTGTTACACTTATGCTTTTATATGTCAACACTTAATTATTCACTTGCCAAATGCACAACACCTTTAGGAAGAGGGCACATGCCTACAAGGGTAAGCCGATCTAGAGCTGATCATTGACTTTGATGCACCTAGAAGAAGATGAAGACAATTTTTGGAAAGCTATCTAAAATTGTAGAGAAGGAATGCAATTTTTGAACTTCCATCTGAGTCTCAAAAATCGCAGTAGGGAAGGTTGAATAAAAGGTTGACAAAGAGAGATTCATATGATAAGTCAATGGAAATAAAAGGGAACTGAAACAAAAATCCTAATTTTCTAGAGTTTTTAGAAATCACAGTAAGAAGTGTGATTTCTAATTTTCGGCCTAGCTTTCAGAAATTGTAGTAGAGAAGTGTGATTTTGGATTTTTCGCCCAAATTTTAGAAATCATAGTGAGAAAGTGTGATTTACGATTTACTGCTTAAATTTCAAAAATCAAAGTGAAGAAGTGCAATTTCAGATTTTCCATCAAGCTTTCAGAAATCACAGTGAAGGGTGATTTTTTATTTTCCATGAACTGTCAAAAATTGTAGGGAGAAGGTGCAATCTCTAATAGGCCATCAAAAATAGAATCAAGGTGGTATGATTCCCAAAATTCCAAAGGTTGTCTTGGGCCCACCTTTCTGAAGCTATATTTATGCAAAGATCGACATATTTGAAATCTTGAAATCTCACAACCAAAAAGCTTGAGGATTAACCCCAGAATCGCAACATGTGGTAGTAAAGAGGTGGTTAACAAGGCATTTGGGAGTGGCATAACATATTAATGTTTTCCCGACTTTGCTAGCTTTTTTGACAGGTCACACAAAATTGAAATATTATTAAACAAGAAGTATTTATCACTCAAGGAGATTAATGTAACATTTTAAATACTGCATATAATTATTCATTACTAGCATTGCTAAAATATTATTTAAAGGGTTTTATCATATGGGTAATATTTTGATTAGTTTTTGCAAATATATTTTCCAAGTGATAAAGTATTTCTCAAAGAGATTATTTTGGAAAATATATATAACGTTTTTTCTCCTAAAACTCTAATGAAGAGAGAGGTTTGATTAGTTAAACATATCTAATTAATTCATTTTATGTGTAGGAGTTTTCTATCTGATGATATTATTACAAAAGATTTTATTTATCAGATATTTGACAACAAGATATCTTGTGGGATGAAGTGGAAGGGACTATTTTAGAAGGAGCATTCTTGAAAATTTAATTATTACATATCTTAACCTTTATATGGTTAAAACTTTTCATTGTAGTTATTATGTTCAGTTGTTTTAGGATTAGGTTTTTATTATGAAGGGACACATTGGTCTGAAGCTTGTTTTCATCCTTTAGATTATATATTTATAGGGATACCAAGACCATGTGAAAAAAGAGGGATAGAACTCATAAGATAAGATATAATTAGATCAATAATTGCAACATGAACTCTTATGTACTATTTTTCAAAATCAATACAAGATAAGTTTTTTCTCTCACTTTTGGTAATAATTTTTTAATTATTTTCAATTATTATCTTGGATAAATCTATTTCATTAGATTGTCTCTCTATGCAACTCTTATGTTATTGTGATTTCAAAATCAATTACAATCATAACATTAGTTAGAAGGATTGGTTTTCAAACTTCTCTTTGTCTTATTGGTCTCTCAGAGTTAGAGTTAAATTTAGTAAGACTAGTCGTGACTATATAGTTTTAAAATCACACTTCATACAAACGCCTTTAATGTGATGGTCTTGTTTCTAATAAAAAGTTATTTAAATTGTCTCCAAGTTTGTACATAAGATTGAAAATGAACTGAGTGTATTACCCAAGTAGAAGCAAGGAAATGATCTTATCAATAGTTGGATATTGTCATTTAGTTCATGGTTTGAAGTTTTGGGATATTCTATTCAATATTCATTCATTTTATACATTTTTAATCAAACATTCTTGCAATTAATTGAAGTGTTCAATTTTTTGCAGCATTCAATACTCTATAGTTTGTTATATTCACAATTGCATTCATCTCAAGAATTCACTTGCCAAATTGAGATAATACCCAAGTTCTATAGATCTTCTATCTGCTATAGAAAGCCTCCGACCAGTAGATTTGTTTGAGGTATCACCCCACCATCCTTACCCCTACAAAGCCAAAATTTTAGAGGTTACAACCTTATCCTTAGTTGAACCTGTCAATAGGAAAAATCACTTTGGTTTCCCATCATTATATTGGAAAGTCCATAGGAAATCCAATCTATTTTTTTTAGCACCAACAGATTGGCGGTTCTAGTGGGGAGAGTTTCTCACAATTTTCATTGTGAAGATATGTAGAGACTTTTGTTTTAGAGACCATAATTGAATGATATATGTAGACTCTATTGGAAGAGAAGAACTTGGGATAAGAAAAAAGTATTTCCTCAAAATGTGAGGTGGTGACTCTATTGTATTTTGATGAAGTTATGATTGGGATGATCTAGTCATTAGCGACTCTAGTGAGGGAAGGAACTCAGAGAAATTTTATTTCTAACCATTGAAAGAGGGGACATTGTTAATTCAAAAAGTTCTAACTAAGCCAAATGAGACAATGCATTCCAAGTGAAGATAGACCATTGGACCTCAGAATGTTTCAATGCAGTCATAATGATTTATATTTGAGACTTCCATACATTGCACCAAAATTCCATGGAGAAGGTGATGAATCTTCTCTCAATCATTTAGATGCTTTCTATAGGTTCACACATACCTATAGAGAGAATTTAGAAAGTCATGTAATGAGGATTTTTGTTAGAACCTTGAAATATTTTGCAAAGGAGGCATATGACTTATTGCCTACACAAAGTATGTCATCATGGAGGGATTTGGAGTAGTGGTTCCTTGTTGTATTCCATGATGCAGATAATGAAGAAAAGGACTTGTACAAAAATCAGAGTTGCAACATGGAAGAAGGTCCTAACATGTCTCTGCTTGATTAATTTCTCAATTTTGCAAGGTATGAAGGTGATTCTATAGCCCATTTGTTCATAATGATGGTAATTATTTATCAAGAGATACCATCAGACATCATGCATTCACACAAGAGATTTCTAAACCTTCATGAGCTAGGAATCTTGCTAGATGACCCTAATTTTGAGTTTCTTTTTCAGAGATTAAAAGAATATACAAAAATAAAACAATAAATGTGATGATGTTTCAAAGTTAATGAAGAATAAATTTTTGGACAATTTGAGGAGGATGGAGAAAATATGTTCTATGAATAGGAGGTAGATCAAGAATATTCTATGGAAGCGAAATCCAATATGTTTCCCTTAGATGAATTTCTGAATATAAAAAGACAAGATGAATCTCTAGTACAATTGTTCAAGAGGATGTTTAATATTTATCAAGAGATACCTTAAAATGTCAAGCCTCCATTTTACAAGTTATTAAATAAAATATATGAGTTAGGGATTGCTTATGACTCTAAGTTGTATAATTTTCTCAAGCATATACATAATGAAATAGTTGTAGAACAAAATGGATGCAAGGTGAAATCTATAGATGGAGCAAAAAACCCTAAAGAAATTCTAGATGAAGAAGGAGGTTTGGATGAGATTGAGAAGGAATCTACCAATCATGAAATTAGCATGGAAATAGACTGCACCAAATGGAAAGATGAAGAAGAAGATTCTCTTAGTGTGAATGAAATTTCAGATTTATTAGATGATGAATATGAGAGATATGTTCAGAAAAATAGTCACAATTTTGCTCAATCTGCCAGAATAAACAGATTAATAGATTAGGACATATCCAAGGTAGATTTGATGAAATAAATGATAGTTCCCAGGAAAGTGATACATCAAAGAAATAAATACACTATGATGAGTCTAATAAAAAAGGTGTGTGTGGATGTAATTTTGAAAAAAATTCATATCTTTAGTATAATGAAGCTCCACATGAATGTGAAGAGATGATTCCCAAGTATGAATTTTTTTTCCACCTTGTGAAATAAATGTTGATCATTCTATATGTGAACACAAAATGGATGAAATGTATACACTATATATACACAAAGCATTTTCAGAAGATAACATTAATGAAAATATGAGTCTTGTTGATGAGGAAAATGGTTACTATCAAGAAGATGTTTTCAATGAAGGTATGCATTGTGACACACCAGATGATATTTTATATGATGGATCACTGAAAAACTTATAGGGAGCGGTAGATGAATTAATTTTAAAAAATACTCTTGAAGGTACTATATGTGTAAGAATGTTATATGAGAAAGTAGAAGAAGAGAATGCATTTACAAATGGCCTAAATAAAGAGAATGAAAAAATAATATGTAATACCATAGTTCAAAGGAAAATTTTATTTCACCGAAATATTTTTGAAAATCACTTTCATTCTAATTTGACATGTGAAAATATTGGAATATGAGGATGTGATCAACAAAATACAATATGGTTCAAACAATATTAATTACAAGTCTCGTTGAAAAAATGGTGTGGCCCATTTTGTTAGATTAGGTGAAATACTAATCTCCCAAGAACACCTGCATGCATAACCCTGTCACATGGAAGAAGCAAAGAACAGAAGCAAGAAAAATCTATGGAGGCCAAAAAGCCAGAGACATCTTATGGACATGCAAAGAGCAATCTCTATTATGATCCAATAAGTGAATTGTCTAAAAAGAATGTACAAAGGGTTCAACCATATAGTTGAACAATAAAACCCTAAAGCTATAAAGCAAAAAAATAAAGCTAGGTTGCACATTATAATTAATAAATATATTAATTATAATGCACCTAAAAGATAGCTTAAGTAAATAGAGTAATAAATGACTTAATTAATTAAACCAAAGTGATTTAATTAATAAGCATAAGGTATGATTACTCTAACACCCCCCCTTAAGCGTAGCTCAAGAGGGAAGCTAACCTAGCACAGCTATGAAAGTAGAAAATGGGTCCCGGCAACAAGGCCTGATCAGGTACCCAGTACAAGAAAATAAACTAGATGAAGGAAACAAAGCCTCCAATCTAGGGAATGTCCCAAAGAAAGGAACAAGAAAGAGCATGAAGCATCTCCGAAGCATGAAGCTGCAAACACTGTTAGAAGAATACTGCTGGAATCCCCACTGAAATAGTGCATGACCAGGTAGAGAAGATAAAGTCTGAAGAGCTGATCAATCGAAGAGGTGGCCTCCAAAAGCAGGAATGAATGAGTGTCTATATAGTAGATGATCCATCTCACCGAAATGCATAGGTGCCTAGCCACTGCATCCGCCTAGTACATAGGAACAAAAAATGAATACGTAGATCACTCAACCGAACCAAGGAAGCAATAGAGCCAACAGGTGAACCCCCCCATAATGCTGAACTGAGAGAGGGGTGACAGGAACACTGAAATGCAATGCCAGAAACATCTGCAAGAAGAAGAATCAGGAACACCAACAGTGCAACAGAAGTACACACACAGGATAAAGGGCGGTGTCATAGACACAGTCTACATGGGCTAATGTCGTGGAAGGTATGCTCACTTGACAAGAGTGGATGCGCCTATAGTGGCAAATGCATCAGAATCCCCCCATGGCACTTTATAATTGAGTGCGAATACTAAAACTGAACCAGGTGAAAAAGATCCCAGACATGCAAAAGCAGGCACTTTATCTCAGTGCGTTTACAGAAAAAAGAATGCAACAGAAGAGAAGCATACAATGCTCAAAAGACAGAAAGAAGAGTGAGCTATGAACTCAGAAGAAGAGATCCCCGGACCTGTAGAACCAAGCACTCCACCAGAGGGCATAAACTGTCAAATGCAGAGGAGTGAAAACCTAGAGTAGAATCTGGAAAAATAACCTTAGCCACTGAATAGCACACTGAACCAGCTTTCCGAAAATACCAAGTTTGCAGAAAACTGAGCCCGGATGTGAGAGATATAGTGTCCGGAATGCAAAAAGTACCCGTGACTTTGACTGGCAGAAAACCCCTGCAAACAGAAAAATAAAATAACCAAACTGAAAAAAACAGAAAGGTCTCGGAACCAGCTTTTCGTCGATATCTCGTTTGGCAAAAAACGCCATCGTATGCTCAAGTTACGGCAAAAACAGTGACAAGTGCTCTGGCAGGGACCTGAAAAAGAAAACCTCTGAATGCAACAGCCTGGTGCGAAAAATGGAAGAAGAATCTGGAAAAAAGCTCTTGTATAAAATGACCGTCTCAGAATCATCTTTCCGATGATGTCTCGTTCACCCACTAACTCCTCCGTATGAGCAAGTTATGCCAAAAAAAGCATCAGGTGCTCCAGGAAGGCAAAAAAGCAGTCCTGCCTTCGAAAGCATGGTATGAAAAACGAGGCAAAAAGCTCAGAACGAAACCTCCATAATTGCGTTCATCTCGGAAAGAGCTTTCCGATGATATAAAAAACTCCCAAATACGCCTCCAGATGAAGAAGATATGGTAAAAAAGGCCCAATTACCCTTAAAAACAGAGCCCTAAAAAAAAACATGCAAATTTTTTTTAAAAAATTAAAAAGCATGTCCGCTGACGTCATGCTGACGTCAGCAGAGGGCCTGGGGGCTGAATCAGGAAACCCCAGGTCATGTGGGGGACCAGGGGCTGGTGCTGGTGCCGGCGGTGGGCGGGCCGGCGGAGCGGAGGGCGCGGGCGCGGGCGGCGGGGCCGGGAGCGGCGGAGGCCGCAGACTGGCGGAGCGGAGGGAGCACGGTGGCTTGCAGCTGCAAGCGGCTCGGTGGAGGCCGCGGGGTGGCGCCCGGGTGGCCGCTAGGTGGCACCCGGGAGGCCGCCCCGTAAAAAAAATTTTAATAATTTTTTTCAAAAATCGTCGTCTCGGAGTGCGTGCCAGGGTCGTACAGCCCTCGTATGCAAAATTTTTTTGCCTCTGATGCCACTGTGTCCAAAATGGACAAGTTTTATATGGATTTAGGGGTTCTTGGGCCTTCCGGACACAATGGTGGTGTCCGTTTTTTCCCAAGGTGAGCCAAATTTTGGCTCCCCCTCAGATCCACAAAAAAAACTTCTGAAACCCTTGAAAACCTCCTGCTTCTGAAACACTTCAACAAAGCACGAACAGTGAGCAGCAAGATGGCTCTGATACCATGTTAGATTAGGTGAAATACTAATCTCCCAAGAACACCTGCATGCATAACCCTGTCACATGGAAGAAGCAAAGAACAGAAGCAAGAAAAATCTATGGAGGCCAAAAAGCTAGAGACATCTTATGGACATGCAAAGAGCAATCTCTATTATGATCCAATAAGTGAATTGTCTAAAAAGAATGTACAAAGGGTTCAACCATATAGTTGAACAATAAAACCCTAAAGCTATAAAGAAAAAAAATAAAGCTAGGTTGCACATTATAATTAATAAATATATTAATTATAATGCACCTAAAAGATAGCTTAAGTAAATAGAGTAATAAATGACTTAATTAATTAAACCAAAGTGATTTAATTAATAAGCATAAGGTATGATTACTCTAACACATTTTGCATACTATGGTTCAGGAGATAAATATTTCAAAACAAAGGAGTTATAAGGGAGATTTACCACAAATTTCCTCTCAAGATTGATGCCAATTCAGAAAATGATTCACTAGGAAATATTGAGCACAATTACATTCGTGGTAAATCTAAATATGTAAATAAAATTAATTTCAAAGGTTTCTCTAAAGAAGGGAGGCATAATGAAATGTTAGGGTTTCCAAAAGAATACAAAACTCATTGGGAAAGTAATTGCAATATTAAAAATCTAGAAAGAGCCAATTGTGAAAGAGGAAGTGAATATAAAAATCAATTGGTATCAACGCGATGCATCTATGAATATTATAAAGTAGATGAAAGGAGTGTAATAAAATATATGATTGGTAAAGAAGATAATAGTACTTTCAGAAGGCTCATATTGTCACATGATCACAATTAGATCTTTGACAGAGGAAAGGAGTAATTTTCCCTTTTTGGGAGCCTGAGGCCACCCAAATGGAATGCAGAAAAAATATTTACATGAAGAGTTATTCTAATGGTCTGCTTCTATAGAGATAACTAGAATCTCCCTATGCTCACAAGGAGCATACGTCCCTAGAAAGAGCCAGTGTTGGAACCCTAAAATTTGCAAAATTTAGAGTTCCAAAATCCATGCTAATAAGTGAATCTCTCTATACAATCATGTGAATGTTAGGAATAAATTCTGAATATGTCCTATGGGGGAGTATTTAGAGTCATTCTATAGAATTTGCATGTTGCATTCATGATTATGGTTGTCATTGATGTCAACACAGTGATCTAGTGGACATTATCAGAGAAGTAGACAATGTTTGAATTAGCGCATGTGGAGTATTGTAGATCAAGCTATGTAGAGTTGAGTACTTACTTTGTATTGTTTCTTGAGATCATGGTCAAGAGCACATATCAAAATTCAATTTTTCATGATAGTTATGTGTAATTCTATGGAAGTAGTATTCAGGTAGTGTTCTTGAGAAGTGACTTGTGGTAACTGGATGATATCTCCTAATTGGGATAGAATCTAGGCATGCAAAGTTTTACAATTGATGAAGAAATTGTGGTAGTGACATTGATGTGATAGCATGGTCAGAGGTCGCACAAGTGAAGATTTATTTTGTTTGGAAGCTAACAATTTTTATGTAATTGTGGAATATTATGTAACATGTGAAGGTTTATATTTTGTAATTGGTTAAGCCTTGTTGGCTGAATCATTTTTAATTATTTGAGTGTGGTATAAAGGAAGGATTGAATTCCTTTATTATAATGTAAGGAATATAGATGATAATTGTAGAATTGAGCAATATATGTTGTAAGAGGATATGTGAATTGCAAAGATTTGATATTGGGGTATGTGCAGGATCATGGTATGCCAAAAAGTGGTGATGTGAAAAACAAGTCCTAATTGATAGACTCTTTGAAAAACAACTAAAAATTTCAAATAATATAACATTTTTGAAATCTAAAATATACATCACATTTTATGCTTCACCTAATACAATAATAATAAACAATTCTTTCAATTTGATGAAGTTTAGACTTAGTTAAGGTGGTCAGACACAAGAGTTTTTAAATTCAGGAAAATTTGTATCAGAAAAATCATAATTAATTATTTACTTGGAAATAAAATACAAAAAAATATACATCACATCCGGACATGAGTCTACTACTTTTATCTAGAATCTTATAAAAAAATATTATGCTTTAATTTTTTTTAATGTGGTTAGACATACACCTACTTGTTATCTTTCTAGTCCTGATTGATAGAATAATTGAAAAATAGCTATAACTTTCAAAATGTATAAAATTTTTAAAATCCAAAACATGTGTCACATTCTATGCTTTTCCTATTACAAGAAAAAAAATAAGAAATTAAATTGATAAAGTTTAGACTAAGTTAACATGGTCAGACACGAGAGTTTTTGTATTTTGGAAAATTTGTAGAAGAAAAATCATAATTAATTATTTACTAAGAAAAAAATTGCAAAAAAATATGTGTCACATCCGGACATGAGTCTACTACTTATATCTAGAATCTTGTAAGTTTTTTTTATCATTTTATTGTGTTTAAGGTGGTCAGACATACACCTACTTCTTATCTTTTTCCTGAAATTTTCCTGCTACTACATTATAATTTGAAATTTTCAACATATAGAATAATTGTTTTTCAAAAAAGGCCTAGTATCTTAGAAACTAAATTCAATTTTATACAGATTATCTTCTTACATATTTTTGATATAATATTTATACCTTTTTCAAATTTTTATGTCAACTTGCCAAAACCTAATTTTTTGAATTTTCATTGCCACTTAAGGGCCTGGTTTGGCATACCATGATCCTTCACATACCCATTGAGATCTGGTGAAGTAGTTGGTGTAGTTTGATATAGAGAGAGGAGCAAAGATAAGTTGTTGATATTAGTCATTATTGGTATTATTCTATTTGGATAATACAAAGATTAGTTAGACAATGATTTTAGTGATCATTCCCTTGAAGCTATTTGGATAGTGAGTCCTTATGTCTTCCATAACTCTTAACTGGGTTAGAACCTTTTAACAAGGATTCAAAGTCTCCTAATAGGGACTCATATGTACTAAATGTATTTCATAACACTCCTAACAGATTCCATCCTCTCACGAGGAATTTTCATATTGGTACATATTTTTTGGGCATCATTCCCACTGGGGTTTACTCTCTAATCAATAGGTTCCCTAGTCAACATATCTTGTGTTATTGTGTTGTTGTGTATGTTTATCTTTCTATGGTTATTTCTTATATTGATTACATGGTTGAAATTTGTTAATGGTGATAAAAGTTGTATTTATCTGATAACTGATTCACCCCCCCCCTCTTAGTTATCTTGGTGGACTTTAATTTCTAACAATTGGTATTAGAGCAGTAGGTCCTTGAAGGACAAGTTTAACAACTTACGAAGATCTGTGGTGAGTCATTTTAGGAAAGAAATCCCTAAGTTTGATGCAGTAAACTATGACAGGTAGAAAAAAAAGATGAAGACACATTTTCTATGTCTAGGACTAGGATACCAGTTAATCACAAAGAATGAGAAGACTATCATTGAAGAAGACAAAATTTAAGAATGTACTAATGAGGAAAGATATATGTTCATGTGTAACATACTTACCAAAGAAGCACTCTTGTCAGCCCTTCTAGAGAATGAATACAATCAGGTAAAATATCTAAGGACATGTCATGAAATTTGGTTAGCTGTACAATCTAATTTTGAAGGTTATGTACATACAAAGAGAGTTAGATTACATAATTGGATATGTGCCTTTGAAGATATAATAATGATGGAAGATGAATCTGTTAGAAGTTATATTGGTAGAATGTTAGAGATTATTGTAGGTATTAAATCTTGTGAAGGAAATAAGACTGAGAATGAAGTAATATGGAAGATTCTAAAGACATTAACTCATGTATTTAAGCATACAATGAAGATGATTGAACAAGTTATACCTTGTACTAAGAAATTTACCACAGAAACTCTTCTTGGAAGATTAGAAGCAGTAGAGATAAGCTTGAGACAGTCAAGAGATCTACCTAGAATTGAGATAGCTTTCAGCACACTTAGTGTTCACCCTACCTTGTCAAGAAGTATTGGTGTAAATGGAGATTATTCTATTTGCAACATATCTAAGACCAAATAAGATAGAAATATTGAGGAAGGAATTGCCTTGCTTGTGAAAAGAGAGCATGAACATAAGAAAATATTTAAATGTTAGACTTGTCAAGAATATGGTCATTTTGCATCTAAATGTCCTAAGAGAGTAAAGAAATATAAGAATAACTTTAAACCTAGAAGATCTAAAGAATTTTACTATGCTAATGATGAAAAATTTGAGTCTAGTAATGAGAAATCCCTAAGTGAAAGTGATAATGAGAATGATGATATAGGATTTGTAGCAATAAAAGAAGAAAACTCTAAAAATGAAGTTAGGGAAGAAAAAGCCTTAGTTTCCCAAGTAGAAAAGAGATATGATTGAATTATAGATAGTGATTGTTCACATCATATGACTGGAGACGTGAAGAAGTATATAAAGTTTAACAATTCTGATGGAGGAATTGTTAGAGTTGGAAACAATGCACCTTGCTCGATAAAAGGAATAGGATCTATTGCTATTGATGGAAAGACCAACACTAATGACGTTTATTTTGTGGATGGATTGAAACATAATATTTTGAGTGTTGGAAAGTTATTTGATAAGGGATATCAAGTTTGGTTTACTGATAAAGCTTGTATGATCAAGGGTAAGGATGGTAATTTGATTGGAACTGGATCAAGAACTAGAGGTAATGTATTTCAGTTGAATCCTGTAGAGATGACATGTTTGATTACTAGAATTGATGACAGTTGGTTATGGCATAGAAGGTTTTGTCACATAAACTTTGATAACATTGTGAAAATTAGCACTACACTTGCAGTAAGAGATTTGTCTAAGATTATGAAACCTACTAACTATTAGGAATAGTCCCAAGAGATAATTGAGAGGGGGGGGTGAATTAGTTATCTAGAAGATTCAATTATTTATCCAATTAAGTATATAAGAAATTTAAGCATAAACACAATATAAGAACACTTAATACAACACCACAATTTTGGTTATGGGGAAACCCAAATAGGTAAAAATCCAGCTGGGAATTAACACCCACTAAGAACTGCACTAGAGTATTATGATCCCTGTTAGAAGATCTTACAATCCTGTTAGGAGTTGATCTTTACAATGCATTAAGTACAAGGACCTGGTTAAGGGTTAGACCCTATTAGGAGTCTTTTTCAATTAACCCTGTTAGGGGTGAGGACACACTATCCAGGAGCACACTACTCAAAGGGGTGAAGGCTGCAACCTTCTGTTTAACAGATACACACTATATTTAGATCTTGGTGAACTTCATGTAGAATTGTTGTCTTGATCAGTTCCAATGAATAGAATATACTCTCTAATTTTTCACATATACCTTCTATTGATGGCTCAACACTTCTCACTCTCTGCTCTACTCTTATCTTTCAACTATCTGCCATACTTAGCAATGACAAATGACTACCTATAAATATATTTCCTCTAAATGATATAATCAAGTTGACCTATTAGAACTATCTTGAAATCATATTAGAGAATCAATACAACTCTCCAATAACATCTTAGTCAACTCTACTAAACATGCAACACAAATTAGGATCATGCAACTCCATATGAGTAGACGCGTCGCTTCACATAGTTGGCTCCACTAATTTAAGTCCAACTTCCTTCTTGTGATGAATTGCATCATATGATTTTAACCAAATATTCTTAAATCTCCTCTAAACAAAAATCCATGCACACATACCGAAATGATAAGTGCAACTAATACAACAATAAAAAAAAATGTCGAATCTACCAAACAAACTCAGGAAACTATGACTATCAATTGGAGACTTCATAACTCAATGTATACTACACATCTAACTTTGTGTCCATGAACATAGAATCATACATATGTCTAAAAAATAAATATAAATGCACAAGGCTTTGTTACAACCATACTATAAATCACATACAGAACTCTTCTTGGGACCTATTAGGGAGACTCACTGATAAAGACTATTGTATTATTGTCTTCACTTGGAATCAACCTCTACATCTATGATATCATAATGATAATGTATCTAGGAAACATATACTCAAGGATTTCTCCATCAGGCTTCCACACATGCTTCTTACCATATGTTTTCCTCAATGAGAAACACACAGTCTGTAATCTGGCTTGCTGGTAAATCTCCAACAATCTCCCCCTTTGACATTGATGGCAACATATGGAATGAAAAACACCACTAATCCAAATGTACAATTATTTTATAACATTCTCCATTTCCTCAACAAAACTCCCACAAGGATGAATCCTCCATATGTTTTTTAATTCTCTGAATATCAACTACTATAACTCCTTACTATATATGCCCCCTTACATCATACTCCTCAACTATATATAATCTCTCTTTTTGTATTATTTTTCATGACTATATATACTCCCCCTTTGACATAAATGGCAAAGGCCACCAACACAATTAAGAACCAATACTACTCCTGAAGTAGAGTAGTCAACCCTTCATTAGTCACTGAGGATTGATGCACTTCTTCAACTCTAATCGGATTAACAGAAGAGAATTACTCTCAGCTTCTCACTGAGATACTCAAAAGTATCCTTAGGTAAAGGCTTTATGAATATGTCTGCTAGCTGATCTTTTGTGCTCACATAATCCACCTTTAATTCTTTCTCTACTACTTTCTCTCTTAGGAAGTGATACTTTATCTCAATGTGTTTTGTCTTTGCATGCATCATAGGTTTCTTTGACATATTGATAATGCTAGTGTTATCACAATGAATAACAATAGGATAATAAATCTAAATACTAGAATCTTTTATCATCTGCTTGATCCACACAATTGTAGAATAATTTAATGCTGTTGCAACATACTCTGCTTCTGCTGTGGACTAATAAATATAATTTTTCTTCTTACTTGTCCAAGTAACAAGTTTATCTCCAAGAAATACTGCTCTTCCTAAGGTACTCTTCCTATCATCCACGCATCCTACCCAATCTGCATCTGTATATACATGAAGTTCTATATTTTTTGAATTTGGATACCATAAACCATGATCTATATTTCCTCTTAAGTATGTGAATATCCTCTTTACTATCATGAGATGACTTTGTTTAGGATCTTTTACAAATCTTTCAACAATACCAACTACATTGGAAATATTAGGTTTAGATTGAGTAAGATAGATTAGTTTACCAATCATAGACTTATACAAGGTTATGTCTACTACTGTTGAATCATATTCTTTTGAAAGCTTGCATCCAGTTATCATAGGAGTACTTACTAGCTTATAGTCATCCATCTTGAACTTCTTCAATATCTATTTTACATACTTAGACTAATTAATGAAAATACCTTTCTCTTTCTGCTACACATTCAATCCCAAAAAGTACTTGATAGGTCCAATCATGCTCATTTCAAATTCTCTCTACATCTCCTTAGAAAATTCAACACTAATCTTGTCATTACCATAAAAAATTATGTCATCAAAAAATATGAAAACCAACAAAAATCCATTAGATGTTTCTCTTATGAATAAATTACAATCTGCTGCTCCTTTCTTGAAACCAATCTTTGTCAAGTATCCATCAAATCTTTCATACCATGCTCTAGGGGCTTGCTTGATTCCATAGAGGGCTTTCTTTAATCTGCATACCATATCAGGTTTGTCTAATAAGATGAATCCTTCAGGCTTCTCTATGTATACTTCTTCCTTCGACTCTCCATTTAGGAATGCTGACTTAACATCCATCTGGTATACCTTAAATTCTTTGGAGGTAGCATAGGCTAGAAACAACTTTATGGATTCCAATATTCTTATAGGGGAAAATGTATCAGAATAATCAATTCCTTCTCTTTGTGCATATCCCTTTCATACTAGTCTTGCTTTGTTTCTTACCATTGTTCCATCTTCATTCATCTTATTTCTGAATATCCAATTGGTTCCAATCACATTCTTATCACTGGGCCTAGGGACCAATTCACATGTATCATTCTTAATTATCTAATCTAGCTCTTCTTTCATTTCTTCATGCCAATCTAAATCATTACATGCATCTTCATCACTTAAGGGTTCAAACTGTGAAAGTAAACATACCTCTTCATTTTCTTTTGATCTTGTCATGACTTTGATGATCTAATCTCCAATGATATCTTCCTTTGAATGATATCTAGATCTAAATTTAGGAACATTGGGTGTGACTCTCTCATCCAACTTTTGAGATTCCTATTCACTAGTTTTAGGGTCATTGAATAATACATCAATGTTGTCAAACATTTCATCAACAACTATTTCTCTAGTGGTGGGTCTAGGTTCTTCTTCAATCATAGGTGTATAATCATGATACCTCTCTTGAATCATAAACTTCTCATCAATATTAACATGAGCACTTTCAATGATCTTCTTTAATCTCAAGTTGAAATACCTAGCACTTTCTTCTAGTAGAGTAACCAAGAAAAATACCTTCATCACTTGCATCAAACTTGCCAATTGCTTCATCTCTCTTGGTGGAGCACTTGCTTCCAAATATTCTGAAGTATTTGACTGTAGGTACATTTGAAAACCATAGCTCATAAGGTTCCTTGTCCGCTCCTAGCCTCAATTGTATTCTATTGATAGTATAAACTGCAGTATTGACCGCATCTCTCCAATAGATGTGTTCGACCTTTCCTTCAATCATGATGGTGCGCGTTGTGTCAAGAATGATCCTATTCCTTCTTTCTACAATTCTATTTTGCTGAGGGGTTCTAGGAGCACTTAGTTATTTCTTTATCCCATGTTCTTTGCAATACTCATAAATCTGTCACAGGTGAATTCTCCTCCTTTATCTGATCTTAGACATTTAATCTTCAATCCAGACTCATTTTCAACCTTAGCTTTGAATATTTTGAACTTCTCAAATTCTTCTGATTTATCCTTTAAGAACGCAACCCACATTATTCTAGAATAATCATCAAACAAAATAAATTACCTTTCACCATAGTATGATCTTGTTTGAGTTGGTCCACATAGGTCTGTATTAGGGATAACTTTAAGGAACCCCCCCTTCCCGAAAAGTATAAAATTGTGGTGAATCACGTGTTTTGAGGGGAAAATTTTTAATAGTGATGGTGAATTAGCTGTCAAAATATGGATATTTGGTGGCAAATCTTTTAATAGTGTATACAATGTTTATTAAAAAATGGCGACTATAATATTTTTTTATAATAAAATTATTAATATTGATTGCGAATTATGTGTCAAAATATTGATATTGGTTGGCGAATATTTCAATAATGGATACCATTTTTATAAAATTATGGCAAAACTATTTTCCAAATATTTGAATTAATATATTTGTCATGGCAAATGGTTTTAAAACATTTATAGTTGGTATGGTGATTGAATAATTTTGGAGAGATTTTTCACTAAAGGAGTTAACACACCCAATTCCCTCCAAAAGAAACCTTCCACCATTCACATGACACACGTCTGTTGGATTTAAAACAAATCAACAACCAAAGGTGAATTTCGGGCCTTTTGTTGGTCTTCATAATATTTACAAGAAAATCTCGGTAGAATCATGACACGTGGTATGATACCACGTGTTCATACCACATGTCATGATTCCACAGAGGTTTTCCCATAAATATTATGAAGACCAACAAAAGGCCCAAAATTCACCTTGGGCCATTGATATGTTGTAATCAAATGGTCAACGGACGTGTGACACTGTGAGTCTGAGGAAAGATTTAAGGAGATCCCGAGTGATTTTATCATGATCTAAGTAAGTTTCTTAGTCATCGAGTTATTTAATAGTAATATTTGACTCTAGATATATATGGTGGAATCTATATCATAAGGGAAAACCCCTTTAATTGATGTAGAATTTCTTATCGAAGATGTGAAAATATAAGGTATTAAAAATTTTAATCGTATTATTAAGAATATATTGTTAAGGTCTTGGTCTAACCTAAGCACTAATTATGGTCCCCCCAATCCTATTAGAGAACATACTTAGTTATTAGGGAAGCTTGATTAAGATTTCAATTTTCATGTCAAATGTACTATTGATATCTATCATGATAATTAAGTGAAATGGTGTGATGGCCTGGTATTACCTAAAGTGAACTTCAAATTGGTCTATAGCTTCTTGGTGAAGACACATGTTGTGACTAGTCACCTTAATTATGTTGGGAAAATATGTTCCTTCACATATTTAGGAGATGATTTGTCATTGATGTCAATGACTCAACATATTTATGTGTTCAGACAATATTGCAGTGTTAGTGTAGAGATGTTCAATCTAGATTCTAGATGATTAGTTCGGTGAGGCTATTGTATGAAAGATCAGATGCTACTAAGATTAAGGTACATATATATGGAAGGATGAGTGTAGATGTTATATATGATGTTACTAAGGTTTAGTGTAATATTTGTTAGACTTACAGGTGATTTAGCAAAGACAAGTATTTTATTGATAAGACAGTGTTAACGAGTCTGTAATATTAGATAGAAATATTAACTAATGGTGATGAGTAGATGAGTCATGACATCTATTAAAGTAATGTGAATTAATGGTTTCTTTGATGGCACCTTTCAATTTTCATTGACAGATAGGTGTGACATCATATAAATATTAACTATTCAGTACCTCGATTGATTAATGCCTTAAAGTTAATGCTTGAATGAAAATGTCATATCATATAAGGACAATATTTTCTGACCATTCGATGATCTTAAATCAATGGTAAAACTTCATTTCTTGCCACCATTTCACTGGTAACGTACTTTTCTTCTTGTTTCTACTTCTAGTAACGTACAGGTTTTAGGTTTTTTTATAATAAAGAATTATTATGTCCATCTGCGTGGCACAAGTCTTTCAGCCTTCATTATTCCCAAGATAGAAAATGTCTTATCATAAGTGTTGTTTCCAATTTCATCCAGTGTTGCATTAAATATGAAAGATTTGGAGATTTTTGGACAATTACCATTTATCTTGTGATTTAAATAGATCTTTAGGGGAATCATTTCCAATCACGAGTTATAAATAGATCGATCTATGCTCATTAATTTTTTATTGTGAAAGCATATTTGTGAGAATAGTCTTCGAGTGTTAGGTTCTCTATGAAAGAATATTTGTTAAAATAGTCTAGGAATGGACACTCCAATTCATTTGAGATGCACTACCTTGGAGGACCAGAAGGCCTTTTTGGGCCTAGTCACAGACCCAATCCTGGCGTCTATTATTATGGAGTTCAGAGCTTCACCAAGGAGGCTATAAGAATCATGCTCGAATGTGAATTTTTGGAGAGCGAGAATATGTATAGAGTCACCACTGACATTTCATCTTGATTCTTGGCTTCTCTGTTGGACCCGGGGGGGGAAAAGGTGGATATGATTATGATTTTGAAGAAAGTTTTCAAAGAAGAGTACCTCAGCGATGATGTGCATGTTGTCATATTTTCTCAAATTGGGGTTGGAATTCCTTGGGAAAATGATTTGCATAGGATTCTAGAACCAGGAGTAGTTCCTAGGCAACCATTCCTACTAAACCTTGATGATGAGTAGCTCAACCATCATCGAAAGTGGGCAAAGATTGGGAGGGATTTCCTCTGGAAGTGGTACCTACTGGATGAACCCAAGGACTATCAGTGGCTAGATGAATTCTTTGAGATTTTCCTCTCTTCAAACTTCCACATAGAAGGAAGGGAGCCTTAGCCAGATAGTCCCCGAGTCTACGACTCTCTAGTCCCTCTACTCTCTACTCTCTACTCTCTACTCTCTAGTCCCTCGGCCTCTACTGTGTCTCCCTCTAGTGGTAGTAGCTTACTAGAGTTTTTCAAATGATATAAATTGTAAATTATTGAAAAATATAATATGAAAATGTTTTAAGAAATTCGAAGTGCTACTGCTTTTATTTTTTGTTTTTATTATAAGAATCGTTAATAGATATGGTCTTATATAATATAAAAAATTTGTGTTGCGCTTTTGTTTCATGTAATATTTTAATGTTTCCAAACTTTATCATGGATAAGCTATTCTAAATGAATATAGTTACTGATTAATATTCATTTACATTATTGTGTATTAAATTATTAATATTTAAAATCATGAAAATCTTTGGATTACGAGAGATGAACGGTTGGAGTTGTATTTCGGAAGTACTATGGGTTTCAAAAAGCTTTTCTGAAAACTCACTCCGAAAATGTGACACGTTGATGTGTAATTTGATGAAAAGATTGGTGGTACGTTTTAGAAAGATTATGTTACACGTTGTATGTTTTATAAAGTTAATTATATACCATTACAATTTGCCATTACAATTTACATTTAATGAAATCTTTTTAACATTACTCTTAGTTGTAGAGCTAAAAAGAACAGTTGAACCATCGCCGAAGATTTTGAGACTGTAATTTGTGAGAGCCTTAGGGCTTAGAGTTATCTGTTCTCCAGATTTCAAAGTTTAATTTTGGGTAAGATATCTAGCCTGATGCATCCTGATTTTGTAATGTCAAAAATTTAATTTAACCTGCTTTTGAAATTACAATTTACAATTGGGGTTTTCTTAAATTGGGGAATTTTGTAATGTCAAAAATTTACTTTAACCTGATTTTGAAATTACAATTTGCAATTGGGGTTTTCTTAAATTTGGGGGCGAGTTTCTTAAATTGGGGTTTTCTATGATTTTGTTAGTAAATATTTGTGAATCTATGTTGTTTCATTCTTCAAAAGAATAATGGTGAAAGCAAAAACTCAAGGCCAAGGGCATGCAAATGGGAAAACTTTAATAGACTGCAGAAAACTAGTAGAAATCCTTGGTTTCACTGATGAGTATCACAATGTTTATGATCCTGTTATCGACGGTGAAAGGAGACTTATAGCAATTAAATATGCATTGTGTAGTAAGGAAACTGGGCCAAAGAGGCCTGATTTTATAAAATTTAACCCAGCGGTAGGTGCAAAAACCAATAAAGTTGCTTCGTGGGATATTGGTTTGGGTTACATGCTATTACCTGAAGTTTTCCCTTGCCTAGAAATTGTCTTGATTTGTGTAGAAAATTATGATGAAGAAAGAAAAGTAATTGTGAATAAAAATAATCAGGAAGAAATTTTATCAATAAACAAGGAAGAATTTCTCAGTTTGCTAGACCTAGGGTTTGACCCACAAAACTGTAATGTCCATATTGACCTGGGATTGCTAGCAGAGCAATATGAGGTAGTCTCACCATATGAAAAAGATTCATTTATAAAGGGTCTAATAGTTGCAGAGGCAAAGGCTTCATTGGGTGAGAACCATAAGCCTCCTTATGATTTTAACATTTTTGTGCCATGGGTTTAGGATACTATATCCTCGCTAGCATTTTGCCTAGGACTGGAAAACAATAGGGAAGTGGGTGCTAGCATTCTTTAATTCATTTGGGATATCCATTGTGTCAATGAACCAATAAGATATAATTTTGTTGGACACATGGTTCAATCGATGCAAGAACAATTAGCATTGATTAAAAGGGGCAATTCTAAGACATTTAGGTTCACAACCTACTTGTGCTATCTTCTGCTAGCCAAGAATGTTGCAATATTAATGAGCAATGACAACAAGCTAGAAATTCAGAGGGGGACAGGTACTCCATTTCCAATTTATAATTGGACACATCATATAAGAATGTATGATAACAGAAGTAATTACAATAATTTTGTAGACTTCTTTTTGGCACCATTGTACAATAAAATAACAAGCACTCCAATGCCCAGGTTATCTGCTTCATGTAGGGATTGCATCCAACTTGGAAGCACACTTCAATTGGCTGACTGGTACTTAATGGAAGAATACACTGTAATAAGGTTTTATGGGTCAGAACTGCAACCCCACAAACTTCCAATGCATGTGACAGACATGGTGTTTGCATTAGAATATGTAGTACAACTAGAGAGCACAGATAGACTCTTCACTGGCCAATCAAAGAAGAGCATATTCCCTTCCTTACCTTTCTCAATTGGAGGGTTAACATTTGAGAGAAAGGCATTCAAAGTGGAAAATTTTTTTATAGATATTTTTCAATTTGATTTAGAGTAGTACTGGAAGTATGATCCACTCAACGTCATTCAAACAATGCTTGTTTCTAATAAGAACTTTGCAAACTTATTTCAACATGAAAGTAAACCATTGCTAGAGAAGTTGAAAAACAAGGATAGCTGGGATGCCATTAGAAAAGATTTGGAGAAAGTTTCCAGTGAGGAAATTTTTTTATCTAAATAGTTGTCATCACAAATTATGACAACAATAAACTAGGGCATTGTATTGCCTAGGATGTCCTACAATTTCTATGAAAAATCTACTTAGCCATCAAACAAAAAAATACCAAAGAGCTTAGCAGAAGCTTGTAAGGATAGAAAATGGACTAGAACAAAAATGGATGATTTTTGGAGTATGAGAAAGGATCTTGGTGAACCAAAGACTAGTGAAGATCTGGATGAAATAGATGAGGATATAGAGTTTAGCAAAATTGTGGAATTTGGAGCATCCTAGCATGACATACGACACTGAGGATGAATATCCAGACATTGAGGATGATAATCCACCAATTGTATTTACTACAGGGACTGGGAGTCAGAGTGGAACCAGCAAGGAATGACATAAAGCCTATGGAAAAGGGGCAATCATTATGGAAAAAATGGGTTATAAAGGTTGTGGTTTGGGTCCCAAAGGAGAAGGCGTCTGGAATACAATTGAGATAGAAAAAAGTGCTTATGATCATGGTGCAAGCCTTGGAGTTGGGTCTGCTAGTGTCATTGGTGCTAGTGGGACTAGCCAACTTATACAAAAAGTTCCCTCTCTAAAGAGGGAACTAGAATCTACATAGAATCCCATACAAGAAGATAGTGTCAAGAAGCAAAATCTTTCCATTTCCAGAACATCGACAACAATGACATTTGATCCTAAAGAACTATTTGCTAATTCAGGTCTAGCAAAACCCTCTAGAAGTTTAAATCTTCAAAGAGCATTAGTTAGATCAAGAGGCATTGCTAGCTCTGCCTCTGCATCACCTTTCAAACATTCAAATCCTTTTGCAACACCGGATTTTCATTTCAAAGATTTCTCTAATAAATTTGTAGAAACAATAACCAAGAATAAGGAAATAAAGAAGACATTGCAGACTCATGCCCTTAATGTAGCTGTAGAGGAACAACCTGCATCCAATAGGGTTTTACCAACATATGACCTAAAAAGAGACATGATGGAGTTCATGGTTGTTATTCCTTCAAAAAAAGATGGAAACCCACTAGAGAGTCAAATAGATTCATCTGAATTTCAAGTTAGCACTCTCGAAATGGATTTTTCCAAAGTTAAAAATGTGGACAAAATCAATGTGTCAAAGTCTACAAACCAAATGGTCTACAATGCACTGCTAAAGGTGGAAAGAGAGAAAACCAAGCTCAAGAGAAATATAGAAAAGTTAGAGGCAGACATTGGCAATGAAAAAGAAAAGAGGAAAGCTTCAGACAACAGTTTGAAAGAATTACAGAAAAAGATTAAAAAATCAACCTCTACATCAGCAGATACAGAGTAGGAACATGTGTAGGAAGTAGTGAAGGAATAGGAGTAGATAGAGGTAGAGTTGAAGGCACTAAGGGGAAAATTGGCAGAAATTAGTAAAAAACTAGAGGAAGAAAGAGTCAATTCAGAAAAGTTAGTTAAAACCATGGAGAGTAATGTTGCCTCCAACTGGGAATTGCAAAAGCAATTGGAGTCTCAGGTGGATAAAGCCAATCATTGGGAACACAAAGCAGTGGAAGAGAGAGAGAATTGTGAAAAAATTGTAGAACTAAAGAAAGCCAATCATTGGGAACACAAAGCAGTGGAAGAGAGAGAGAATTGTGAAAAAATGGCAGAAGAACTAAAGAAAGCTAATAATACAATTCAAACTTTAACAAATACTAATAATAATTTAGTGAAGATTGCAAAAGAACACATTTGGGGCCAAATATTGGTGATGTCTAATAGCTTTTATGAGTGGTTTGAAATGCTTTAAAGTATGAGAGTATGCTATTTGAAGCTCCATAAGAACATTGAATAGAACATGGATGTTGTCAAGAAAGAAAAGGAAGCAAAAGATATTATGCAACAAATCTACAGTAAGAGTGATAGTTATCTATCAAACAAGGGATTTAGCAAGTGCCTTGATGCCTTAGTAAAGGTATTAAGTATCATTAAAAAATGTGAGAAGCTAAGGGAAGCACATGAATTGGATGACAAAGCTAAGCTTAAGATCACAAAGATGGAACAAAGGAAAGAGAATATGGAAAGTCTTGGTTTGCCTAAGGGATTTGACGTAAATAACTTCATTGGAAGAGAAAATTACAAAATAAGGTTGCAGGACAAAATAAATACTGATTTTTGCTTTCTTCCTACAAACATATCTCCAGATACATTCATGGATTTCATCAAACCAATGAGAACTTTGAATGGAGTTTTAGAAGCAATAGTGATGTCAAGTCACACTTCCAAATATGAATTGCTAACGAAGTTGTAGGAGTGTGACTATACTATGAACCAAATTGTTCTACCATCAGAGGATGTTTGGACTAGCCTACAAATATTGCTTTGAATTTTAAACTACTATAAATTGTAATATATTGCAAATGAATACAAAACAAATTGTTCTCTATCTAATTTTCATGTTTTCCAATTCAATGTATGTTGAGTTACTCTATTTTATTTAGTTATTCTTAGTTGATTTACTCTGTTATATGCTATTGGAATACAAAATTTCATTCAGGAATTTCAAATTCAAATATGAATGATCATTGATGATATGATACAAAGTTACAAACTACATTCTATAGTAATAATACTCTTTGTTCTCAAATTTTAATGATGAAACATAATAAATTCTTGCTTTTCTAAAATGAACATTGAATGATAGGATATAATAGTTAATAAGTTCAAAAAATACCTATTGATTGCTACTGCTAATTTAGCAAAAATTTCCTAAATTTGCCAATTCATATTTGCATCGTCATCATCATCCAATTTTGGTATTCTAGTTTCTTCATTGTTCTCTTCATTTTCGTTTGTGCCTTCTTGACTCTGACCTCCACTTCTATGACTCCCATCACCACCAGTACTTGTCCCACTTGGACTCACTGTCGGAGATTGGTTAATGGTGTTGCCCAACCCTCTTCTTTTGCATCTTTTCTTCCAAATTTCCATTCCTTTTTGATAAGGAAAAGTATTGACATCATACCTAGATGTGTAGACCCTCAAGCATGATTCCAAATTCTTGTCTAGTTTTTTTCTTAGCTTTGATTTTAGGAAGCCCAAAGCACTGAAAAATCTCTCATCCTCCACTGAACCCAATATCATGGTCTAACATAGATCAACAAGCTTCAAGAACTCTGAAATTTCTTCACGCAACATTGTGCTCTATTTTAGTTCTATCCAAAGCCTTGTTGCCAAGCCCTCTTCATGTGGGTTATGCATTAATTGATATTGATGCCTCCTAGTCCTTGCAAAAGTGCATGATTTCCATCTAAGAAGACCCTCATCTAAAATTCCATTGATTGTCACTCCATTGAATTCTATAGATTTGCAAAATTCCTTTATCAAAGTCATCAACCTATTATGATAATCTTCCTTAGATTTTAAGGACCAATATTGAGAAAACACAATTTCCATGGCCTCAATTAGTTGTTCATATGGGAATCGAGATCTTATTTCAGAGGAAACTTTATAGGCTATCCCTTGCATTACCTTCTATAGACTCGATGATCTTGGTAAACTCTTCCCTTGTAACTCTTGTAGCTCACTTCTTTGGGGCACTGTAGTACATTGGTATCTGAAATCCTCTTACACAAACACATAAATCCCCATTTTCAATGATCTTTAAATAATTATTAGGATTGTCCAAATCTGTTAGTTTTCACTAGTGATTAAATCTTTCATTGGATAAATTTAGGTCATTTCAATAGAGACTATCGAGGGCTTGGCATGAAATTTTACGCAAGTGAGCATATTCTGCAATATACATGGCTCTTTGCTGGACTTTTTTTATAATGAACGTCATTTCTTCTAGCATGGGAAGAAGAGATGCTAAAGTCAAAAGTGTGTTTATATTTCTTAACCTCCGAAGCAGGTCACCACATCTCTGATTTTTGTACATCAGTCCAATCAAAGATTGATATTTGGAAAAAACTCGATGCGCTGGTCCATCCAAAGAGATCCATTTGGTATCAAAATCTTTAAGAATCTTGTTTCCATTGGTAATTCCATCAGAAAAGTGTTGAAATTCCCTAAAATGTTTGGGACTTCAACAAAAATATGAGTACAACTCTCTTACTAAATCTTCAACCTTGTTTACTAAAGGAAACTTCTTCACAACTCTAAAAGCAAGATTCATCCTGTGGGCCATACAGTGAATGCCAACAACATATGGTGAACAAGAAGCCTACATCTTTGTGCAAAGGCCATTCCATTGACCTTTCATTACTAAAGCTCCATCCGCTCCAACATAGATCAACTTCTTCGCTATTATCAATTCATCCATACCTCCATATTCAATTAATTGGTTCTTTACTAATTGAAATAAAGTTTCGAATGTCGCATTGTCCCTCAATTTTGCAATAGTTAGTAGATGTGGTTGGTGGACATTATTATATACATTGTAAACATGCATGCATACCCATGACATATTATCTATTGTCATAACTTCATCTAAGGATAATGAAATAAAGGTTGACTCTTTTATTTTTCTCTATACATCCTCTATTTCAACCTGGGCACTACAACTTGCCAATTCCCATCCACTATTTATTGACCAATGAGTGACAGGATAGTTAGGAACTTTTAGAAAGTGTAACAAGCCACTCATTTCTAGATAGTCTGTCATTGGATGCCCTCTGCTCAAAATATGGAAAACATTACTTAATTGGACAGCTTTTTTGTGATCTTCTACTTCACTTGCTTTTGCAAAAATAGCATTAATAGAACCTTGAACTT
Source organism: Chamaecyparis obtusa (assembly GCA_027943335.1). Taxonomy (NCBI): domain Eukaryota; kingdom Viridiplantae; phylum Streptophyta; class Pinopsida; order Cupressales; family Cupressaceae; genus Chamaecyparis; species Chamaecyparis obtusa. The sequence goes on from BSBK01000609.1 coordinate 1,024,590, forward strand.
CACCACGCTTCATCTTAAATTTCTGAAACAAATTATATTCCTTAGCATTCCTTTTATGTTGACATTTCTCTATTTTATATCTTACCACTTTTATTTCCTTTCCATCAATAGTTGAGGTTTCGTAAACCTTACCAACATGTTTCTCTATGGTGTCTAGTTTAAGCTGCAACCGCTTTTACTTTTTATACTTCCAACTACAAATTGTACATCTGCATTCTACTGGTGGCTCACCTACAATTGGATTGTCCATGGGTTCAATAAATGGATACTTTGCTACCCAATCAAATTTAAATCTCCTCGCCATCTCCCATTGATGATTAGTTTTTTCTTTTGATTTTCCTCTCCCTTTAGTGTTAATGTTAACTGAACCATCATCATCACCGAAGTCGATCGCTTCATCTTGGTACTAGTTATTGACTTGAAATTCTTCTTCAAGGTCATCTTCATTAGAGATATCAGGTTCCACAACTTCATCACTAGATTTATTAGGCTCCCCAATTTGTTCATTAGACTCCTGTGTAAATTGTACAGGTTCCTCTGATGATGTACCTTCCTCACTTTGACCAACACTATTGCGTCTACCCACACCAAAGTATGAAGATAATTTTTTGCATTTTGTTGGCCTCGGGCTCTCTTGGACATCTCCACCTACAATAGTCCTCTTCTTGTTTAACATTGACTGTGACATCTCCAACAAATTAAGGCTGCAAATAAAATTTTACTTGAATAAATTATAAGATACTACAGACTAGAAGTCATTCGCTACCGATCGTAAATGCAATTGTGAGCTTAGAATCAACTAAATCTCTTGAAGTCTCCTTCTCTCTGGCATGTTTCAATAATGAAATTCATATCTCTTAAATAGATAACTACAAGTAAACCGTTTTCATATTAGCCATCATATTTTGCCTCATAATCTCCATCGTCCATTTTGGCAAAGGGGTCGATAGTTGCTTATGGTTAAAAACTAATATTTGGCAAACCCACATATTTTCAAATAATTGACTGGGTGAATAGGGTGGGAATTTGGGACATGATTATGTATGATGCATGGCGAATTGGGTCCTAGTGTAAATAAAAATTTTACTTGGGAGAATGGGCCTTTGGTGAATGTTGATCCTCGATGAAGACACCCAATTTAATCCATGGCGAAGAACCCGACTACCATAATTGAAATATGGGTGAAGAACCTGACTACCATACTGATATTACATAAAAATAGTGGCAAACAATCTGACCACTATATGAGCATTTTATAAAATCTGAGTGAACCGATCAACCACTATACGACCATTTTATTCACCAATTTCCTTCCCCTGATAGGCACATATTTTCCAAATGGTGAATAATCACCACTAAAAAAAACCTTGGTCTATATGCACTAGATCCAATTTGTTCTCTACTAAATTATGTTTCCTTCTGAATGAATTCCTCACATGCTTTCCCATCACACATTCCCTACATATTGTATCAACTGGTGTTGCAATGCTAGGAAGGTCTCTTACTACCTTTACATTACTTATCTTCACTATGTTGTCAAAATTGATGTGACATAGTCTTTTGTGCCATAACCAGTTGCCATCTACTTTAGAAACAAAACAACTTGCTTTAGGATTAAGTTGAAAAACATTACCTTTAGTCTTTGAACCTGATGCAATCATTTATCCTTCCTTGTTGTTAATGATGCACTTGTTGTCTTTGAATTCCAACTGATATCCTTTTTCAAGAAACTATCCAACACTTAGTAGATTATGCTGCAATCCATCAACATAAAGAACATCATTAGTGTTGTTCTTACCATCAAAGGTGATAGCTCATCTACCTATGATAGGTTTAGGAGTGTTGTCTCCAAATCTAGCCATGTTGCCTTTGTATCTATCTAGATGTACAAATGTATTATTGTCTCCTATCATGTGATGTGAGAAACTATTGTCAATGATCCAATCTTTCCTGATGTAAGCTTGTGAAATCAATTCTAACTCTTGTTCTTCCTTTTCATCTTCAAGGTCCATTTCATCAAAAATGTTCTCCATTTCTTCAATTCCAATGAATCCAATTTCATCTTCTATTGAATCATCATCTGATACTCCATCTCCAGCATAGTAACATTATTTTGTATACTTACATTTGTAATTAGATTTGAACTTCTTGACTCTTGTAGGACACTTAGAAGCAAAGTGACCAATCTTGTTACACGAAAATCATTTGAATGGTAAATGACCTTCACATTTTTCTTTTCCTTTCCTTTCTTTCTTATAAATCATAGCAATGAAATCATCTAGTGCTTTCTCTTCATCATCATCATCAAAATGACCGGAAGTGTTCAAGGATTTCTTACCATGGATTGGAGCTTTGAATTCTGTCTCACTTTTAGGCTCTGTCTTCAAACTTGATATCTCAAAGGCTGAAATCTTGTTGATTAAGGTCTCTCTCCTAAATTATTTTGAGAATGGTATAGTCTCTTCCAAGATATTTATCTTGTTCTCATATTCTGGTGTCAAAGTAGTCATCAACTTATCCATTATGTCTTCTTTGGAAATATCTCCACCATTGTTTCATATTCTGGAAGCTGCTTCATTAATCCTTTTATTGTAGGCTCTAATGCTTTCTTCAGGTAGCATCTCCAATGTATTGTACTTTTTCTTCCATGTCTTTCTACCTACATTCTTTTCTTGGACATCCCCTTCATATATGTCTTCTAGATACTTCCATATCTTGTAGGCTTTATCTATTTTCTTGATCTCTGAAAACTCACTGTCAGATAATGCATTGATAAGGGCTTCTTTGGAAATAGCATTTTGAGTGAACATATCCTTTTTCTTAAGAGTTGCATCTTCCTTTGCAAGATCTGCTAGAGAGGGAATCTAAACTTCTTTGGTAGCTACTTCAAAATTCTCAAAGGATATGCACTGCAAATGTGTCATCATCTTGTTCTTCTAGTAAAGATAATTTTCTCCATCAAACTTAGGACTTTCTTTTCTAAAGAATACCATCTAATCAACCTCAAGCTATTAAAATTTCTCTTCGAGGAACTTAGCTATGATACCAATTGTTAGGAATAGTCCCAAGAGATAACTGAGAGTAGGGGGGTGAATTAGTTATCTACAAGATTCAATTCTTTATCCAATTAAGTATATAAGAACTTTAAGCATAAACACAATATAAGAACACTTAACACAAGACCATAATTTTGGTTACAGGGAAACCCAAATAGTTAAAAAACCCAGTGGGAATTAACACCCACGAAGAACTGCACTAGAGTATTATGACCCCTGTTAGAAAATCTTACAACCCTATTAGGAGTTGATCTTTACAATGCATTAAGTATAGTGACTTGGTTAAGGGTCCAACCCTATTAGGGGTGAGGATGCACTATTTGAGAGCACACTATTCAAAGGGGTGAAGACTCCAACCATATGTTTATACCAATTGTTAGGAATAGTCCCAAGAGATAACTAAGAGTGGGGGGGTGAATTAGTTATCTAAAAGATTCAATTCTTTATCCAATTAAGTATATAAGAATTTTAAGCATAAACACAATATAAGAACACTTAACACAACACCATAATTTTGGTTATAGGGAAACCCAAATAGTTAAAAACCCTGATGGGAATTAACACCCATGAAGAACTGCACTAGAGTATTATGACCCCTATTAGAAGATCTTACAACCCTGTTAGGAGTTGATCTTTACAATGCATTAAGTACAGTGACCTAGTTAAGGGTCAAACCCTATTAGGGGTGAGGATGCACTATTCGGGAGCACACTATTCAAAGGGGTGAAGGCTCCAAACATATGTTTAACATATACACACTATATCTAGATCTTGGTGAATTTCATGTAGACCTGCTATCTTGATTAGTTCCAATGAATAGAATATACTCTCTACTTTGTCACATAGACCTTTTGTTGATGGCTCAACACTTTGCACTTTCTTCTCTCCTCTTATCTTTCAACTATGTGCCATAGTTAGCAATCACAAATGACTGCCTATAAATATATTTCTTCTAAATTATATAATCAATTTAGCCTATTAGAACCATCTTGAAATCATATTAGAGAAACAATACAACTCTCCAATAACATCTCAGTCAGCTCTACTAAGCACACAACACAAATTAGGACTATGCAACTCCATATGAGTAGATGGGTCACTTCACACAGTCGGCTCCACTAATTTAACTCCAACTTCCTTCTCATGTTGAATTACATCATGCACTTTTAACCAAACATTCTTAACTCTCCTCTAAACAAATATCCAAGAACACATACTGAAATGATAGGCATTACTACTAGAATAATAAAAACAATGTTGGCTCTACTAGACAAACTCAGGAAACTATGACTATCAATTGGAGACTTCATAACTCAACCTGTACTACACATCTAACTCTACATCCATGAACATAGCATCATACATATGTCTACAACATAAATATAAATGCACAAGTCTTCATTACAACCATGTTGTAAATCACATACAAAATTCTTCCTGAGACCTGTCAGGAACACTCATTGATACAGACTACTGTATTATTGTCTTCACTCAGAATCAACCGTTGTGTCTATGATATCATATTGATAACATATCTAGGAAACATATACTCAAGGATCTCTCCATCAAGCTTCCACACACGCTGCTTACCATATGTTGTCATCAATGACAAACATACAGTCTACAATCTCGCTTGATGGGAAATCTCCAACACTAACATGATTTTCAAAGAATATGTTATGGCTAAGTAGAATAGAAGTTCATTTCCTAGTAAGAAGTTCACATCAGTAAAGAAGTTGGAAATTATTCATACAAATTTGAGCGGTCCCACAAGGAATAGAAGATTATATGGTGAAAGGTATTTTATGATTTTTGTTGATTACTTTACTAGAATGGTGTGCATTGCATTTCTTAAAGAAAATTATGTAGCATTTGATAAGTTTAAAGTAATTAAGAACAAAGTTGAGAATGAATCTGGAATGAATATTAAATGTTGAAGGTCAGATAGAGATGGAAAATTTACTTCAAAAGAATTTAATACTTTTTTGTGAAGTGAATGGTATTAAGAGATATTTTTTAGCCCCTAGAACACCTGAACAAAATGGTATTGAAAAAAGAAGGAACATATCAGTAATTGAAGGAGAAAGAGCTATGTTATTTAAGAATGATTTGGCGAAGACATCTTGGAGAGAAGAAGTGAATACAATAGTATATACAATGAAAAAAGTGTTGGCAAGTTGACTATACTATTGTATATGACTACATATAGTGTTGTCATTATGGAAATAAAGTCATATAGATTTTTGGAGTTAGCGCACATTATCATAAGGTTAGAATATGGCTAAGTATAGAAGACTAGGCAGTTAGTAGAGCACCAGAATATCAGAGCATCAGCGCACGTGTGTATGACTAAGTTATGGTATGCACCCTTGAAGTTAAGCTGGAAAGTGTGTATTCATACTAATTCTAAGAGCACATGATCATATGAGACCATATGACGAAGATAAAGATAGTTGAAGTGGTACAAATAGTGAATGCCAAAATAGAACAGAGTATCCAACCGACTGTTAGTATTTTGATTAGCAGTTACAATAATGTTTCATAAAGGCTATGCACCTATTGTAATTAAGTTATAGACTTGTTGATATGTTTTTTTGTAAACACGCTTGAGCCAATTCACTTGGAAGCATTGTACGTAATTGGTTGTAGGCTGACCTAGTTAATTTTTTTGTTAGCGCATATAAATATAAGATGCACCTTTGTAATAAAATATGGAAATGGATATAGAGATAACATAAGTAGAGCAGAGACATGTGAAGTGAAGATATAATAAGTTAGAGATTTACAAGGGGCTAAAGCATCAGTGCACAAAAGGAACTGATTAGACAAGCAGTGTCACAACACCAGTTCATCCAATAGATATAGTGTGTATTTGAGACTAGAAGGTTGTAGCCTTCACCACTTGAGTAGTGAGCTCTAGGACAATGTGTCCCCACCCCTAACAGGGTTATTGTAAAAGACTCCTAATAGGTTCTGACCTTTCACTAGGCCACTGTAGTAAAATCATTGTAAAGACAAACTCCTAATAGGATTGCAAATATTCTAACAAGGATCATAAGACACTAGTGCAGTTCTTAGTGGGTGTCAATTCCCATCGGGGATTTTACCTATTTGGGTTTCCCCATAACTATATTGGTGTTATATGTTGTGATTGTTTATCTTGTTTACATTGATGTTTATTTTAGTACTTAAGCAATCAAGTTAAGTTTCAAGAGTAAAGGAAAAAGAATAAGATATAGTAAACACTGACTAACCCCCCCTCTAAGTGTTCCCATTCCTAACAATTGGTATCAGAGATCTAGTCCTTTGAAGAGAAGTTTAACCACTTGAGGATATCAATGGGTTCAGAAGAAGAAAAATATTTGAAGAATAATCTTATGGTAGCTCTTGAAGACCTTGACAGATCTGAGAAAGAAGTTGAAGAACTAAAATTGAAAGTCAATGGTGCACAAGTATTCATCAAGAAACTAAGACAAGATTTGAAAAATTGTACAAATAATGATCTGGGAAAAATGGTTAAGAAGGTGAATGAGGAGAGCACATCTCTAAAAGATTATATTGAAGAATTGGATGAAAAGATAACTAAAAATCAAGAAGTTTATGATGAACAGATCAAAGAGAACCTTCAACTAAATCAAGAATTGAGACAAGAAAACATGGAAATCTTGGAGCTAAGAAACAACAAAGAAAAGTTGGAATTTGAGTTGAAAGGGTCAAAGAATTACATTGAGAATTTACATAGTAGTTCTGATTTGATAGAGTCATAGTTATATGCACGGAAGCTTAAAGGAGATACTAGCAGTATTGGATTCAATGAAGCACAAAATCAGATTGATGACATGCGATCAAAGATGAAAGCACCATAAGACACTATAGATGCTAAGGAAACTGGAAATCAGACTAAAGATAATGTTGAACCATCTAAGGATGAGTGTGAGCTAGTAGAATGAACTTGTTATGCCTATAACAAGCATGGACATATTGCAAGGGATTTGAAAAAGGTAAGACCTTTCAATGGCTATTGTTATTCATGCAATAAATTTGGTCAGAGAGATATGAATTGTAGATCAAGTCAGAAGAACAAGACACAACATAATCAGAGAAATTAGAATCAACCAAATGTAAGAAGTCCTCAGAACATTACATGTCAGATATGAAATTATAATGGTCACTCAACTAGACAGTGTAAAATGGTAACCCATATTAATGCATCGAGGAATTTAAGGCCTCCTGTTATTTTTCACTCTTGTAACAAGGTTGGACACATCTAAAAGTTTTGTAGTCAAGAATGCAAAGTCAGGAAAGCCCTAAAAAGCTAGCAGTATCAATATTGAATGAAGAAGGAGAAGTCAAGTTTGTGAAAGCTAGAGAAGATGCAAGCTTGATTTGGATAGAGGCAAAGAAGGATAAGGTTGATGAGTATGTATTTGATGCATCCACAATGGATGCTTGCTCTACATCTAGATGAATGACCCTCAGGGTCACAAGGGGAGCTAGTTTAGCTCTAGACCCCTGTGCGGCCGGTATACTCACCCTCAAAGTATGTGCCTTTGGATTTTATATTTTGGAGACTATTTGATGCTATGTGTAAGAGTGCACTGCTTGATGGATTTTAGGATAGAATTTAGAAATTCTCAGTCGAATTATGGTTTATACAGAAAGCATTAATGACATAAATTCACTTTATAGTCTATGAAAACTTACAGATCACTCATTGCATTCAAGTTTGAGTGATTAGAAACCACATGAGCCCTAGCAGTTGAATTGTGAAGTGTTGGAGCTTGATTTACCAGTGAAGAAGTGTGATTGATCAGTTGTGAAGCCCTAGTCTAACACAATGATTCAAAAGTCTTTGAAAAATGATTTGAAGTGTTAACCAAGTAAGTCATGGCTACACCTGTTGTATTTGATGTCGTAAAAGGGAAGAGATATGTTTTTAAAAGGCACCCTTTTAAGTCAACCCTAGATGACCTAGAAGGTGCATTTTCAAGAACCTCTATGGGCATCATGGATGTTGAAGACATTCATGTGTATATATACTATAAGAAGGAACCAATTGGACTTGATAGGATAAGGTCACAACTTGAGTCCATGATGAAACCAAAAAAAAACATTCTTAGATGAGTTTTCACATTTGGAAAACCATCCCATTATTGAGTATGCTATGGCATATGAGTTTTATGAATCGAAGTGGAATAATATATTACTAAGTAGGAATCATGATGGCCTATTCTGGATAGGTGAAGTGCCAATTAGAACCATAGGAGAACTCATTCATGAAATGATAGGCCTCTCTAGGGTAGGTGTCATTCTTCCAGTGGGCAAGGATGTGAGGAAATTAGTTGAAAAGGCATGTAAGTTCAGAAGTGATAGGAGCAGTATGAAAATTGAGCCTATTAAAGAGAAAGACATCAAATTGATGTCTATAATACTAGGTTACAAGTTTCAGCACACCAGTAGGGTGAATTGTATGTCTGTAACCACTATTCTTGCAACAATCAGACTTGTTAGAGAAAATGGAGAGTTCAATCTATGTGAGATCTTGCATGCTCAATTGATTGATAACATTAGAGCCATCAACCATGATAAGATAAAAATATTCAGGTTTGGGTCTCTAATCATTTACATGTACTTCCATATACTTGGAAAGGTCTCATATTTGTACTTAGACAAAAGTATGCCTACAATGCCTCAAATATATCTTAAGGCATCTACTAAGAGCACATTGAAGGATTTCATGGAGCTAGAATTGAAGACATTCTGGATCAAAATGAAGATGAGGTACATGATACAAAGACAACATTTGTTTTATGGTAGAAACTGACATAACATGTATGGAAGTAGTTGAGCCTAGAATAAAGTGGATTCATCCACTTGGTTATGAGGTAGAGGAACCAATCTTGGAAGCATATGCACAAGTATTACTATCAGCACCTAAGGACCCTAGTGAGCCTAGATGGGGAACTTATGAAGAAAAGACAAGGGAAGTTGATTTAGTTCTGAATAGTACAACAACTAAGAGGAAAGCCTCTAAGATTACTTTTGAGATACTCAAAATTCATGGTGTAACACAGGAAGACCTAGACAAAGCAAGAGAAGAAAAGATAGCATTGGAGATTAAGAGCGCATCCACAATGGAAGCTAAGAAAGATGATCCTAAAATGAAGAAATTCAAGATTGAGAAGATTGGTGATCCAAAGGATAAATAGGGTAGAATAGATGTTATCCCTCCTGTGCCCAAAGAGAGAATTGATCTAGATACCACATCACCTCTAGAATACAAAAGAATTCCAAAGAGGAAGAAGGAAACTAGCGCAAGTCATCAATCCTCCTAAACTACCAGAAGCTTGAGGAAGAATGCCCAAGAACCTCTCGAGGTAGGTTTTAGACCTAGTCTTAAAGTGTTGAAAACAAGGATTATTGAGGAAGGTAGAATTGATCAAATAGAAAATTCTATGAGAAATACAGTGAGATTGATAAATCATAAATTCATGGAATGATAATTAAACACATGCTCAAGTTCAAGAAAATAGTCTTAGAACTTAAGACAACAATTCTAGACAATGTGTGGAATATCTTGGAATTATTGAAAAGACAAGCCATTGAGGAGGATCTAAGAATAAGAGAAAATATTCTAGATGAAAGCCTCCTTATATTTTCTTTAGAAGAGAAAACATTATTGTTAGATCTAGTGAAGCCACACCTCAGAACTAAGTTGAGAACACTGCACATAATGGATAAGAACTATGAGTTGACAGCTAAAGAGACAGAGAAATCTTTTGAGAAAGTATTTATGGATAGGCACATGTACCCACCTACTGCACCCACAACTCAAGTGCCCTCTAAGGAAGCCAAGAAGTCAGAGACCACCAATGTACCAATAATAGGTCCTCAAGGTTTGACACCTACAGTGGTAGCACCTACAAAGGAAGTGAAGTCTACGCCTGTGACTAAGACACAAAAAAATGACACAATCTTTATTGACAATGTAGATATAGAAATGATAGCTAGAGATAAAGAATTGGAGAAATTTGATGAACCCTTTGTGAGCACACAAGAGGTTGAAATTCTATGCGGTGACAATTCACCTAAGCTACAAGAAGAAGTGTTAATAGAGGATCTAATAGGTGAAGAAGAAGAAAAGGAGACATAAAAAGATATAGCAAAAGAAAAAGAAAAGGTAGAAGAGGAAAAAGGGAAAGCCAGTGAACCAACAAATGAGCCATTTGTTGTGTTGGTAGCTTTTCCTTGTTGGACAAAACTTGAATCAAAAGGTGGGCTTGATCCTCAAATTAGGCACTCAAGTTTGAAAAGAAAATAGAACCAATTGATGAGGATAGAGAACATCCTCCTTCTTCTTTGAGCTCCACATCACTCAAGCGGGTATTGCCTTATTTGCACACTCAAGACACCTCATGATAAATAATAGGTCTATAGATAGAATATTGTGGAATAGTCTTCAAACCCCTATAGGTATCCTATACCCCCATGAAGAAAATTCTTAATGCAATAGCCCTACTTGCATAGAATGAGTCTAAAAACTAGAAAGGACCTTCTACTGCTACTACTACCAACATGAAAGGGAAAGGTATTTGATTTGATGTTGGGTTGGAAGGGCTCCTGAGACACCCTAAGTCTCTCATAGACTAGTGCCTTATCCAATGGGTAGCAGAGTCAAATATATCACTACAACAAAGAGCTAAGAGACAAGAAAACAATACATCCTAATATGCTGATGCCTTACACCAAATATACACCATCTACTAGATCATACTTTAACAATCCACTTGTGTATCCAAATGTGTTATCACCCATTCAAAGGATTTTAACCCTCCCCTTAGAAGAGACCTATAAACAAGCAATACATTGACCTGCATCCACTAGAAGACAAACATAAGATACCCTTGATACTCCAATTCATACACACTTGAAAACCAATCCTAGACCTAGTTGTTTTTGTGAAAAAAACTCTATTGTAGACACATAGGAAATGCATATAGAAAGATCACAACACCCTTGATGCCATAATCAATAAATCTAAAACCCAAGATGGAGACAATCTGATAACAGTAGAAACATATTGAATCTCATACATAAGACAAATTAATTACAATGCATATCATATTCTCTGGGCCAACAAAAGAAGAAAGAACACCCTATATGTAGAGAAGTAGAGAAAATCTACAGGAAAAGGACCCTTCATGGAACTAGTTCTCCTCAAAATTTTGTAGAAGAAGGAACCCTTAAAAAATCAAAACTTCAACCATATAAACCACTAACTGCCTTGGAATCCTAAAGGTTAGGATACAAAAAGCTTCAGATAGCTAGGGTAAGGGTTAGGGTTTCACCCACCAGACCAACGGGAAACATCTACAAAATAAATGCAGGGGATGAAACATAGGCAACCTGGAGAAAATGAATCTCAAATAGATTTGCAATTATCAAAATCTATGAGAATAGTACAAAACAACAAGGAATTGCCATGCATACTAGTCAAATCAGCCACTTGCAAACACATCTCGAGCACAAAAACATCAGGTACCAACCCCTGCAGATGAACACGGCACACCCTGGACCACACTGCAATGGAAAATAGATCATCTCCCACTAGCACCAGTCACTTCTGCATTGAATTTTAGTCCTTCTAGTCGTAGGAAACCCTCTGCAAATTCAAATTTGAAATCAAATAGCTACTTTGTGGTGCTTGCAGTGAATCGGTGGTCTATATTTAAAATCAAATCAACTTTAATTCACAACTGTTAGATCTCTCCCTTTCATGGTCTTTTAGTCTTTAACTCAACTGCCACCCTCGATTTACCTCTAGCAAACACCTAACAAGGCATTTTTCTATTCGTAGAAAGAAAACCTAACTCACCATTTAACTCTGCAACTTGGCGACTGAAAGAAAACTAATAACCTTGGTCCCACATTTAGTGAACTAGCAACCAAAGGTCACCACTAGTTCAAAAAACACTTTATAAAACTGCCAGAAAGTTTAGGAATTCCGTGAACACTTGTTCATTGAACCACTAAAACATTTAGAGAACCACCGTTATTTCACGTGAACAAGTGAAGCCTTCATAAATTTTTTAGACCACCAAAACATTTATCAAAACCACTAAAAGACAGAGAAACTTTGACCAAGCCTGCATCAGGAAGATCAACGGCCATCTGAAGTTCGCATAGGCATCCAAGATTCTTATAGATTACACACCCACTGTCAAATGAAGAATCTCCCCCTACTCTAACAATCCTCTGACACTGGAAGAAATCAATGGTCGTCACAAGATCTTAAGCCTTTGACAAAACCCATAAGATCATATGTCATTCATCAATTCACTAACAAGATCAGGACCCTCTGACACATCTGGAAACTAGGTCCCACTAACAGCTACCAACGTGCTAATACATGGATGAATAAAAAGCCACCAACTGCACATACGTGTCAATGGCTATTGCTATACCGCTGCATTAAAAATTGAGCATGTTATATCAACAGTATAATGATAGCCACAAGATTAAAATGAACTTTAATCTGCTTGAACACTGAGAAGACCAGTCCCACTGACAACACCCCACCTCATACTCCCATGGACCAATGAGATATTGCCAAGTCAGCTTACCTGGCAAGTGGACCCGCTCAAAAAGAAAGGCTACATCATCAGGAAAAATCAATGATCGGCACAGCTTCACATACCTCTGACAAAACCCTTGCACTTTAGTGACAACCATTAGATGGAGATGGTGTCAGAGAGGGGCCCAGGAAAATATTAAGCTAGAACATAGGAAAAATTAAATGCTAAGACTTAGGCTTTAAGGAAAATATTAGGTGCAAGGGACCATAGGAAAATTAAATGTCGTCGGGGGAAGAAACTTAAGAAAAATTAAAAGGGACCCCGTCGGACATGAAAACCTAAGAGCCAAACAGCTTAAAGGATTTAATTAACACATGTAGATTAGGACTTTAAGTGACTTGAAAAAGTTAACTTGAAATTAGAACAAGGTCAGGGTTTCAAGGGGTAACGGCTAGTTTTTTGAATATTTTGCAAGGGTTTCAAGGCCAAGGACACAAAAATGACTACAGGGACCAGAAGAAAAAGGCTAGAGCTATGAAAATTTTTCTAGGTGCTAATAGTGGCTCTAGTTGGGAATGCATGCCTCTTGGAGGCATGTCAAGGAACCAGATCTCTGGAAAAAGTAGACCACCTACTGGAAGAAGGGCACATAGATCTCAGAAAACATAGGGAACAAACCAGGGAAAATAGGAAGGGAAACTATATACAAAGTGTACACATTTTTTACAAAAAAATTGAAACCTCGAAACTTGAACCAATCTTTTCCCCTGTCAAAAATCTAGTTTTCATTTCTTTCTTGTTGAGGTAAATTGGATAGTTTATTCCCATTTGTTTCACCAAGAATATCAACATTTTCAATCAATCCATCAGGCAAAACAAATTTTTTGTCTTCATTCCCATAGTGCATGTAAAAATCTGAAGCATTTTCATCATCTTTCTCACTATGAAAGTAAAACTCAGCATGCTCATGAATATTATCATCAAATTGAAACTATTCTTTCTCTACTAATTCATGTATGCCATCAATCTGAAATGCAAAAGTCGCATACTTTATTTGATAGAAATCTTCATTCATACCTTGACTTTGCAAATCCTCAAGTGTAGCTAGTGGGAGTTCAAGAGAATAATCACATTTATACTTACACATGGCATCATCATCAAAATCTACTATGTTTGAGACCTCCATGTGTTCTTCAAACAATGGATTGATAATTCCATGTAATACTCCTTGTTGCACATTATGACAAAAAATAGGATGATCATCATCATAGTCCTCATCATATAAAGTATTAGAAAACACTTTAAACTCACTACCCATTTCATCTCCATGGATATTCTCAGCACACAAAGAGAAATCAGAATTATATGAAGATTCACAGTCAAGATCACCTAGCAAGCATATAGTGTCCACAATTATATCTTTTTCATTATCTTGTTTAGGAAAACCATCATAGCAAAACCATGGTTCACTCCTAAACTCTCTATCATATGCTACAACTTCATTACCCAATGCAGGACCATTAGATAACCTTAAACTCAAACCTTCATGTTCATCCTCACTAATATCACATTGAATTACCATTTATTTATCTTCAAACTTTGAGGACAAAACACCATCAACATCTTCATACTCAAGCTGATTTGTATTATGCAAAGACTGAGATGCACTATCACTTTTAGATTCAAAAAATGAAAACATACCTTCACTGATAAGGAATGTTCACTTCTAGCATTACTTTCTTCCTCCCATGTTGCATCTGACTCATATGAAGACACTTCAACATCACTTCCTTCATCACTCTCACCTAAGTAACCACTTTCAACACTATGTTCCTCTGACTGTGATTGACATATCTGTGAATGACATTCCTCACCTTGTGTAGCAACATCAAACTCATCATTAGAGACAAAAATTTCAGCCTCCTCATTTGTATAACACTGAGACATAGAAGCATCAACCTCATGCCTAGGAACATAAGCAAAATCATGCTCATAATCAAAATTACAAGAATTGACTACAGTGGCAAATTTACAACTCAAAACACCATCACACTACTCAATTCTACCAAGGTCTAGAATATATCTTACTATTGTAGCATCCTAAACACATGTCTCATCAGTAGCAAAAGACTCAACAACATTTATACACATATCTTGATTTGACATTTCAACTTGATTACAAACTACAGCAGAAGTGTTGATACACCAATTTGGAATTGTGGTACCAACACTACAGTCTTCTCTTCTTTCATATTCATTATACCAGCACACACTCATGGAAAAATGACCTCTGGTCAATCCATATTTCAAATTGTTTTCAATGTCCATCACAGTTATAAATGCCTGATATAATGACTTAGGTTATTTATCCCTCAGCAAGTAGATCATTTTCTTACCAAATGCATCAAAGTAGACATTCATACATACTTGATCATTGGGTCTATAATTTTTAGGGATTTCATTTAATACTTTTGCAAATCTGATATTGAAATGAGGAACAAGTTCATCATTCCCAATATGAATCTTTAAAAGCTTATCATAGGAATCAGATATGCATACCCTTTCTCCAAATTTCTCAATGAAGGCCAAATGCATCTCACTCCAAGATGAGATAGAACATGCTGGTAGAAAAGAGAACCATCCTCTAGCATCACCTTCTAGAGTTTGAACAAACAATTTCATCCATAGGTCTTAATGGCACACATCAAAATCACACATTACATCAACAAAGCATTGAACATGTTTCCTTGCTGACTGATGTTGGTCCCCATCATACTTTGGTAAATATCCCTTGGCTCCATCAAGGATCTTATTAGGGAAACTAGGTATGCCATCATAACAAAATGGCACATATCCTCTGACAAAAGAAAATCTGTGAACATCCATCACTAGCTGCAACTCTTGCACACCCACTTGAAAATCTTCAAGACTAATGATAGGAAATCTATACTTGAAACTAATCTTCTTTTGTCACTGAACCCTTCCTACATACTTCACACCTTACTCCTTTTCTTAGTGCTTGATCACTTAATTAGGAGACATTTTAGATCTTTGAGAAATACCTGAGAGTTTCATAGCAGAAGACCTTATTGATTGGAAGGCAGGGTAGATCTAGAACTCATCATGCAGCTCCATCGGGTTCTTTGCTATGCAGAGTCACCACCTCCTTGAAGAGGAAAGTAATGCACTTGTTCTTGTTTATTCTTCCAATCAACACAAAACTCCACCAAGTAAACAAACACTATTTATCAGAAGATGCACTGATAAAATAGAGAAATTAGAGCTGCCACTCAACACTTAGTGAGAAAATTTTACAAATTTGTTTTTTATATTTGACTCTTTAATCATTTAACCAGACTCTAGGATGATCTAGCCAAGCAAGGAAACTTGTTGTCTTTTACTTCTTCCCCAGTAGAGTCACCAATTTGTTGGTAGCTTTCCTTGCAGGACCAAACTTGAATCAAAAGGTGGGCTTGATCCTCAAATTAGGTACTCAAGTTTGACAAGAAAACAAAACCAATTGATGAGGATAGAGAACATCCTCCTTCTTCTTTGAGCTCCACATCACCCAGGTGGGTATTGCCTTATCTGCACACTCAAGACACCTCATGATAAACAATAGGTCTGCAGATAGATTATTATGGAATAGTCTTCAAACCCCTATAGGTATCCTATACCCCCATGAAGCAAATTCTTAATGCAATAGCCCTACTTGCATAGAATGAGTCCGAAACCTACAAAGGACCTCCTACTGCTACTACTACCAATATGAAAGGGAAAGGTATTTGATTTGATGTTGGGTTGGAAGGGCTCCTGAGACACCCTAAGTCTCTCATAGACCAGTGCCTTATCCAATGGGTAGCAGAGTCAAATATATCACTACAACAAAGAGCTAAGAGACAAGAAAACAATACATCCTAATATGTTGATGCCTTACACCAAATATACACCATCTACCAGATCATACTTTAACAATCCAATTGTGTATCCAAATGTGTTATCACCCATTCAAAGGATTTTAACCCTCCCCTTAGAAGAAACCTATAAACAAGCAATACATTGACTTGCATCCACTAGAAGACAAACATAAGATACCCTTGATACCCCAATTCATACACACCTGAAAACCAATCCTAGACATAGTTGTTTCTGTGAAAACAACACTATTGCAGACACATAGGAAATGCATATAGAAAGATCACAACACCCTTGATGCCATAATCAATAAATCTAAAACCCAAGATGGAGACAATCTGATAATAGTAGAAACATATTGAATCTCATACATAAGAGAAATTAATTACAATGCATATCATATTCTCTGGGCCATCAAAAGAAGAAAGAACACCCTATATGCAGAGAAGTAGAGAAACTCTACAGGAAAAGGACCCTTCCTGGAACCAGTTCTCCCCAAAATTTTGTAGAAGAAGGAACCCTTACAAAATAAAAACTTCAACTATATATACCACTAACTACCTTGGAATCCTAAACATGTTAGGATGCAACAAGCTTTAGACAGCTAGGGTAAGGGTTAGGGTTTCACCCACTAGACCAACTGGAAACATTTACAAAATAAATGCAGGGGATGAAACATAGGCAACCCAGATAAAATGTATCTCAAATAGATTTGCAATCATCAAAATCTGTGAGAATAGTACAAAACAAAAAGGAATTGCCATGCAAACTAGTCAAATCGACCACCTGCAAACACATCTCAAGCACAAAAACATAGGGTATAGACCCCTACAGATGAACATGGCACACACTAGACCACACTGCAATGGCAAACAAATCATCTCCCACTAGCACCAGTCGCTTCTGCATTGAATTTTAGTCCTTCTGGTCACAGGAAACCCTCTACAAATTCAAATTTGAAATCAAACAGCTACTTTATGGAGCTTGCAGTGAATCGGCAGTCTATATTTAAAATAGATCATTTTTAAGCCACAACCGTTAGATCTCTCCCTTTCACGGTCTTTTAGTCTTTAACTCAATTGCCACCCTGGGTTTACCTCCAGTGAACACGCGACAAGGCATTTTTCTATTTGCGGAAAGAAAACCTAACTCACCATTTAACTTCGTGACTTGGTGACCCAAAGAAAACTCATAACCTTGGTCCCACATTTAGTGAACTAGCGACCAAAGGTCACCACCAATTCGTGAAACACTTTATAAAACTGCTAGAAAGTTTAGCGATTCCATGAATGCTTGTTCACTGAACCTCTAAAACATTTAGAGAACCACTATTATTTCATGCAAATGTGCGAAGCCTTCATAAATTTGTTAGACAACCACAACATTTATCAGAACCACTAAAAGACTAAGAAACTTTGACCGGGCTCGCATCAGGAAGATCGACGATAGTCTGAGGTTTGCATAGGCATCCAAGATTCTATCAAATTACACGCCCACCATCGGATGAAGAATCTCCCCCTACTCTGACAACCCTCTGACACTGGAAGAAATCAATGGTTGTCGCAAGATCTTAAGCCTTTGACAAAATCCATAAGATCATACGCCGTTCATCAATTCACTGACAGGATCAGGACCCTCTGACACATCCGGAAACCAGGTCCCACTAACATCTGCCAATGTGCTAATACATGGATGAATAAAAAGCTTCCAACTACACATACATGTCAACGGACCCACTTGCCTTCTTGAGGAGAATCAATAGCTGTTGCTATACTGCTGCATTAAAAATCAAGCATGTTATATCAATGGTATAACGATAGCCACAAGATTAAAACAAACTTTAATCTACCTGAACACTAAGAAGACTGGTCCCACTGACAACACCCCACCTCATACTCCTATGTGTGTGTGAAAATTGTACCTGATCTATAAACACAACACTCAGTAAAACATTAGAGGTTAGCTATAATCAAAATCGTGCAAAATTGAAATCTAATCTAACCAAGCGTTTTACTACCTTCTAAAAGGTGCGAGATTAATGTTCTCAGATTGTTATCGAGATCAGTGACCTAGATGACACCTAAATGAAGGATTTGAATGCAAAAGATGGATATGAAATTGAATGCAATTAATCTATATTTTTGATATTTTCTATGCAATAAGATGAAAATTGGTATGAATCTATGCTAATATGGAAATTGATATGCTATGAATGCTATTGAAAATTGATATGCAATGCTAATCTAACAATGATATGCAATATGAATGCAAAAATAAGATTGATCTCACAAAGATGTTGATTTGCAAGAGCTATGATTCTCCCAAGTCCGATTCTCTAGCGTGATTGTGCAAAATATGAGATGCTTGGATGCAAATTTGAGAGATATGATGCAAATTCGAGAGATGATTGAGAGATGAGTTATGAAGAGATGAGCCTTGTTTTTATAGAAATCCAAGGCTTTGGAGGTGCATGGAAGAAAGCCATAAATCACTCAAATAACTCAAGTTGATTTTTGAGTTATTTTTAAATAAAGATAATTTAATCCACAAAAACATGCAAAAGCAGAGATTAACTCAAAATAGAGTTTAGCTTTAATTGATAATTGATAGTTGTTTGCTTTTGTGATTGTGCATGTTTTATTTATGAATTAATATAATAATAAAGTGATTTATTTCCAACTTAACTGCTTTTAAAAATAAAATAATTGATTTATGAGTTAATCAATTATTTAATCAAACTTTTATTAAAAACTATATTATTAAATAATGACAATTTGCTTTAATTAATTAAATAAGAATTTAATCAATTATTCATAAGATTTTGGATTTATTGTCAAAATTTAAATAATATAATTAATAATAGATAAAATTAAATTTAATAAAATACTTAAGTGGCAAAATTAAATCTAATTAATTAAATATGCAAATTATTCAATTAATCAAATTTTAGGATAAATGTGATTTATTGCCAAATAATTATAAAATTAAAGATAATTAAGATAATTAAGAATATTACTAGGAATATTCCCCGATGTAGGATTTCGATAATCAATTATGATTCGATGATGTTTAGATGTGCCTTAGATTAGGACTTTGATGTCGATTTCATTCGAATTGTTGATATAGAAGATGAATGAACTTATAGCCCATTTTTGGGGTATTACATTTTGCCCCTCTTTGAAATACTGTGCGAAGCGCAGTGGTTCAAAGATAGTCTGTGTTTGATAGAGATATGAAACTGATTCGAAATTGATAATTGATATGAGACAGAAGCTGATTGATATTGATTTGATATGGAGATAGTAGGTCCTAAATGACCAAAGATAATGTTCACTATAGCAGCAAATGAACCTATGATTGTGAAAGAGTGTCAAAACACCTGATTCCAAACCTTAGGATTGCAAAGAAGTGAGTGACCGGTTCTAGACTCAATTGTCTTAGCAGAACTAGTAGGTATCACATCTGAATCTTTCAGTTGCCGAAGAACCAAGGAAAGAACACTATGATCCGATGGTTGCAAAAATTGATACAGTTTACAAGATTAGGAGAATACCAGATTGATATGGATTGATGAATCTAATATGCCCCAAGTGATGATAGATTTGCCCCGAGCGATGAGGACTTTTTGATGAATCAATAACTAGATGTGGTTGTTGTCTTGATTACTGAGGAAAGATTGATAGAATTTGATTTATAGACTTTGAATGATGTGCAATACCATGCCCCCTTCGGGATTAAAATTGAAATCAGACAAGAAAAGTTAGCGTTGATAGTTTAGAAGCATGTTAATTGATTTGAGAAGTGGTTAAACACATCTGGAAATGCATTCTGCATCATTTGGAGGTCCAGAAGACCAAGTTTGACTAGGTGAAACCATGAGTTGACCATAGTTGACCAAGTTGAAATTTTGATAGTTTGATGAAAGCTAATCAGTTAAGTTGAATACTAGATTTTTGTGATAATTGAAGGTTGATTATGCAAGTATTGAATAAGATAAATGATCTCAGATTTCAATTTTGATCCCAAAAAGGATTCTACTTGCTATTTCATTGGAGGAACCTTTGTGTGAGATTTAGCTCTTGTTAGATTTGAAGAGACAAGTGGAGAATTATTTAAGCATTGAAGTTCGTTTAGTCATTGTGAGATCATGCAAAGATGAAAAATGCAAAGAAGCATGCAATATAAAATGCAACCAAAGACCTAGGACCTAGTCACTGATCATATGTCGATTTGTTATCATCATTGAACTTTTTGGTAACTGGATAAATCAATACAATGCCCACTAGCTATGAAACCATAGACATATGAATATCGATTTGTATGCGCAAGAATCAATACAACACCCACTGGTCAACAACCATGGATATATGAATATTGATTTTATTTTTAGAATGTTGGATTAGATATAAGCATCAAGGCACAAACGCCAGGATGACCTAAATATCATGTCCATTTTGATATAGCAATTTGTAGAAGCATCAAAACATGAATGTCATGATGACCTGAATACACCTTGCATTGCAAACACATCAAAAAGTCAAGAGATCATTCTAAATCCAATGTGAATTACCCGTAGTGACCCTTTATCGTTCACATCCTTAGGTAAGATCGTGTTTCACAGTAGGAAAAAGAACTCACTAAAAAAGATAATAGTTAGATCAAACTTCCTTGAATTGTCTGGGTATTACTGGTCAAGGTACGCATGGCCATCCAATTCGAGATAGAGGCTCTTACAGTCAGACACCATTTCAATCCAAAATTTCCAAAGACGTTAGATTTTCACATATAAGCAGAAGACAAAGAAAAGATTATGCCCCTAGTCATTAGTCTCTAAATCCTATAAAGGACATCATTGAAGAGCTCGAAGGGACACAATATGCAAAAATCTCAATGCGAATCAGTAAGCATACAAGGAGATAAAAGCATGTAAAAAACATAGATTGTTTTCAGTTGAGTTTTGATGTTTGATTGCGTTGTTGTAGATGCAAAATCCTTTCTGGAGACAAGACTGACTGACTGACTCACATGAAGCTTCAAAGGACTCTGACTAGATATGATCTGTCTAAGATACATGGGAGACCATAGGATATGACATTGATTTCCCCCAAGTGTTAAACATTGATAGGATATAGACACTTGAGCTGAGTTGGTGTACAGCCCGACTTATTGAAAACTGGAAATGCAAAAATAAACCGGGAGATATGTACAAACTAAAGCAAGACTAAAAGCTGGGAAAGACCAAGATTGTGCTGATAGATGGAGCATTTTGAACAAGTGGCACCCGTTTGTCAGGTTTTCACCATCTTGGCAGAGATTTTATTTTTGCTACCAAGGCGCCTGTTTCCAGGTTTTCACCAAGGCACTTTTTCTTCTTTTTCATTTTTTTGTATTTTTTCATTTTTTTCAATTTTTTTTCAATTTTTTATATTTTTTATATTTTTTTGTGAATTTTGATATTTTTTGATGTTTTTGCGAATCATCAAGGCATTTATTACTAGGTTTTCACCAAGATGTTCATTTTTTTAGGACTTTTTCAAATTTTAAAAATTTTTTCAAGACATTTTACCATAGACTGAATGCCTTAGGCATAGAATTTCTTCAGATGGAGAACGTTGATGGGTTCTCAGAGCTATTCTCCTTCATTCGTTGAGAGTTGATAGGCACCAGAGCCAAAAGTAGCAGTGATAACAAAGGGACCCAGCCAATTGGGTTCGAACTTCCCCTTGCGTTCTCGATGTGATTGATTTTTAGGATTTTCTCTCAACACTAGATCACCAACCTGAAATTCTTTGTGTCTGACTTTCTTGTTGTAGTCTCTAGACATTCTTTTCTGATACACTCTGAGATGATCATACGCTACTTTCCTGTGCTCATCTAGTAATTCAAGTTCTTGTAACCTAGACACTCTGTAGTCTTCATCAGTGACAAGTCCATGCATTCTGATTCTAAGTGATGGGATTTCAACCTCAATAGGCAGTACCGCTTCAGACCCATAAACTAAAATGAAAGGTGTAGCCCTAGTAGGTGTTCTGATACTTGTTCTATAGGCCTATAGAGCTGGATTAATCATGAGATGCCAGTCTCTACCAGTTTTGTTTACTATTCTGTGCAAGATCTTCAATAGATTTTTGTTAGAAGCCTCTACTTGTCCATTCCCTTGTGGATAGTAGATAGAAGACCAATGTTGGGTGATCTTAAATTTGGCACATAGATCATCAAGGTCTTTATTCCTGAATTGCCCACCATTATCTATGATTATGGAATGAGGGATCCCATATCTGCATATGATATAGTTCAAGATGAACATTGATATCTACTTTCCAGTTGCTTATGTCAAAGGGACCGCTTCTACCCATTTTGTAAAATAATCTGTGGCTATGATTATATGGGTATGTCCATTAGAAGAATGAGAATGAATCATCCTGATAAGATCAAATGTCCATTGATGGAAAGGCCATTGTGTTGTAAAGAGAATTAGATCTCTCCCTGGAGTATGAACCAAGTTAGCATGTACTTGACACTTTTGACAATTCTTTGCATACTTGATAGCATCTTTTTCCATGTCAGACTCCCAAGAAAGATCATATTGTGTAGTTCCAATGTCTAGCAAGGTGGAGAGTAAGAGGGATCAGCTAGTTGGTAGAAGATATGGAAGATAAGATAATGAAGGAGAATGAAGGGAAGAAATCCTCAAGGGAAAACTCCTCAAGAATACTCAAGCTAGGGAAAAATTGTCATGTAAAGCGTATTTGGACAAGCAATGAAAGGCCAGCATAGGATAAGTCACAAAAGTGTAATGCCAACGAAGGACAGGATGCAGTCCAAAGGAGGAGGCATGTCAAGAGGCTTCATAGCACTGTGTTTTACTCTTTCTTTCTTTTTATATTAGATCAAGACCAAAGAGGAAAAGGATAGCGAAAGGCTATAATGAATGGAGGAAGATGGATATGAAGGCTAAACATGGAAGAAATGAAAGCAAGATCATCATAAGATAGCTCACAAAATAGCCAAATGTTCGTGTATAGATCAACATTGTCAAGATCAAAGAGAGAAGATGGAATGGATGAAATATATAGAAGAACTATGCATGATGCCTGATTGCCAAGTTTTCATCATGATACTTATCCAAAGTGCCACAAGGGAGTGGTTTTCACCATAGGATGAATTTATTTCTCTTTACTTTTGCTACCGAGGTAGCTGTTTCCAAGTTTTCACCAAGGCACATTTTCAATTTTTTATTTTTTTTTTCATTTCTTTTTGAATTTTTGGAAGAAGGCAAGCTTTTTAGATAGTGCTCCTTGAAAGGATAAACCATGATATACCAAGGATTCAAATGATATGCTCAAAGATGCTGATAGGGAAAGGGAGATGGAAGAAAAAATGGAGGATAAGGTTTTATGCAAAGCAAGTGAGGTTGGAAGATAGGAGGAATAGGCAAATGAGGAAAAATGATAGAATGTAGAAGGATAATGCATGGAAGGATTGTAAAAGGGTAGGTGGAAAGGAAGACAAGATCAACATCAACACATACTTTGAAGGGTGGTGAGAGGATGGAGGAATCATGAATGAAGGAATATGTGAAGGAATATGGTGAATGGATAGTAGAGGTTGTGGTTTAGGCACATGGAATGGAAGAATAGTTTTGGAAGGAGATGAAGTGGAAGTCTTTGGAAGCTTGAATGTCAACTTCACTTGTTGCTCAACACTAGACTCTTTCAAGAGAAACTTTGGAATCCATATAGCCGTAGGCTTTTTATTTCTTTTTGATGATCTAGAGATAATATCTTCAATGATGGATTTTGGAACCCATAATTGTCTTGTAGTTTTTTTCTTAGATATCTCTTTTGACTTTATGCCTCTGTGTCGATTAGAGGAGACATGGTGATCTTCTTTTTTTGATGGATTCTTGCATTGCTTCTTTTTCTTGTATTCAACATTCAAGTTACTTCCAAAAGACTTGGGATTTGTGGAAGAGGGAGGATATGACTGGTTTAGATGGGTGGGTGGATGAAAAGGATTCAAGGGTATGCATCTATGTTGATCTTGAGGAAAGATGGGAGATGGAGGTATGTAAGGACCCAAGATGGATGGTGAATCAGGAGAGTTAGGAGCGGAAAGTGAAGGGACATAAGGACCCAAGATGGAAGGAAGGCATGAAGCCCTTAGTAGTGGTGGAAGAGGTCCAAGGATGGAAGTGGAAGATGCAAAAGGATAATCAATAAGTTCATCAGCATCTATATGACAACCAAGGATATCAACATCTTTAGAGTGAGCATTAGAATTTTCAATAGAATCATGGACATCTTGAATATGAGCACCTTTTTTGATAGGATTGTTCAAAGCTTGCAAAGACTTAGGAAGAGTAGAAAGTGGAAGTGAACATGGAGTGGTAGAACAAGAAGATGAAAGACTTTGATCTTGACAAGGATCTTCAGATAGCATAAGCACATAATTTTTCTCTTGTTTTTCAATAGGCTTAACATTGGAAGGAACACCATTTTTACCAACTTTAATGGAAGTATCATCTTTGGAAAGTGCAAGCGTAGTAAGGTTATTTTGATTGCCAATAAGCTCAACAGTGTAAGTAGTAGCTTGATCTTGCTTAGGCGAAGACTTAAGACATGGTGGAATGTATGAAAAAGGGGGTACAGGATCAAAAGAACCCTAAGGTAGATAAGAGACATCATGAAAAGGAGTGGATGACATGGAGGGTTCTTGATCTTGATCTTTCTTTATGTTCTTTTCTTCATCATTTTTTGAGTCCTCTTGACATGGAGCCACTTCTAAGGACAAGGAAGCATGTTGGGATTGTATGGATGACTTTGGAAGAGATGGTGGAGGACTAGCTGAAGTATGGATTATAGCATATGAAGGCTTAGGCTCTTTAGGTTTATCATTATTGAAAGTCTTTGTAGCCAAGTGAAGGTTAGCTTGAGTTTCTTTAAGAGGTAGCCCTGGAGGATAACTATAGGGAACCACATGAAAAGTATCAAGGCTTGTGTTGGATGAAGGTTTTGTGAAAGATTTGAAAGACTCGGAAGCTTTAAGAAATGTACAGGTATTGGAGGAAGTAGGGGATGGAAGGGAACCATCACCAGACAAAGGTTCAGCATTAACATGATCTTGCTTGAGAGTGTAATCTTTATTTTTAGCTGGAGATTTCTTAGAGGAGAGATCCTTATAGTATTGACGTTTCAAGCTAGCACGATATATTTTATAGTCCTCAGCAGTAGTAGATGGATCATAATCAAGGTATTGTCCACAAAAGCCATCAAAGTCTCTTTCAAAATCAGAATCATATGGATCACCATCATGATCTATCCAATGTGACGGCCCACTTGTAGTAAGCAGGAATGAATGATGAGGAGGACTCTTAGAAACAGAGGTGTCATAGGTATCATTACATTGTCTGTCATCATAGTCATCATAGTCTCCAAAGCTAGATGTGTCACTCTCCGTGGAAGAGGTATCATATTGCTCAAATTTTTTTCGGGGGCATGGTGACATGTACAAGTCTTTATCAAATGGAAAAGAGTATAGAGGTTCCTTTTCTTTCTCAAGTTTGTCAAGCTAGACTTGCATAGCTTGCAGCTGCTTCATCATAGCGGCAATCAGAATTTCTTCCTCATGTGTACTGATTCTTTGAGACATGTGTACTGATTTTCAATAGCTACTGATTTGTTCTTGACACAATGATATTTTTGACAGATTCTGGAACTAGGCTGGAAACATTGGATATCTTGCAATTTGACAATTTTTGACAACTCTCTCAAATTTTTCCAAACGACACTCTGCAGACTCGTATGACACTGGGTAGTCTATGAAATGATAGTTGCTAAACTCGTACGATAGTTGGGTAGCAATGAAATGATAGTTGACAAAACTTGTACGACAATTGCTAACAGGGTTTTGACTTTCTTGAATTTGTTGGTTTGAAAACTCGTATGACACTGGGTTCTCAATCGTACAACAGATGGGCAATACTAAAATGACACTTGACAAAACTCGTACAACTTTTGACTTCTTAAAATGACTTTTGACTCCAGAAAATATTTTACGTCAATTTTTGCAAACCTTAAGGTTTTTAGTTTTGGATTTATTTGCAAATTGTACTGTCCAGATTTTGAATGTTATACTAGATTTGATCATTTTTAATAGCCAAGTAGATAAACAAGCACGCAGAACAACAAGCAAGTGATTCCAAGCACGTTTGAAAATAATGAACAAGGGCAAAAGCAACCTTGTGCATGAAAAATCAAGTGACCAAATTGTGCTAATCCCTGAGAGTACTAATTGTGTATGTTCTGAAAAGTTTTACGATAACACACATATACCTGAGAATGAAAAATTGGCCTCTCTAGGGTTTTTAGTAATGGTTTGACTCTGCAACTTTTATGATTCAAAGGGGTGAACTCCAATCCTGGCGCACCAGGGTTTTGACACAGTCCAAGAACTTAATCTTCAAGAGCTGCTAGGGAGATCTAACAACCCAACAATGAACCATACCCATGGAGATTTCTTCCACAAAGACATTTATATAGCAGCTGTCACTACCATGGTGAAAATGGTTATTACCGCTTGAGGTTTCATCAACACAGTTTTCCCTATGAAGGGATTGTCCGCTATGGTTAACCCTCTCTAAAGGTGACTCACAGATTTATACCACATGGGGACTTGGCTCCAGATTCAAGATTTTGACACCTCTTCACTTTTAACCCAAACAAAGCAAGCAGATTAATCCGACATGCTAAGACAAAGTCTTGTTCCACCAAGGTCTGTGATATCAACTCCATGTGATCTATCAACCTCTCCGGGGAGAGAATGTATCAATCAATAAGAGAAGACGCACTAACCAATTTTGATTCACCAAAGCTCGTGATATCAACCCCACATGATCTATCAACCTCTCCGGAGAGAGAATGTGTCGATCAATAAGAGAAGATGCACTAACCAAGTTGAATGTGAAATGCACTAAGTATCCTCCCTACCTACAAGGATTCTGTCATCAAGAAAGATTTTTCTAGGAATCCAGTCTCTCAAGAATCACGAATAGTGTTCATAGGGCCTAATTACTATGTGAGCACAAATATATTTCCGAAAGCAAATCTACCAAAAGTACCCAAAAAGAAGAAAGAGGAACACTTAACTCTTAAAGTGAATATGAGATGAGTCCACAAGGTGAAACACTTAACACCTCACACAAGCTGAAAATGAGTCCCCAACTTAGAAAACAAATGAGTTCTTAAAAGCACAAAAGGGTTGCCAAGTGGAACACTTAACGCTTCTGTCCTGTTGACCCCTCCCCTTTATGGCACTGAGATTGCAACCACGGGGTGGAAATGAGGGGCCGATGGATTAGCGAGTCCAATAACCCAAGATAGCAATCAAGATCAATCACAAGTATCTAAGACTACTTAATGAATCCTTAAGGGGTCACAACCTAGTATCAATTATGCAAATGTGTAAAACAAAAGCATGAAAAGAATCACCCAAGCTAGACACACGAGAGATTTATTTTAAGTCCCAAATCAAAATGTCATTAGATGAAGGAGAATACCTAAGATCCTTGCAACGCGCTTAGTAGATTTTACCTGATTTTTAGCAATTTTTATTGAGCTTTTCCATGCAAGCAAGTGACGAACTCAAGATATGCAAAATATATTCAACTTATGAAAACCATAGGGTTAGCTCTAAAAATAAATTATTATCAACAATAATAACTAGCAATTTAATCCAAATGACAAGTCATATCATGCATTGAATCATATGAAAAATAAGTGCATACCCATCATAAAATTTTAATTTTTTTGCACTGCATTTGACCTAGTCAACAAGATCTAATTTTTTTGATATGATTTTGGCCACAAAAATAAAAATTTAGAATAGAGACCCCTACTAAAAAATAGAGAGCTTTCTAAAAATGCAAAAATTTTAGAAAAATCTCTTCATTTGTGCCCTAGAGACCTATTTTATCAAAATAGACCAGTTTTTGTAAATTGACTATTTGAGCTATTAAATTGCATCCAAATTTAAAACACAAAGAATAGACCCCCTATAGAATTTGAAGATCTTTTCAAAAATGTAAAAATTTCTAAAACATATTCTGATTTTCCCTGAAAATTAATTTTTTATGAAAAATAAAAAAAAAATTATTAAAAATTAAAAACATTTTAGAAAATTCTAAATTTTTTATCGAAGCTTCCCCGATATGTCATCAATCTACAAAACAAATTTTAGACAAAAAATCCAAGCCGTTTGAGAGATAAAATTAAATCTTTGAAACTTTAGGGTTTTAGCTCCAAGAATCAAAATCAGCATGGAAAGGTGGGTTGCCCCACAGTAGGTGCCAGAAATGTGTGTGTGAAAATTGTACCTGATCTATAAACACAACACTCAGTAAAACATTAGAGGTTAGCTATAATCAAAATCGTGCAAAATTGAAATCTAATCTAACCAACATTTTACTGCCTTCTAATAGGTGTGAGATTAATGTTCTCAGATTGTTATCGAGATCAGTGACCTAGACGACACCTAAATGAAAGATTTGAATGCAAAATATGGATATGAAATTGAATGCAATTAATCTATATTTTTTATATTTTCTATGCAATAAGATGAAAACTGATATGAATCTATGCTAATATGGAAATTGATATGCTATGAATGCTATTGAAAATTGATATGCAATGCTAATCTAACAATGATATGCAATATGAATGCAAAAATAAGATTGATCTCACAAAGATGTTGATTCGCAAGAGCTTTGATTCTCCCAAGTCTGATTCTCCAGCATGATTGTGCAAAATATGAGATGCTTAGATGCAAATTTGAGAGATATGATGCAAATTCGAGAGATGATTGAGAGATGAGTTATGAAGAGATGAGCCTTGTTTTTATAGAAATCCAAGGCTTTGGAGGTGCATGGAAGAAAGCCATAAATCACTCAAATAACTCAAGTTGATTTTTGAGTTATTTTTAAATAAAGATAATTTAATCCACAAAAACATGCAAAAGCAGAGATTAACTCAAAATAGAGTTTAGCTTTAATTCATAATTGATAGTTGTTTGCTTTTGTGATTGTGCGTGTTTTATTTATGAATTAATTTAATAATAAAGTGATTTATTTCCAACTTAACTGCTTTTAAAAATAAAACAATTGATTTATGAGTTAATCAATTATTTAATCAAACTTTTATTAAAAACTATATTATTAAATAATGACAATTTTATTTAATTAATTAAATAAGAATTTAATCAATTATTCATAAGATTTTGGATTTATTGTCAAAATTTAAATAATATAATTAATAATAGATAAAATTAAATTTAATTAAATAATTAAGTGGCAAAATTAAATCTAATTAATTAAATATGCAAATTATTCAATTAATCAAATTTTAGGATAAATGTGATTTATTGCCAAATAATTATAAAATTAAAGATAATTAAGATAATTAAGAATATTACTAGGAATATTCCCCGATGTAGAATTTAAGATAATCAATTATGATTCGATGATGTTTAGATGTGCCTTAGATTAGGACTTTGATGTCGATTTCATTCGAATTGTTGATATAGAAGATGAATGAACTTATAGCCCATTTTGGGGGTATTACACTATGGAGCAATGAGATACTGCCAAGTTAGCTTACCTGGCAAGTGGACCCACTAGAAAAGAAAGGCTATTTTATCAGGAAAAATCAATGATCGGCACAACTTCGCATACCTCTGACAAAACCCTTGTGCTTTAGTGACAAGCATTAGATGGAGATGGTCTCAGAGAGGGGCCTAAGAAAATATTAAGCCAAAACATAGGAAAAATTAAATGCTGAGACTTGACTTTAAGGAAAATATCAGGCACAGGGGACCATAGGAAAATTAAACGCCGCCAAGGGAAGAAACTTAGGAAAAATTAAAAGGGACCCCACTGGACATGAAAACCTAACTGTCGAACAGCTTAAAGGATTTAATTAGCACATGTAGATTAGGACTTTAAGTGACCTGAAAAAGTTAACTTGAAATTAGAACAAGGTTAGGGTTTCAAGGGGTAATGACTAGTTTTTTGAATATTTTGCAAGGGTTTCAAGGCCAGGTACACAAAAATGACTGCGGGGACTAGAAGAAAAAGGCTAGAGCCATGAAAATTTTTCTAGGTGATAACATGTTGAAATGCCTATAAAGATAAAGACAGAAGTGGTGGACAACACTCCTATCACTCCCATACACTCAACATCATTATTGTCAAGTTTGACACCAGACACCACAATCTTGGACTCTTGGAGAGAAGAAGACCTGATTAAGATCAGTATCCTTGCTATGGAGAAAGAAAAATAGAAGCAACTAATGAGGAACCCTTTTTTTGTTGAATCAATCAAAATTTTGAATAGCTTGCTACCTTTAGACAAGAAAGTGTGTAAGGTTCATTTAGTTGATGATGTCAGTACCATATTGACAAAATTTAAAGAAAAATTTTCTAGCTTGGAAGAATCTGCATCGCAAGTTGCAGAAGAAAAATATATGAAGAAGAGATTGAGTGAACTAGTAGGAAATTTTGCACTTGACCTCAGTTCATTAAAGGTTGGTCAAGCATCCTTGAAGGAGTTTGTAGCTAAGGGAAGGAACATCATAGCTGATTGTATGAACCAAGATAAGATGACTACTAACCAGCACAAGAAAAGTCAGGAGGCAGAAGAAATGATAGACCAAATAAGGAGATCAGTGGAAGATCCCTCCACCAATGTGAACATGTGCAACACTGTGTACCAGGGGAAAATAGACAAAATAGAAAATGCTAAGAAAGAGATGTCTAAGATAAGGGCAAGACAAACACAGCTCATGAATGCTCTTGCACCCTCTCTAGATGTACTTAATCAGAACATCAAGGAGATCAATGACACTATGATGACATATGATCAAGGTCTGAGTATAGACTTGGAAAAGATGGAGAAGCTACAATATGCCTTATGCACCCATCTACAAACTATCAGTGCACTGATAGAATTTTGGAAACAAGAGATCCAGAACTTGCAGATTGCTTATCTAGATGTACTTTCTTTGGAAGTACTTGAGATACACTTTTTTGAGTACCTTTGTTATTAATGTCAAAGGGGGAGTATTGTATGTAGAATATGGAGTATTATATATGATGTAAAGAAGAACTATATTATAGAGTATAAGATAGATATAAGTTAGAGTATATATTAAAGAATTTTGTACAAGGGTACAGTTAGTAACTTCACCATATTCCTTTTTTGCCATTAATGACAAAGGGGGAGATTGTTGGCAAGTTGACTATACTGTTGTATATGACTAGATATAGTATTTTCATTATGAAACAAAGTCATATAGATTTTTGGAGTCAGTGCACAATATCATAAGGTCATAATATGGCTAAGTATAGAAGACTGGATAGTTAGTAGAGCACTAGAAGATCAGAGCATCAGCACACGTGCATATGACCGAGTTATAGTATGCTCCCTTGAAGTTAAGCTAGTAAGTTTGTATTCATGCTAAGCCTAAGAGCACATGATTGAATGAGACTGTATGACAAAGATACATATAGTTGAAGTGGTATAGATAGTGAATGCCAGAATGGACCAGAGTATGCAGCTGACTACTAGTATTTTGATTAACGGTTACAATAATGTTTTGTAAAGGCTATGCACCTATTGTAATTAAGTTATAGATATGTTAATGTATTTTTTTGTAAACACGCTTGAGTCAATTCACTTGGAAGCATTGTATGTAATTGGTTGTAGGCCAACCTAGTTAATTGTTTTGTTAGCACATATAAATATAAGATGTGCCTTTGTAATAAAGTATGGAAGTGTATATAGAGATAAGATAAGTAGAGCAGAGACATGAAAAGTGAAGATAGAATAAGTTAGAGATTTACAAGGGGCTAAAGCATCAGTGCACAAAAGGAATTGATCAAACAAGGAGTGTCACAACACCAGTTCATCTAGCAAATATAGTGTGTATCTAAAATTAGAAGGTTGTATCCTTCACCACTTGAGAAGTGATCTCTAGGATATTGTGGCCCCACCCCTAACGGGTTTATTGTAAAAGACTCCTAATAGGGTCTGACCTTTTACTAGGCCATTGTACTAAAAGAATTGTATAGAACAACTCCTAATAGGGTTGCAGATCTTCTAACAAGGATCATAAGATACTGGTGCACTTCTTAGTGGGTGTCGATTCCCACCGGGGTTTTTACCTATCTAGGTTTCCCAGTAACCATATTGGTGTTATGTGTTGTGATTGCTTATCTTGTTTACATTAATGTTTATTTCATTACTTAAGAAATCAAGTTAAGTTTTAAGAGTAAAGGAAAAAGAATAATATATAGTGAACACTTCCCCCCCCAGTGTTCCCATTCCTAACATAGAGTACAAATTAGAGAAGACATAAACAACACACCTTATGAATTATGGTTTGGACATGCACCATCAGTTAAGTATTTTAGAATTCTTGGAAGTAAGTGTTATATTAAGAGAGATGATGATATTGGAAAGTTTGATCCTAGAAGTAATGAAGGTATATTTCTTGGTTATTCATTGAAAATAAAATATTATAGATGTTTCAATAAAATAACTAAAACTAATGTTGAGAGCACAAATGTTAAAATTGATGAAAATTTTAAAATTTAGGAAAGAATGCTTGATTATGAGTCAAATGAAGGAGTTCATTCTAGAATTGATCAAGAAAATGTTGAGTTATTTTATGAAACTGATATTGATTTGCAAAATGAATGTCACATTGAGGAAATTAGAGAAGAACCTAGAGCATAACATAGAGTTGAAGCAAGAATTGAGATAGTGACACCTAATAAGAATCTAGGAAGAAATCATCCTATTGATCATATTATTGGGAGCATAGAAAAAGGAGTTCTGACATAGAATAATGTACAAGAAGAACTATGTTTGATTTATCAAATTGAACCTAAATCTACTGATGAAGCTTGTAAAGATAAAAATTGGATTAAATAAATGAAGGAAGAACTAGATCAAATTGAAAAGAACAAGACTTGGGAGTTGGTCCCTAGACCTAAAGATAAAAATGTTATAGGAACTAAATGGGTATTCAAGAACAAGAAGAATAAACTAAGAGAGGTTGTAAGGAACAAAGAAAGAATGGTATGTAAAGGTTACTGACAGAAAGAAGGAATTCATTATGAAGAGACTTTTTCACATTTTGCAAGAATTGAAGAAGTGAGGATGTTTTTGGCTTATGAAGCTTATAAAAAATTCAAAGTGTATCAGATGGATGTGAAGTCAGCATTTCTAAATGGATAATTAGAAGAAGTCTATATTGAGTAGCCTGAAGGTTTTCCCTTGACTCATGAAGGAGACATGGTATGTAAACTGAACAAAACTTTATATGGAATGAAACAAGCACCTAGAACTTGGTATGCAAGACTAGATAAGTATTTGATAAAATTGGGATTTTCTAAAGGCACAACAGATAGTAATTTATATCTAAAAGGGATTGAGAATGCTTTATTAATTGTAGTTATCTTTATTGATGATATTCTCTTTGGAGGAGAAGATGAAGGTAGTGATAAATTTGTTGATGAAATGGAGATTGAAAATGAAATGAGCATGATTGGTGAGATGAAATATTTTTAGGATTACAAATAACAGAAAATAGTGATGGTATTTTCTTATGTCAAACAAAGTATCTGAATGACTTATTGAAGAGATTTGGAATGGTAAATTGTAAGCTGGTTGGCACACCTATGGTAACTGGTCATAAGTTATCTAGCATAGATGAAACTCCTATAGTTGAACAAAATAAGTAGAGATCTATGATTGGAGGATTATAATATATATCTCATACAAGACTAGACATATCAAATGTAGTTGGAATTGTTGCAAGATTTCAAGTTGATCCTAAAGAGTCACATAATGCAACAGTAAAAATAATATTGAGATACTTGAAAGGCACAAATGACTATGGGTTATGGTATGATAAATAAAATGAATTTACCCTATGTGCATATATAGATGCAGATTGGGGAGGTAGTGTTGATGAAAAAAAGATTACAAGTGGTGGAGCATTTTTTCATGGAGGAAGATTGGTTTCTTGGCTAAGAAAGAAACATTATTCTATTTCATAGAGAACATCAAAAGTAGAATATGTAGCAACAAAAAATAATTGTAACCAAGTAATTTGGATGAAACAAATGTTGAAGGATATTGGAATCAAATTTGATGAGTCAGTTGTTATACACTATGATAACACCAGTACAGTAAGTATGTCTAAGAATCTTGTATTGCATTCTAAGACAAATCATATAGAAATAAAGTATCATATTGTAAGAGAGAAAGTTACAGAGAAAGAAGTCAGACTTGAGTATATAAGTACAAAAGAGAAGATTGCAGATATATTTACAAAGCCCTTACCTAAAGATGCATTTGATTATTTGAGAGGTATTCCTGGGGTTATGCACCAACCTAATTTTGAGAAGTGATGTAGATTGTTGCATCAAGGTAGTAGTATATGGCGTCTATCTTTTCTAGATAGGATGTTGGTACTTCCTCTATGGGGGAGTATGTGTGTTTTGAGTTGAGTCATGAAGGACTCTAGTGAATGTATTTTTTGAAAAGTATCTTTTGACATTGAGGTTTTAGATTGACATATTGATGCTTACTATTTTCATTGATGTCAATGGGGGAGAAGGATACATGAAAAAATCATCTATTGATAAGAATGAAAAAAAGGGAATAAAAAGAGGGAGAAGGATACAAAAAGAATAAAAGCATCTGTTGGAGAGAAGAATACAATATAAAATGAAAAACCTTTAGAGATTTGATTGATGCCGAGGAATTGAAGAGATTGATTTATTTGAGTGATGAAGAGGATTTGAAAATATTTCTGAGTAGTAGTATTGCAGTTTGGTATTTATGGAACTTGGATGTTTTTTCATCTATGTTTCCATCAATGCCAGTGAGAGAGATTGTTAGGAATGAATGTTGAATATGTCCTATGGGGGAGTATTCAGAGTCATTCTATAGTAGTTTCATGTTGTATTCATGACTATGGTTGTCATTGATGTCAACACAGTGATCTACTAGAGATTAGCAGAGAAACAATCAATGTTTGAAATAGCGCACTTGGAGTATTGCAGATCAAGCTATACGAAGTTCATTAATTACTCTATATTGTGTCCTAATATTATGGTCAAGAGATCATATAGAAATCCAATTATTCATGATAGTTATGTGTAATTTAGTGGAAGTAGTATTTAGGTAGTGTTCCTAAGAAGCGACTTGTGGTAACTCAATGATATCTCCTAATCAAGATAGAATATAGGCATGCAAAGCTATACAATTGATGAAGACATTGTGGTAGTGATGTGGACATGATAATATGGTTAGAGGTCTCATGAGTGAAGATTTCATTTTTTTTGGGAATCTGACAATTTTTATGTAATTGTGGAATATTATGTAATGTGTGAAGGTTTATATTTTGTAATTGGTTAAGCCTTGTTGGCCAACTCATTTGTAATTATTTGAGTGTGGTATAAAGGAAGGATTATTTTCCTTTTTTTAAATGTAAGGAATATAGATGAGAATTGCGAAATTGAGCAATATATGTTGTAAGAGGATATGTGAATTGCAGAGATTGGATATTGAGATCTGGTGAAGGAGTTGGTGTGGTTTGGCACAGAGACAGGAGCAATGATAAGTTTCTAAGATCAATAATTATTGGTATTATTATATTTGGATAGTAAAAATATTAGTTGGATAGTGTGTTCAATGATCTTTCCCTTGAAGTTGTTTGGACAGTGGGTCCTTTTGTCTTCCATAACTCTTAATCGGGTTAGAATCTTTTAACAGGGATTCAAAGTCTCCTAACAGGGACTCATATGTACTAAATATATTTCATAAGGCTCCTAACAGAGTCCATCCTCTCACAAGGAATTTTCATATTGGTACAACTTTTGTGGGCATCATTCCCATTGGGGTTTACTCTCTTATCAAGAGGCTCCCTAGTCAACATATATTGTGTTATCATTTTGTTGTGTATGTTTATCTTTCTATGGTTGTTTCTTATATTGATTGGATGGTTGAAATGTGTTAATGGTGCTAAAATTTATATTTTTTTGATAACTGATTCCCTCCCGCTCTCAGTTATCTTGGTGGACTTTACTTTCTAATAGTCAAAATACCTATGGTCAAGTGTATTCTTAAATTTTCAACTTCTTGGAACTTGCCCCGGTACATATGTGAAGTGGTCGATTTACGTGTATGTATGTATTTTACAATTTGTAGATGTAGAGCATTTCTAGGTAAGTAATTTGCACCAGAATGCTCCTAGTTCAATTTGATTATTCCTCTGCATTTTAATTATGTTGAAATACGTCCATTTCAATTTTTAAATATTTTTTATGTCATTTGCTCGATAAAATCAAATGGATTTTTTGCTGAATTACTATTTGCAGAGTTTTAAAAAAAGAGAATAGAAGTAGAGAAGTTAGATGTATTTTCAAAAGGCACCTATGACATATTCTGTATTGGTGACATGCAGTGATTCACTTGTGCTTTTATATGTAAACACTTACATATTCAGTTACCAAAGGCCCAATGCCTTTTGGCAGAGGGCACACATGTACAGGTCTAAGCTGATGTGGAGCCGATCATTGACTTTGATGTGCCCAGAAGAAGATGAAGATGAAGACAAATTTTGGAAAGCTATCAGAAATCACAGAGAAGTAATGTGATTTTTGAACTTCCATATTACTATTGGAAATCATAGTAGGGAAGGTTGAGTTAGAGGTTGAAAAAGAGAGATTCATATGATAAGTCAAAGGAAATAAAAGTGAACTTATATAAAAATCTTGATTTTTCAAAGTTTTCAGAAATTGTAGTAAAGAATGATCTCTGATTTTCTACCTAACTCTCAAAAATCACAGTAGAGAAGTGTAATTTCTGATTTTTCACCCAACTTTTAGAAATCATAGTGACGAAGTGTGATTTTTTTTTCTTAACATTTGGAAATCGCAGTGAAGAAGTGCAATTTTCAACTTTCCATCAACTATCAGAAATTGCAAGAAGAAGGTGAAATCTCTGATAGGCCATCAAAAATAGAAGCAAGGTGGTTTGATTCCCAAAATTTTGAAGGTAGTATGGGGCCCACTTTTCTAAAATTATAGTTGTTAAAAGACTGATAGCTTTGAAAGCCTAGAATCCCAAGAGAAAAAAGATTGAGGATTAACCCAAGAATCGTGACATGTAACAGTCAAAAGGTGGCTGAGGAAGCATTTGGGATTCGCGTAACAATATTAGTGTTTCTCTGACTTTGCAAGCTTTTCCAAAAGGTCATGCAAAATTGAAAAATTATTAAACAAGAATTATTTCTCACACAATGAGATTAATGTAATATTTTAAATACTTCATATAATTATTCATTACTAGAATAACCAAAATATTATGTAAAGGGTTTTATCATATGGGTAATATTTTGATTAGTTTTTGCAAATATATTTTCCAAGTGATAAAGTATTTCTCAAAGAGATTATTTTGGAAAATATATATAAAAATTTTTCTCCTAAAACTCTAATGAAGAGAGAGGTTTGATTAGTTAAAGATATCTAATTAATTCATTTTATGTGCAGAAGTTTTCTATCCAAGGATATTATTACAAAATATTTTGTTTATTAGATATTTGATGACAAGGTATCTTGTGGGATGAAGTGGAAGGGAACATTTGAGAAGGAGCATTATTGAAATTTTAATTATTACATATCTTAACCTTTAAATGGTTAAAACTTTGCATTGTAATTATTATGTTCAGTTGTTGTTTTTGGATTAGGTTTTTGTTATGAAGGGACACATTGGTCTGAAGCTTGTTTACATCCATTGGATTATATATTTAAAGGGATCCCAAGACCATGTGAAAATAGAGGGATAGAACTTATAAGATAAGATATAATTAGATCAACAACTACAATAGGATTGTACTATTTTTCAAAATCAATACAAGATAAGTTTTTTCTCTCACTTGTGGTAATAAGTTTTCAATTCTTTTCAATTAGTCTGTTTGATAAATCTATTTCATTAGATTGTATCTCTATGAAAATCTTATGTTATTGTTATTTCAAAATCAATTACAATCAAAACATTAGTTAGAAGGATTGGTTTTCAAACATCTCTCTATCTTATTGGTCTCTCAGAGTTAGAGTTCAATTCAGTAAGACTAGTTGTGACTATATAGTTTTAAAATGACAATTCATACAGATTCCTTTGAAGTGATGGTCTTGTTTCTAATAAAATGTTATTAAAACTATCTCCAAGGTTGTACATAGGATTTAAAATTAATTGACTCTATTTCCCAAGTAGAAGCAAGGAACTGATCTTATCAATAGTTGGATATAATCATTTGGTTCATGGTTTGAAGTTTTGGGATATTCTATTCAACATTCATTTAATTTATAAATTTTTAATCAAACATTCTTGCAATTAACTAAAGTATTAAAGTTTTTGTAGTGTTCAATAATCTATAGTTTTGATATTCACAATTGCATTTATCCCAAGAATTCACTTGCCAACTTGAGAGAATACCCAAGTGCTATAAAAAGCCTCCAAACAATAGATTTGGTTAAGGTATAGGCCCACCAGCCTCTATCCTACAAAGCTAGAATTGTAGAGGTTTCAAGCTTATGCTTGGTTGCACCTGTCAGTTTTCCAAATCACTTTGGTTTCCCATCATTGGATTTTTAAGTCCATAGGAAATCCAATCTATTGATTTGAGAACCAACAAGACACACTGAGGGATTTCATTTGGTGGCCTTATAGAGATAACCATGGATGGGAGGAAGATGATGAGCACATACCATACTACAAACATCATAGGTATTTTATTTGGCATATGACTATAGGGTATGTTTTCATTGAGTTACAATTTCTAGAGAAAGTGTTCCAAAAGTTTGGGTAGAGATAGGGAGTGTCAATAGGGATGGCACTATTTTCACATTCACAAGCAAAGAGAAGAGCATGGGGTTAACCTAATAAATTACAGGTTGCCTGTGTAGAGTTTTAGTAGTTAAAACCTTTAAAGTGGGGAGCTAGTGTGGATGTTAGATATGTAGCAATTATAGGAGAGTATGACATATGGTTTACAATGTATAGGCCTATTCCACTAACAGATCTATATATGCCAGTGTGGATGGTTCAAGAGTCAAGATCAGGTATGGAGGATAACAATGAGGTGGAGTGGGATGAGAATATTAAGGGAAAGGAAATAGGATTAGATGAGCATGATGATGATGGGGATGAAGATGATGAGGATGGGGATAAGGATGATGAGGCTGAGGGTGATGAGGATGAGGATGGAGATGAGGAGGATGGGGAGGGAGATGACACTGATTCTAGTAATAGTTAGGAGAGAGAGGATGAGGACCTTCTAGAGGGTATTACTATATAGGTGGACAAGGAGAAAGAGGATCCACCATATTTCTAGGATATAATAACTCCCAAGATACAAGGTGAGGTGGAAAATGATGAGGAAGATCAGCAGGACAAACATCATACAACATATTTGATGTGCCATATAGATAGGTTTACTGCTGAGAGGGAAGGATGAAGGGATGTTTGGGATGAAGAGATGAAAGGATGGAGAGATGAGAGGGAAATGTTGACAGTGGAGAGGGATACAACTATAGCCTCTCAAGATATATCATTATCTAGAGCACAAAGGGAAGAGGATAGGTCATAACAATTTATTAGTAGTATATCAAATGTAGGTATATGTGAGGTTTCTATCATGCTAGGGGATTCTCGAGTGGAGATACAATATTGGAAGGACTTGTACAAGAAAGATGTACAAAGTGGTCATTGAGTGTTAGGAGGAGTGCAAGTAGAGCATTTCCTTAGAGGACGCTGAGCAATGGAGGAGGGGAAAGACTGAGGAGACCACATAGATTAGATCCAATCAAAGGGGCTTCATCCTTAAGGCCAATTAGAGGCCAGGAGGAAAGAGAGAGCATAGGATGACATGTGACTCTCTCTCATGCAGGAGGACATTTTGATAGCCAGGATATGTACTGAGCCCACAGGCCTTAGTGTATATAGATACCTTTGATTTTCATACTCTAATACTTTTTTGATATTTATAAATGAGATGGAACTACTTTATGATGCTTTCTTTATTTTCATGATGCACATCTTCTCTTTCATTTATGCCTCTTATGTGATGACATTTATGTAATGCTATACATATTTATTTGCAATGTATAAATGCAACATGTTGTTCTTCTTTTTACTTTTTTCGAATGCATTATATACATGTATGCCATGGATGCAATATTTTCATATTATTCGATGCAATAAATGATGGATATGTAATGCAATATGAATATTAGATTTTTTAGATTAATATGAAATTCAAGATGCAGAATGTACCACAACAATAGACCAAAGTGACTATGAGAAATGATGGAGGGAGAGTTAGAAAAAGATGCAAATTAGATGGGAAAATGTTAGTAAGGAATGACACATTTTCTTTCTTAAGTGCACTTAATGTTATAAGAGATTTATTTTGATTTTTCAAAGAAAAGAGATGCATCATGGAATGAAGAGCCAGAGTGATAATGTGATCCATTTGCATAAAACAAACACAATGTAGAAAGGGAATGATCTCATCTATCCTAACCCATATTAATGAAATTCCCTAGAATCTCATGAGATCACCCAACAGACAGAAGTCAAAACAAAAAAGGAATAATGATGAACCATCCTAAAAATTCTCATAAGCTTCATTAATATCATTGAATAGCAGAGGAACGTGATAAAATAAAAATCAATAAAAGATTAAAAAAACTCACTGAAACATTGTGAGACAACAACAATTCTAATCTTATTGTTACTTTCTTTAGCGTTTTGTTGGATAAAAGTGTTTTATGATGAGGTTTGATGAAAAAATTGAATGGTTGATAGGTTGATCAGTCATATAGACTGATTGATTGATTGTGATGATAAAAATATTGAGCAAGTCCAATTAGAATAGGGGCCAGATCAATTGACTTAGTTTTGCTTCTCATGAAAACCTGATTTTGTGAAATCACATGGGTTTTGAAACTGTGTCTACATGCATTCTCATCACTACAAAAAGGAAGAGGAAATATATACAATTTTATTACAGATTGATTTTTTTTAAAAGATTATTCAAATTTTTAGGGCTTTTTATTAAATATTTGATTTTTTGTGCATTTTTAAGGATATTTTATAATTTTTAGTAGAGTTTCCAGTTTACTTCATTTTTCATTTCTATTAGCAAAGATGACTTCTCTTTCTATGGGGTTATGTCCACTCTTCCATCCTTGTGTGCCTCAAAGAGGTTTTCACCCTCAGATATGTCCTTTATTTTTATTTTTTATGGTCTAATGATGCCTTTCAATTTTCACTAGAAGACCTAATTTTTTCATTTTTTCTATTTTTTATTTGTTTTTCACTTTTGTGACTGGAAGAGGGATTTGACTCCCCAAAATATGTTCTTGTTTCAAGATCAATGGTGAAGCATTCTTTATGATCTTTTGATGGCACATCTTCCTTGAGCTTGAAAAATTTCTCTATAGCTTCATCATTTTCGATGCGGTCTAAGCTTGGTGGTCCTTGTCGATTCCAATCTATTAGTTCATGGTATACTAAGGGGATATCATTGTCAGTACTGCATATATTTTAGGAATTAGACGTAAGGTCTATGATATAGATATCTATGTCATCAGTTTCATTGGGTTCATCCTTAGAATTATAGGGGCTAGGATCCCAAAATGTTTGGATCCAAGGTTGAGGATAGGTTTCAAAAGGAGGAGTATCGTCAACCTATTTATCTTCAATTGGTAGGTCATTATGGTTTGTGAATATATGGGATAGAGGAGTATGAGGCCCACTCCCATTCATTATGATTAGTATTTTTGGGTTAGGTATCCTTAGATGCCTCTTCATCGCTCAAAATATTGACTTTTTCACACAAGGATAACTTGGTACATAAAGAGCCAATTTTCAAAGTTATAAATCTAAGCCCTATATTAGGAGGCCATCCTTTTTTCTAAAATAGGCTAGAAAATTTCTTTTTTTGGTACTCCAAGGCCACTAAAACCATCCTAGCCTTTTTGCTACCTAATTGTGAATACCAGAACATATTTTTCAGGAGGAATGTGAGCGGGTTATTGTTCTAAATTTCCTCTATGAGACCATGTGTATACATTTTCATAAACATGTTCATCTTGCAATCCACCCCAACTAGTTAATGTAGTAGAGGGTTCATTTTTTAGTGTAGTTTTGGGTTGTGAAATTGCAACAAGTATGGATTACCATAGGATTTTTGGGAAAGAGGTAATTTCCCGATGTGAAAAGCTTGTGACATAGAATATTCTCCACAAACTTTATCTTCAATATTCAAATTTTATTGAATCAACTTGGTGATACTAGATAAATCAACATACTTGGACAAACTCCATGATGTTTCTTCACTATTAATGATGAATGAGCATCTTGGGTCTTGAGCAATCTTGCATTGCCAAAAACATTTCATGTTTTATGTACCTATCTTTTGTTTTCTTTGTAGTCATTTCTGATTGAGGTTTCATGCTTTGTGAAGTTAATGTTTTAACTTGGACCTATTTTTGGACCTTCTCCTATGAGCACATAAGGATTGGATGGATCATGTCAAAGTTAGAGTTGTTTTACCTTGCGGCTGGAGTAGTATTTTTTTATTTTCTGCATGTTGATTGTGTGTCATGTAGCCATTGATCCTTAATGAATCAGAATTTTTGATCTTAGAGACTTAAAGAGGACCTAAAATAATATCTTCACCTAAGACCACAAATTTTAATTCATCATGAGTTGGGATTTATCACCATTTTCCTCAGGTATTGACTTTCAGCCAGTTTCACGTGAGATGTGGATTTGTTCATCTTGCGCAGTTCCATATGATGAAATGGGATCTTGCTAAGTTAGGATTATGTTCTTGGGTCATGTGTGGACCTAAATGTAACTTGACATCTATTTTTGTTCATTCTTTCTTTATTTTTGGTTTACTCTTCCTGGTTGGACCTATAATGTAATTAAATGCCCGATTGGCCAATTAGTCGCTTAATTGGCTATATATTGGGAGATTGGATTGATGTAGAGGGGATAGTAGAGTATGAAGAGATAGATAGGAAGGTAGAGAAGATGTGATGAGAGATGAGTCTCTATTTTCATAATTTCATTATATAAGGCTAAAACTCGGAAGGCCTCACAA
The DNA here is from genome assembly GCA_027943335.1 of Chamaecyparis obtusa. Lineage (NCBI taxonomy): Eukaryota > Viridiplantae > Streptophyta > Pinopsida > Cupressales > Cupressaceae > Chamaecyparis > Chamaecyparis obtusa. The sequence goes on from BSBK01000609.1 coordinate 1,068,382, forward strand.
CTGGACATGTTGAATAAAATTATATTTTGAAGCATTATATTGTGGTGTTTCGCTATGATTGTTGTTGTTATAGTTTTTGGTGTAGGTTTGGACCATCCATTATTGGCTCCTCCATCCATTCCATGCATCAATTAAGAGGGAAATTTTATGGAGGGACACCTCTTAAATTGGCAGAGAATTGGAAGGGATTAGGATCTCCTAGAATTATAACTTCCATGCCATCATGGGAAAACTTCAAACATTGGTGATAGGTACATGGGACTTCTTTCATGGTATGGATCCAAGGACATCCAAAAACCATCTTATAAGGAAGATCTAGATCCAAAAATTTTAGCAATGTATCTTTAGTATTGTTGGGCCAATTTTGATAGGCAACATGATAACTCATTTAGAATGACGTTCAACATCATCATATTATTTGATTTTAATTCTTCTGGAGGAATCAATATCATAGGAATGTCAATCAAGACTAATTATAACCATTAAGGAACAAATGGTAAGTCCTTCTCCACCATCTATCATGACTTGTCTGACCTTACAATTATGGACAAAACTTCTAGGTGCAAAGGATCATTGTGACCAAGTCTGTCCTTGGGTAAATCATTGGGAGAGAAAGTGACATGTGGGGATATGTAAAAATTCCCTATCATGGCTTGAAACTTAGAAATAAAAATGTTATTTGGGATAATAGATTCTTTCAAGGCTTTATCCAGGATCTCTTTATGTTGGGGGGATATACGAAATAACTCAAGAATTGAGATCTATGCTGGAGTTTTTTCAAGGTGGTCAAAAAGGTTTTTGTGTGTGTGAGTTTTACACCTTCATGAAATAACAAGATTTAAAGAGAATTTACACTATTCAAAGCAAACTAATCTAAATAATGCACAAATTAATCTAAATATCTCATGGTTCTCTAAATTGAAGTAGTAAGTGAGGCTCTCAGCTGCAAATCCTCACTAGTGACACTCTAATTATGAGAATTGAACTAAGAATGATATGCAAACTAGATCTAATTATCAAATTCTAGCTCTATTTGATAAGAAATCTACAAAATGATCAACAATTGAAGCTAATTATCAATGAAAATGCTAAGTGAGTGATGTGGATGCAAATTGCAAGAGCTTTGTTGCAATTCAAAGATATGGAGTGGATGAATAATGCCTCAAAATGCCTTCTATTTATAAGATTTTCCCAAGGGTAGGGGGTAGAGTGAGATAACCATGGTTATGCTTGGGTAAGGTCAATTGGCTTCGCTTTGTCCCTAAATTGGGGGAAAAACATTTAAATGGTTTCAAAAGGCTGGACCATTTCAACAAAAGTGAGTGATTTGTGTCCATTTTGTCTCCTTTTTTGCTTTGTTGAGGGAAATTCATATTTATTAATTAATTAAAGTAATTAAATTTAGCCATGAAGGGTAAGAGGTTCATTTTGATTTTTCATTTCAACAACTATGTCATTAATTGAATTTAATCAATTTTGTAGTGTTTTTCCCCTTTTCAAGCTTTATTTAATCATTTAATCATTTAATTGAATTTTCCTTTGATTTGAATTGCCTTTGTTCCATTTATTGATTTTTAGTGCTATTTTGATGATTTGATGCACCTTTTGATTGATTTAAGCCTTTTACCAATTTTCCATGTCTACAAATGCCCCTCTTTGATTCGATGTGCGAAGAACACCGATTCAAAGATTCCCTTAGTATGATGATCTGATTCAGGTCCTGGTTCTGATATGCCTCTGATCGTTCTGATTGATGTACTTCCTGATGATGATGATGTGCCTCTGATGATGGTGCTAATATGATTCTGATGCCTCTGATATGATATGGGTCCTGATTTGATGATAGGTCCTAGGTTTACTGATAAAGGTCCCGGGTTGATTGCTAAAGGTCCTGGGTTGATTGATTGCTGATACATTGATAGATTTGATATGATAACAGATTTGATATGAAACTGATATGAAATTGATTTGCCTCCTGATATGAAATTGATATGATATGCCCCACTGATACTGATACTGATATGATATGCCCCACTGATAAATGTTTTTGATATGATGCCCATTTGATACTCTGATGCCCCCTCAGAAATAAAACATATTAATTCCTTGATTTGAATGATTTTGAGTAGTTGGAATATGTTTTGATTTCTGATACCGTTTGAAAGAAACAATCAAGTTTGATTCATGCCCCGATTAATGAAAATATCCTATAATAGGTCCAAAGTGCATTTTTAAGTGTTTATTAGGACCAATTTCACCTTAAATAGGGTAAAACCCCTCATTTTACTATTCATTTGCACCGTTCCCTCTTGAGATTTGAGGTCTGATTTTAGCCTTTTTTACATGATGGTGGTCCCACATCGCGGGCATCGGTTTGAGAGAGCGTGCCGGTTTAGTCGGAGAGCGACCGATGGTCCTCTGGTATGTCATTCAAATTTTCCTCATGTTTTGAAAGTTTCATTTATGACCTCATTTAATGCATTTAAAAATTTTGATTCTGCATTTGTGAAAAGAAATGTCACCTCCATGCTTTTTAATTTTGCCTGAAAATGTAAAATGTCACCTTTGGTAAATTTGATGTCGCCTTCCTTAGGTTTGCTCACGCATTTAGAAAATCATTTATCGCCTAAGGATAATTTAATATCGCTTAGGGTTTTAATCATTTTAATTATGTACCGCATGACACACTTGAATAATAAAATGTCGCCTGCGGAAAATCTTATACCGCTTCCGTGAAATTAAGTCACGCGGATGAATAAAATCACGCGTATGGAGAAAGAGATGTCACCTCTGGTAAAATAAATGACGCCGGAAAGAAAAGTCACGTAAGTAAAAACTTTTATTTGAGACTTTTCTAGGACGTCTTATTACTCGATTGCGTCAACTTGATTGATATTGATCACGTCCATGAATTCAATCGAATGTTTAGTTAGGGTGTTCCACTTCTTTGATTTCAATAATGAATTAGGACATAGGTAACTATAATATCGAAGAATAAGGTAAATCAATCTTCATCATGAATGATAGGTCATGGATCTAATCATCCATTCATTTTATGCTCAAATGCTTAGAGACATAAAACTAGGATCATCCTTCCTCAATGTTTAGAGTTAGGATTGGTAGGTCTGATAGGTATATTTAAATTGATGACTATGATTGATTGTTTGATTTCCTGATAGTAAGTTACTCATGTGATTCCATTATTTTGATTAAAAAGGAGGATGTCCCTATTCTGTACCTCTGGACTGTACCACACTGGGTGATGGAGCTTAGGGAGCAGTTGACTGACGCTGAGAGGCGAGTGATTAGGCGCTGCGATTTATTATGTATATTAGAGCTTCCTCAGTTCCAGATGAACCGAGGTTTGATTACCGCTGTCGCAGAGCGTTGGCACTCTGAGACAAACACGTTTTGGCTACCACAAGGGCGAGATGACGATTACACTTGAGGATGTTTATAGATTGCTACAGATCCTGACTCATGGAGAGATAGCATATTATGATGCAGTCTATGATGGGACATATTATTGATGAGTATTCAAAGATTTGTCTATAGGTGATGATTGCATCCTATGGCCTTAGTTTGCCTCATTTCTTGTTTTACCAGCGTTATTAGGTGCTATCATTGGTGGTGTATTATTACCTGATCAGCAAGGTCACGAATTTTTAGTGGGATGGGGCAGGATTATCGAGGATTTGCTACATCAGCCTCGACGCTTTGACTGGGGATCTTGTGTGCTGGCACAGCTTTATCATGAGCTTCATGAGGTGGTTTATAGGAGATCAGCTTCGTTATCTACTGGGATTCATATTTTGCAGTTGTGGATATGGGAGCACTTACCAGTCAGTCATCCTATATCAGATCGAGATCATCCTTTAGGATATCCTTTTGCATGGCAGTATACTGGTATGGTGACACAACATCACTTGGGTCATTTGGAGTATTGGCGATGTCAGATTGATGACATGGATGAGGTCTATTGGAGACCATATGTCGAGGTCAAGGATTGGAGAGAGGATAGCTTGGAGTTACCATATATGTTTGCTCCTCGATGGATGATCGGCAGGATCGACTCTGTTCTTGAGAGATTCTTGGTAGGTAGAGTGCTATGGCAGTTTGGGCAGATTTAGCCTATGCCTTAGGTATCTGCAGTATATGCTTGTTCTAGTGCAGAGTGGGCTACTTGGGGTCACATGCCTTCATACAATGACGCTATTGAGCAGATATCACTACTGGGTTATATGGATTGGGATATGAGGTTACACATTAGAGATGCCAGAGTCACTCAGGAGTATCTAGCTTGGTTGATGGAGCATCTGATGCCTCAATTTACAGACCCTGCAGAGCCAGTGCCTGGGCAAGATGATGATGGTGATGATGTCGGTGGTGGGAGGAGACGTAGAGGTAGACCATGAGGTAGGGTGGTGATTAGACTCAGAGGATGAGTGAGAGATGTATAGATACAGGCACCACCTCCTCCTCCTTCTCATCCTGCAGTAGCACAGAGACAGAGGATAGATCGTCAGGATCATGTGAGGGCTGCTAGGTAGGATCCAGGTGCAGGATAGGATATGGGAGCAGGATTACAGCAGGCTACCATGGATGGTCAGGATACAGGTGCACAGCAGATGCCAGCAGCTTTTTCCCGTGATCGGGGAAAAGCTCCTATAGATACAAGTGATCCTCAGAGTACCTATGAGTTTGGGGAGAGTTCTAGTACTACCCAGCTACGAGCAGATGTGGGAGCATTACAGACAGAGGTATCATAGATGTCATCTATGATTCAGTAGTTAGTATCAGGTTTGGCTCCATTGGTTCCTCTCCTTGTTTCTATGGTTGGTCAGACACCTCCTTAGCCGCCTCAGTAGCCTCCATCACAGCCTCCTCCACAGCCTCCTCCAGGACCTCCTCCCAGTGGTGACGAGAGTTGAGCTATGAGTGCTCTTATTGATCATTTGTGTACTGATGCTGAGATACTTGATATTGTACCATAGTCTTGTGACCTTGGTGTCACCTTTCCAGTTGTACTTTGATACTTATTTGACATTGATGCCCCTGTTGATGGGTGATTATAGAGTTGATTTGTGATATCATTGTTATACTTGATGCATTGAGTTATGAGTAGACGTGTGATATGAGGACATTTATGATCTTTCCTACTTTTACTTGATGATATATGAGATTTCCTTTAGATGCTGCTATATGTGTTTATCTAATGCATTTGTTTTTGGATGGATGTGTCTATGGATGCAACGTATCTTATGTATGATATAGATAAATGGATGCATTTCTTTCTTCATGTATGGATGTAGTTTTGATATGTTATTTCTCATGTATGCAATCTGTATGTATGCACATGTAAATGATTATTTCCTTCTTTTCCTTGATAATATATCTATGTAATGATTAATGATATGGAATGAATGCAAAAAGTATAATCTCATGTTTTTATTGTAGAAAAGATGATATTGAAGTGATGTTGTCCTTGCTGATTTAACCCTATTGATGATGTTATGTACCCCCTTTTTGATGTGAAATGAAACCCTTGGGAAAAAATGCATGTACAATTAATCTAACATGAGAATGCATTTAACCTTTTATATGAATGCAGCTAAGTGTCACTAGCTTTTAGCAAATAAATGCCTTGAGGATATATTTTCATCATTGAGCACTTGGGATCGGAAAGTCAATACAATCACCACTGCCCACTGACATGATGATATGAATATCACTTTTTTTTTACTGCTCATATGGTAACCTCTGTTTTGCTTTCCCATCGGTCTCGTCGATACGACTATCACTGATTACAAACAATCATGAGAGTACAAATACCGATTTTGTCAGATTCTATGTTGCAAGTGGATTTTGTCATTTAGATATGAAGAATCTAAATATCCAAGGTATCTGTTTGCGTAAACAAACAAAGGTTAACTCATTGTTTTATAAGATAATCCTTGATGGTTCTTTGATGACCATGTCTTTAGATGAATTCTCATAAGGCAATGAATCTTCCTCCAAACAGTCACTTCATAGTCAAGAAAAAAAATTATCATGTCTCCATCATTGCCAATCTAGTCGAAACATCATTGATTAGCTAAAAAGACTTGATACAAATTGAATTAATGTAAGTAAACAGATTTTTAACCAACTTTTCAAAAGAATCTATCTAAGTGTTTTGCATTGTTTTCTGATCTTCAAAAAAAAAATATTTCCAAGTGTTTGATCATGGAATGATGTTTGATTTTTAATCCTGAATAATAAGTCAATTTAGGCTCAAGGATTTTGTTGTGGTAGTTAACTTCTTGGTTATCAATCAAAGGTTTACGAAAATCTGATCTCTCTTCTGAAAATGTTGATCCCTTTCTGCTTGTGACTGAATGTTTCTCATTTGAATCCTTTTTGAGGTACCCACTTTCCAATCCATTTATGCTGCCCCCAAGTATTTGATGTATCAGTTTTGACAACTTTGGGCAATGCAAAGGATGATGCTACAAAATGTTATTATGGCTATGTACAAATGACGGATGCAATGAAGGTTTAGACAAATGGGATGATGAGATGCATTATGTACACATGTGGCTAGGAAAGAAATGACTTAAGGGAACCAAAAGTGCTTGTTGCCAAGTTTTCACCTTTGGGTGCTCTCTTTTTTTTGCTACCGAGGCGCCTATTTGCTAGGTTTTCACCAAGGCACTTTTTCTCTTTTTCATTTTTTTTGTATTTTTTGTATTTTTCTTTTTTTGTATTTTTGTATTTTTCTTTTTTTGTATTTTTCTTTTTTTCTTTTTTTGTATTTTTCTTTATCACCTTGGCGCCTATTTGCTAGGTTTTCACCAAGAGATAGTTTTTCAAATGTTTTTGGTTTTTCCATTTTCAAATGTTTTTGGTATTTTCAAGATCCCTTTTCAATTATGTACAATAATTATGATGCTCTCTCATCTGATACTTTTTATACTCTTTCATCTGCTTTAGGTGTAGAACCTCTTCAAATGAATGCTATTTATGGGTTCTTGTAATTCTTCACCATTACAATCTGATAACTTATATGTTCCAGTTCCAAAGGATGACACTATCACAAATGGGCCTATCCAATTAGCTTCCCACTTTCCTTTCTTTTTAATATTGTGAGGATATTTTTGTTCGTTGCTTCAGCTTGTCCATTGCCTTGTGGATAATAAATGGATGACGAATGATGTGTAATGTGAAATGTCATGCAAAGTTCATCAATATCCTAATTTTTGAATTGTTTCCCATTATCCGTGATAATGGCATGTGGAATACCATAGCGACAAATTATGTGGTTCAAAATGAACATTGAAATTTGTTTGCCGGTTGCTATTGTTAATGGAACTGCTTCCACCCATTTGGTGAAGTATTCTATTGCTGTGATGATATACTTGTGTCCATTTGAAGATGGAGGATATATGATTCCAATCAAGTCAAAACCCCATTGATAAAAAGGCCATGGTGTAATAAATGGGTGTAATTCTTGAGCCGGTGCATGTATCATATTACCATGATATTGACATTTGCTGCATGTCTTCACAAATTGAAAAGCATCCTTTTCTAATGTTGTCCAAAAGTACCCTAAACAAAGGATTTTCTTAGCTAGATTAAGACCGCTTGAGTGTGACCCGCAAATGCCTTCGTGGACCTCGCGTAAAGCTAACTTAGACTCTTCTTCCTCTAGACATCTAAGTAACGTCCCATCAAGACCCTTACGATACAATGTGTCTGAAAGGATTAGGTAATGGGCGGCTTGGTGTATGAAGTTACATTTTTGGGCATGAGTTTGGTCTATGGGGAGTACTCGGTCTTTAAGGTAAGTATAGATGGGTCCATACCAAGGAGAGTCATGTCCATGTAAAAGAGCAACAATTTGGGTGTCAGGAAGGTTGAATGCCGATTTTACCAACTCTTCCACCAAGAACTCATACTTCTCATTTTGATCTAGTTTTTGTAACAATGAAGCCAAGGTAGCCATGGCATCTGTTGCTCTATTCTTTTCTCTTGGAATCTGTTCAAATGTGATCAAAGCAAAGTACTTCTTCCATCCATCAATCAAGGTTTTATATTTCATCAATGTTATATCTTTGGTATTGTATTCATTATTAACCTGATTGATTATGAGTTGGGAATCTCCATACACTTGTAATTCTGTAATATTCCATTCCAAAGCCATTTTGATGCCAATGACTAATGCCTCATATTCCACTATGTTATTGGTGCATGGAAATAAGAGTTTATAGGACTTTGGAATGGTGTACCCTTGAGGAGTAACCAATAATATACCTGCTCCAGAACCTCCTTGTGTGTAAGATCCATCAAAATATAATTTCCATGTCTTTGCTTCTATGCTGACAATTTCTACATCTGGAAATTCAATTTGCATGGTTTGTGTAGACTCCATTGGGTTATCTGCTAAGTGATCTGCTATCACTTGTCCTTTAATTTCTCTTCTATCAACATATTCAATGTCAAATTCACTTAGGATCATGACCCATTTTTCTATTCTACCTGTTAAGGCAGTTTTACTTAGCAAGTATTTGAGAGGATCAATCTTGGCAATTAATTTGATCTTATGCATCAACATATAATGTCTTAGTTTCTGAGATGCAAAAACCACTGCTAGACATGCTCTTTCCATGAATGAATAATTGAGTTCATATTTTATTAAAGTTCTACTAAGATAGTAGATTGCCCTTTCTTTTCCTTGCTCATCTTCTTGTGCCAACAATATGCCTAGAGACCTTTCTGTGGCTAATATGTATAACAACAGTTCTTTACCCTTGATAGGTGACATAAGAATAGGTGGGTTTATCAAATAAGTCTTCAAAGTAGCGAAGGCCTTATCACATTCTTCATCCCACATAAATGTAGTGTCCTTGTGTAACAATCTGGTGAAGGAGTGACACTTTTCTGCTAATTGAGAGATAAATCTCCTTATTGATTGAATCTTTCCTTGTAGTGACCTCATTTGGTTAATATTTCTTGGAATCTCCATTTCTAGAATGGCTTGTACTTTTTCAGGATCAACTTCAATGCCTTTTGCTGACACTATATAACCCAATAACTTGCCAGATTGGACACCAAAGGCACACTTCTTTGGGTTTAATCTAACTTTGAATTGTTCTAACCAAATGAATATTTTTCTTAGGATTTGTAAATGCTCTTCTCTATTGTGGGATTCTGCTAGAATTTCATCCACATAATCTTCTAAGAAAGTGTGCATCATGTCATGGAAAATAGTTGTCATGGCCCTTTGATATGTAGCTCCAGCATTTTTTAAACTAAAGGGCATGACATTCCAACAAAAAGTACCCCAAGGGCAAGTAAATGCTATCTTTTCTTGGTCTTCGGGAGCAATTTTGATTTGGTTGTAGCCACTAAATCCATCCATTAATGAGTACATTGCGTGACCTGCTGTCAAATCCACTATGGTATCAATGCTTGGTAATGGGAAGTCATCTTTGGGACATGCAAGGTTTAAATCTCTGAAATCCGTACACACATGAATAGATTTATCATGCTTAGTAACCGGCACAATGTTAGAGATCCAATCAGCATATGCTATTGTTCTTATGAATCCCACCTTTAACAATTTTTCCAATTCTGCCTTGACTAGGAGAGCCACATGTGGGTGCATTTTCCTTAGTTTTTGCTTCACAGGTTTAACTCTGGGTCTAACATTCAGATGATGCATTATGAAATCAGGATCCAGTCCAGGCATATCGGCATATGACCATGCAAAATTTACTTGTTGTTCTTGGAAGAATTTGATAAAGTCCTCTCTTTTAAGAGATGTAAGTGATGCAGCCAAGTGTACAACCTTTGGCTCTAATTCTATACCAATGTTAACTTTTTCTGTTGGTTCTATAAGAATAGATGACCGTTCTTCTTCATGTTTAGGCAAAGTGTCCAATCTCTCTTCTAATGGTGCCACAGTTGGGTTTTCACCAATAGAACTTCTCATTTTTTTTATTTTTTTTCATTTTTTCATTTTTTTGACTAAGAGATTGGACCCTTGCTATTGTCATCATGTCCGTATTGAGTTCGTTGGTGAAAGAGGGTTCAACCACATTGAGGTATTGGTTTGTTGCTTAGTCATTTGGGAAGTAAAGTAAGTCATGTGGTTCAGTTTGATCCCAATAAATGAGGTCTGGATGTATCAAAATTAAGGAGTTATTGGGTAAGGTATCATCAATAGGATTTATGGACATGACTTCATTTGAGGGTTCATACATTGTATCATTTAGATCTATGATGTGCGCTTCCTCAAGATGATCCATGGAAGCAGGGTCAAAGTTCTCTTTGCTTGAATCCTCGTCGACCTCTACGGGAAACAATGTGGGAAAAGCCACAAGTGGGTTAAAACTAACGTTTGAATTTCCCTCCTCTGAAGGTGTCCAAAATGTTTCTATCCATGCTCCACTACTAGATGCTTGTTCTATATTAGGCCTTTGAATAGAAGATTCTTCATTAATTGGAGCATCTTGTTTTGGGATTTTTGCATAAGTATGTATAGCAATGACTTCTTTATCTTGACATGACTCATCTGATAAAGTATCCCATTCATAATCCCTAGAGTCATCACTATCTCCTTCGGATTCTAATGCATTTATTTAAGGATGAAAATCATGCATTGGACTTGAACTTTCTCCCTTATATTGAAAACCTACTCCGGATTTTTCATGACTTGCCCTCCAAATAGGTTCAATAGGTTCTAATAATCCTCTATTTCTTTGGCCTAGGGGTCCTCTTCCTTTGTATCCCATCTTTTGCATAATATCAAATCCTTTCCCATATTGTTCTGTTTGTATATTGACATGCTGAATTCTTTCCATGGGAGTGTCTAAGGTACCATCCTCATCATGATAAATCCATTGAAGGACATCATCCTCTTCCTTATCCCATGTTGCTTTGCTATCTTCCCTCACAAAATAAGAATTATACTTATGTGGAAGATGTTCTTTTGAGGGTTTACCATGTGAATTAGGAGACATGGGCATGTCAAATAGAGAAACTGAATATTCTCCTACCCCTTTTGAACTAATCTTGCATTGTTTGTCAAATTTGTTCATCATCTCACTCATGTATTGATAATGAGCTGCTTTAGCTTGTTCTTTTTCCTCTTTAGTAGGTTTGTAGATCATTGTTTCCAATTTAGGTGCCACATATGGACTTTCCATCACATTTGGACCCTCATAGCTCACTTTTTCCTTGCCCTTAGTTGATGTAGTTGAGCTAGCTTGAAAAGGATTTTGTGCATCTTCATTGGTGATTCTTGGAACAACTCCTTCATGATTATGTGGAATGTACAATTCATGCAAGGGTTTGAGTGCATTGCAATATTGAAATGGATTTGAGTCTCCTCCAACTGTGATTTCTTCACCCATGTATGGGAACTTGATGCATTGGTGGTATGTAAATGGGACAGCTTGCATCTCATGAATCCATGGTCTTCCCAATAAGATGTTATAGGTTAATTTCATGTCCAACACTTGACATTTGGTTTCCTTCTTGACTGGTCCCACTTGGATGGGCAACACAATCATGCCTTTAGAAGCTCTTTCAGCTTCATCATAAGCTTTTATGGTGATTTTCTTTGTAGGGTCAATGCAAGACTCGGATAGACCTAAGGATTTTACAAGGCTCAATGTGCATATGTTAAGGCCAGCCCCTCCATCAATAAGGGCTCTTTTGACTCTATGCCTTTCGATCAAAACCTCTATATGTAATGGCAAATTTTGAGGATGAGTTATAGACATGTCATCTTGATTGGAAAATGAAAGACAATGAGGAGCCACAAGATGTCCTACCATATTTTGAAATTTTTCTTCCCCTAAGGTAGTAGAAACATGTGTCTCTTCCAAAGCTTTTTCCAAAATCTCTTTATGATTTGGTGACAACTTCAATAACTCTAAGATTGAGATTTGTGCTGGAGTACGTTGCAATTGGTCCACCAAACTATAAGGCCTTGCTGCTGTAGGAGATTGTTTGACCACAATGTTGGATGGTGGGAGATTGGTGTTTTGAGGGACTATCCCTTGTAAAGTCATTCTAGAATTCTGCCCTCTTGTAATGACATTTGTTGCTTCCTTTTGAGGTTGTTCATTAATGATGATAGCATTAACAATATGATCATATGATGGCGCAAAGTTGAGATTATTGGCACTTTGTTTCTTGCCATTTGATGACTCACCTTTATCATGTTTGTAAAAAGGTTGTTTGAAGGCCGTATGATCTTCATTATTTTGGGGTCCATCAATAGTGATTATGTTATTATCTATCAAGTCTTGCACCACATTCTTTAATTGTAGACATTCATTTGTAGTGTGCCCCTGAATCTTATGATATTCACAATGATGCTTAGCATCCCACCAACCCGACTTGTGGTCTGGTTCATAAGGCTTAATAGCAGGTAATGTAATAACATTGTTAGCTATGAGAGCCTTTAATGAAGTTTCAAGTGATTCTCCCAAGGGTGTAAAGTGTCTTGCAGGAGTGGGCTTCAAATACTTATCACACTTTCTGTTTTGATCCTTGTTTCCTTGATTATTCTTGTTGGCATTGTTGTTGTTGTTGGAAGGTGCATTATATGCTTGATTAGTATTATTCACTTGATTTGGTGTCTTTGTAAGGGCAAATGGAATCACCTTCAAGTTGCTGGATTCCACTACACCATCATTAACAATGCCTTTGTTGTTATTCTTTGCAGCATAACGGCTATTGTTGTTGTACCAACTTTTATTTGGATTGTTGTTATTGTTGGTATTGTTGTTGTTGGAGTTAGAGTTATTCTTATTTTCCTTGTACAATTTCAACTCTCCACTCTTAATCAACACTTCTTCCATTGTAATTCCATTATCAATCAAATCTTGAAAGGTTTTGGGACACTGCATCCTTAGTCTATAATTCAGTTCGCTTCTTAAACCGTTAATAAAGATATCCATTTTTTCTTTCTCCGGTACACTTCTTGGATATCTAGCAAATGCAGTCCTCCATCTTTGCAAGAATGTGAGAAAGGATTCTCCATCTTGTTGCTTCGTGTTACATAACGTTATCATTGTGACCTCATGTTTGATGTTATAAGAGTAATGAGTCATGAATTTAGATGCTAACTCTTCAAAGGATTTTATGCCGGATGGTAGTTTTGAAAACCAATCCATGGTCGTTCCTCCCAAGCTTCTTGGGAATAGTCTCATTAAATAGGTTGATTCATGCATGAATTCAAGACTCAATGATCATGTGGGTCAGATGTTCCTTCATACCTCTCATATTTAGGAAATGTTACATTAATGGGAAAAGGCACCATGACCAAACTCTTATCGAATGGAAAAGGACATAATGTTTCAATAGAGAAAGGCTTAGGAGCCCCGTTTTGTTTCAAACTGTCAATTTCCATTTGTAATGCCTTGAATTGTTCCCTTATTGCTTCCATAGGGTCTTCTATTTCCTTGGGCTTTAATTGCTCTATGTCAAAATCTTTAGGTAGCTTTACCCCCATTTGTATTAAGTCCATGAAGTGTTTTTCTTTATCCATAAGCATGGTCTTTTTCATTAGTTCTATGAAATAAGGACATTGTCTTGCCTCTAACGCTCTTTCAACCATGGCTTCTTCCGCAGTTGGGAGTAAGTTTGTATTATGAGGAGGAAATAAGTTGTTGCCTTGTGAATTTGCCTCTTGAGAATTAGGATCTCTTCCTCCATTATTAGAATTTCCTTGATTGTTGTTAAGATCCATACCCCCATTCATGTTTTTCCCTTGATTGTTGTTAGGATCTATACCCCCATTCATATTGTTCCCTTGGTTGTTGGGATCGATATTTCCTAGGGTACCGCTAAACATCTTGTTAATGTCCTTTGCCTTAGCGGGTTTTTCAGTTACTCGTGAAGTAATGAAAGTGTTCTTTGGAAATGGGAGCTCTTCTCCATTGTAGGTCCCATCTATTTGTAATGCTTTCCTTATAGAGAGTGACCTTGTAATAACAGGCATGAACAAACTTTAAGGGTATGTTGACTTTCTTCTCTTGATAAGCTATTTTTTTGGAATAAGGTAAAAGTTTTTGATCAATTTTAAATGGTTAAAAATTTTAATGGTGTTTTGATCAATAACTTTGGAATATCTTGTTTGAAAATAAAAAACAATCTCAACACACACATCAATTGGGTACCATATCCCTAGAATGCTCTAATGTGTATATTTTTGAATGTTTTCATAGGTTTAAACACAAGAATAGCTTCCACACAATCTACCTAGCACATAATTGGTTCGTAAACATGGCTCTAATAGGTAGTTTTGCTATTTTACCATTATGTAGTAATTTTTCCGTTCAAAATAGATCTTAGCTTTTCATCCCCCAACTATGTTAAGGGGCTTCCCACACGCACAAAAGCATGATTTTGCGCAATCCGTTAGGACTACTAGAGGAAGTTTGAAAAAGCTAAAATCCTTTTTGTCGTGTACCCCATTAAGGATACCCACGTTTCATTTTATAGTGGGTCAAATTCTCGCAGCAAAAGCAAGTGTATCCCACTTTGGGCTATCCCTCTCACCGGCCCTTCTAAGGCAATCTCGGGAGGTGAGCCCACTAAGTTTTAAACATGTTCATTTGAAAGCATGAAAAGTGGATTTGGTAGAGCAAGTTTGGAAATTTGATTCACTCAAAGAGTGAAGAGCATATCCCTATTGCTTTTCCCTTATCCCAAACACTCACAATCAATTTGGTTCTTTTTCAACCCCGTGACAAAGGGGTTCTTAGAATTGAAGTGTTTATTTTTTCCCTTTTATGATTAAACTATGTTTTGAACTTTGAAATGCCACAAGCTAAGGGAATGTGCAAGCTTGATGAGAAAAATACCTCAAAGGATGCTAGCAAAGGCTAGGTGCATTTTTAAGTGGTAGATTTTTCATTTTCTCTCCAAATCCTTCTCTTACCTTAGCAAAACGTTCCCTCCACCAACAAGTTAGTCAGCACAATACAAACAAAGTGAGGGGAAACCAAAATCAAAGCTTAAAATGATATAATTGATTATGCTTTTGATTCTTTTTACCAAAATATTTGCAAAATTCTTACAAACTTAAGGACTAAACTCCCAATTTAATGAGACATATTTTCATTTTTAAGCATCTACAACAGCAATGTATTTAGCATATAATTCTACTTCTTTCTCTAAATCATTGTTGAGAACAAAGGTAGAATGTACCCAGTTTTCTTTCCTTATCCTTTTAGAGATCAATCTCTCCTCTAAGTTGTGCCTTCTCTCTAGTTTTTGCACTTTCTTATGACAGACCATGCTCCTGAGACAAAAAAAATGACCGTGAAGTTAGCATACAGTCCTTATTTTAACATTTTTGATAAAATAGAGAAAATACAGTCAGGCGACATCATCCAGACTATAGGCGAGATAAAATTTAACAAAGACGTGACTACTTTAACTGTGAGTGTCACCAAAAGGGGCTCAAGCGAGATTAAAATAGGCAAGTGTGATATCAAATTTTGCAAATGCGTGAAATCTTTAATACACGCGACAACAGTAATTACTCTGATACAATATAAATGCTAAACTAGGCGACATTGTCCATGCTAAATGTGAGATCTAATTTAATAAAGACGTAATTACTTTAACCGCGAGCGTCACCAAAAGGGGCTCAAGCGAGATTAAAGTAATCAAGTGTGATATCAAATTAAAATAACGCGTGAACTCTTTACTAGAAGTGACAAATTAATTCAGAGAAGCGACATTTAATTAATCCAAAGTGACATTTAAAATACTCAAAGTGAGAAATTAAATGAGAAAGGTAGGAAACTCCCTTTACACCAGGTGTAAAATGATTCCTCATCCACGGCTTTTAATTCTATCCAGGCGACATCTAAATGACCAAAGGCATCAGCTGCTTGTCCGTGATGCGAGAATTTGATTTTTGCAGGCGTGATTTCTTTCGCCAGAAGCGTGATTCTGCAGGCTGAAAAGCATGATCGTTCAGACTCCAGGCGACATTTTAATTTCCGCGAGCGACATCTCTTTGCTTTAGGCATGATTTCTTTATCGGCAGGCGTGATTTCTTTTCTATAACCTACAAACAGTGAGCAAAATCATGCAATTCTAGCCTAAATTTTACAAATAACGTGGAAATTATGATAAATTTGAGGCCTAGGGCCCCACGGTGGGCACCATTTGTGTGTGTGAGTTTTACACCTTCATGAAATAACAAGATTTAAAAAGAATTTACACTATTCAAAGCAAACTAATCTAAATAATGCACAAATTAATCTAAATATCTCATGGTTCTCTAAATTGAAGTAGTAAGTGAGGCTCTTAGCTGCAAATCCTCACTAGTGACACTCTAATTATGAGAATTGAACTAAGAATGATATGCAAACTAGATCTAATTATCAAATTCTAGCTCTATTTGATAAGAAATTTATAAAATGATCAACAATTGAAGCTAATTATCAATGAAAATGCTAAGTGAGTGATGTGGATGCAAATTGCAAGAGCTTTGCTGCAATTCAAAGATATGGAGTGGATGAATAATACCTCAAAATGCCTTCTATTTATAAGATTTTCCCAAGGGTAGGGGGTAGAGTGAGATAACCATGGTTATGCTTGGGTAAGGTCAATTGGCTTTGCTTTGTCCTTAAATTGGGGGACAAACATTTAAATGGTTTCAAAAGGCTGGACCATTTCAACAAAAGTGAGTGATTTGTGTCCATTTTGTCTCTTTTTTTGCTTTGTTGAGGGAAATTCATATTTATTAATTAATTAAAGTAATTAAATTTAGCCATGAAGGGTAAGAGGTTCATTTTGATTTTTCATTTCAACAACTATGTCATTAATTAAATTTAATCAATTTCGTAGTGTTTTTCCCCTTTTCAAGCTTTATTTAATCATTTAATCATTTAATTGAATTTTCCTTTGATTTGAATTGCCTTTGTTCCATTTATTGATTTTTAGTGCTATTTTGATGATTTGATGCACCTTTTGATTGATTTAAGCCTTTTGCCAATTTTCCATGTCTACAGTTATATTGGGTAGGAATTCTAGATCTAGATGGGGCTCCAAGATGAGTGATCTTAGTATGACGAGTAGTGATCACATATTGGGGATTCTTATACTTGAAAGTGATATTTGACACATGGGTATTTGACTCATAAAATAAATTTATGCTATAATCATGATCGGCTCAAGTATAAGTGACACTGGGTCTTGAATTTGAATTTGAGATAGATGCATTTCCATGGAAATCAATGGATCCTTGAAAATGGTATGATTAGTATTGTAAGAGCTAGCAGGAGGCTCTACTTCAATTAGGCCTTGATTGATAAGGTTTTATACCATATGCTTTAGTTGGAAGCATAAAGTCATCTTCTGACCTTTGGAGCAATGATATTCACAATATTTATTTTCTTCCCACCACATGGGCTTCTTTATGGGTTCACTTGTGATCTTAGGTAATTAAATAAAAACTTTCTTGAGTAATTTTTTTAATATTGAATTGATTGGTTCACCTAATGGTGGGAACTATCTTTGTGGTCCATCTCTATTTCTTGGAGGTTGAAATTTTTTATTTTTCTATGCATCGTTATTTTTCTACAACTGAGTTGGTGCTTGAGACACTGTCTGTGTGAATTTATGTGTATTTGTAGTGTTGGGCCCTTTTAGGCTGATTTTTCCCTATGTGATATTGACCATGTGTGCATAAAAAATTCCATCATTTATGATATTTTTATTCCAATACCATAACTTTGTCTTCTCATTTGGCATACTTGCATTATTATTATCCTTATTAATCTTGAGAAAACCTTTTTAGACAAGAGAATCTTCAATGATGATTCAGTTTCTCATGATCTTCTCAATGGTACTTGGACTTTTGATTTTAAGCTAGTACATCAACTCAGGTACTATATTTTTAATGAATAAGAAGACTTGTTGTTCTTCTGGAATATAAAAAGGACATCAGTTAATAATACTTCTCCAATGCAACAAGGATGTCATGAATTATTCACCTTCCTTTTTTTTTGTTGCACATATATCTAATAGAGTAATCTCATTGGATATGTTGAAAGAAAAATGGGATATGAATTTTCCTTCTAATTCATTCCAAGATCTTATGTTGCTAGGTAACTTAGAGTACCATTCCATTTCTTGTCCACCAAGACTATGAGGGAAGAGACACATGAGATATGTTGGCTCATTATTTAATTCTATGTAGGAGGTTATAGAATTCTTGGACATGATCAATTGGATTTCCTTTTCCTTTGTATTTCTCAATCTTGGGTACCTCAAAATTGGCTAGAAAAGGAGGCATATATAAGTCCTTGTCAAATGGATTTGGACACAAATATAATTCAATATAGTGTATCCTCTTATGCCTTATTTAAAATGCTCCCATTTGTTTCTCAAAATGCTTGATATTTTGAATCATGTCATTGTTAGGTGAAGGATCTTGTTTTTCCTATTTTGCAACTCTAGGAGTCTCTATTTCTCAAGATTCAATAGATACTATATCATGTGGAGGCATAAGAGTATCTTGATCATTTCCCAATCATAATTGGAGAGGTTATTGATGTATCTTATTATACTGACACTGTACTTCTGGTTGAGTATCATCTACTTGTTGATATAGTTGTTGATAAGTTGGAGTTACTTTCTCATGATATTGTGGCACATATTCAGGTTGTTGTACAAATTTTTTCTGCTAAGGTCCTTGTGTACATTTTCATTTCTGAGATCCTTGTACAAATTGGTGTTGTTGAGGTTCTTGTAAAAAAATTAATGCTAAGGTTCTTGCACAAATTAGTATTGTTGAGGTGCTTGTACAAAGTTTTTTTGTTGAGGGTACCATGAAAATTGTTGTTCTTGTGCTTGTTGTGTTTGTTGAACAAATTATTGTTGCTAGAGTGGTTGTGGAAATCATTGTTGTACAACTTGTTGCTGGTGGAATTTTTGTTGCAAAGGTGGTAGTTGATAAACTTATTGCATTTTGGGTGGATATTGAACATTTTGTGAAGGATGAGATCCTTGACCCACTTGATATTGTTACCTTTTCTACACTTGTTTTTTTTCTTTGGCTCATGATGATATCCCAATGGAGAAAGTATCTCATAGATTCAAGAATTTATACTTTTACTTGTTCTTCTTAGTCTGAGATATCATATTAACTTGTACTTGTGCATTTTTCCATATAGGTGCTTACTATGATATAGGCTCTTTTTATGTCATAGATACTTGTTGTGGTGAAGGTATAGGTACTTTTTGTGATACAAGTATACTTATTTTTTGTAGTTCACTTGCTTGTTGTATCACCCTTGGTGTAATTGGAAACATATAATTTAATAGCTAGGACCACTTTGTTGAGTATTGTTCTTTTCTTCAAAAGAATGTATATGTGTCATCACCAAAGAAAATGAGAATGCATCTTTTGGTAATTCTTCCTGAGTTTCTCGAGTGTGCTGCTTGAAATCAAGTCTCAATGTCCTTTTAGGATATCTTTTGAGAGTGTTTGTATGCAATGAAAATCCTACAACTACACAAAAAATCAAAGCATGGAAATACAATAGATATGAAATATTCAAGTTAGATTAAGCATGCTAAAGAAATTGTAATACAACCAAATCTTCACTACAACCTCTGATGAGCTTGAAACAAGTGGACCCAAAACCTTGTTTGGTTTACACTTTGAGATTATGTGGATATTATCTCCAAACAGAAATAAAATGCAAAACTAATGCAAAACTATGGGATGCAAGATGATGGTTTTTGAGACAAGTATGAGGAACTTGCCCAAAATCTCACAATGATATGAAAGTGAAAGATCTATGAAGAAAGATTATGCAATATATTTTGATTATTTTGAATAAGGAATGAAATGCAAGATAACTATGAATGAGAATGTAAGATTCAACTATGCTATGAAATCAAATTTACTCTATCATCCAAGAATGGAAATCTAAGCTAAGAATGAAGATGCAAATAAGCTATGGTAAGAAATTGAAATGGTACAATACTAGATTGATAGAATGCTTAAAATGATATGATGCTAGATGATTATCCTTGCAAGATTAACCTAAAAATGAAAGAGAGGCCTTATTTTAAAGAGATTGCAAAAGGATTGGACGATGGACATTAAGAGGAAAAAGAATGAGTGGCTAGAATTAAAGGTTAGGTAGTGTTTGAGATGATGTTAGGTAGGGCTTGGGAAAGCCAAACTTAATTTTAGAGGGAAAGAGGAATTGAAAAATGATTGGTGGAGAAAAGAGATTGAGAGGTGGCCACCTTGGAAAAGGTAATTGTGTACATCATTAAAGGTAATCCACATTTAAATAAATATTAGAGGAATATTTAGCAAAAGAGTAAGTTTAGGACAATGAATTTATTTAATTAAAGTAGATTTAATTAAATAAATATAAGAATATGATAATATAGTTAATTATAAAAATTAACTATAATGTTATGGGAAAATATTAATAAAAATTAACATTAGTGTGAACGGACAATTTAAGGTGTCTACATTTTGCCCCTCTTTGTTGCAGTGTCAAAATTGGAATCACATCAAATAAGAAGAAAAAAAGATATCCCAGGAGTCATGCCTAAGCAACAATGGGAGGAGGATGTGCTCCTCGAGAAAATTGAGCAAAAAATTAATTTTGACAATTTTCTCGAAAAGGAAGGGTGAGGACAGAGAAAGTGAATAAAAGAAGGCCTCCAATGCAAAATGAACCTACATACATACTATCATTGTGTAAACATGGGAGAGCATATCTAATGTTGATGTTGCATAGGAATCATGTACCACATGCTAGATAAACTAGGATAACATGATTAAGATGCATGGACTAGATGCTCAAATAGACAAACACATCATACCACAAAAAAATGTGAGTCAACCCAAAAATCTATCTAAAAAAACCAAGATATGAAGATATGGGTTATCCAGAATAGGTACGATTGAACACAAAAGATAAAACAAAAGGAAGGCCTCATGACCAAAAGGCCATTTGGTCCATAGTTCTTTCCCACAACAAATTTGATGCTTAGATTTAGGATTGGATGAGTCATCTTAGGAAAGATATATCCTGAAGGGCCAATGATGATTGATTGAAGTTTGTCTATAAGTGTAAAGGAAAAAGAAAGAGATCAAATGAAAACTAGGATAATTAGTCTTGATATGTTTTCGATAGGGCACATGTGGTCACTGGGTCTGAAAGAGGGTGAGTGATCATAGTAGAGCTCAAGAGGATTGGGTCGGCTGCATAGGTGAGTGTGTGCAAAGTGAGCGAGATTGAAGGTGAGCTTGGTTAGCTTCCCACATAGATATAGGAGGGGAATGAAGAGATGGACATGATAAGGTATCTTGATAGATGATGGATCTAAGTGAACTACACATGGCGCCAACAAGAGGTTTTCACCATGGTACTTATCCAAGGTTCTTGTTTGCCAAGTTTTCACCATGGATAAATTTTAATTGCTTTTTTTTGGATACATTGAGGCCTCTATTTCCAAGTTTTCATCACGATCATCATTTTTTCAGGACATTTTACACTTTTTAGGATTTTTTAGGACTTTTAATGATTTTTATGATTTTTTTAGGACTTTTTATGATTTTTATGATTCTTTCACAATCATAGATTGTTCTATAAGGTACTATTAGTTCTAATGTATAGTACCTCTTTAGATGCAAAATATTCATAGGATCAACGAGAAGATCTCCCTCTGGTGTAGCTATCTTCTATGCTCACGAGCCAAATTTAGCTATAACCACAAAAGGCACCAACTAGTTAGGCTCAAGTTTTCCTTTCTTTTAATGGTTCTTGAGATTTCTCATGTTATGCTATAGGAATAGATCACCAAATTCAAATTCCCTGGGATTGTTCTTCTTATTGAACTACAGGTGAGGGCAATTTTGATACACATAAAGGTGGTTTAGGGAATTAAGGCATCATTCATCTTGGAATTACAATTCTTATAAGAGGGAAACTTGATACTCCTCATCAGTTATCCGATTCTTTAGGGATATCCTCAAGGATAGTAGCTCAATTTCTATGGGAGGTACAACCTCAGAACAAAAAACAAGGGATAATGGGGTGGCTCAAGTAGGGGTACCGATGGACGTATGGTAAGCCCAAAGAGTGGGATTTAGCTGAAGGTTACAATCATGGCCAACATCATTAACTATCTTTTTGAGGATTTTCAAGATAGTTTTTTAGTAGCCTCTTCTTGACCATTACCTTGTGTGAAATAGTTGTTGGAACAATGTTGGGTGATGCCAAATTTCCCGCAAAGCTTGGTGACATCCTGATTTTCAAGAGGAGTTCCATTATTAGTATGAATATCTTGTGGGATGCCATAGAAAAAAATGATGTAATTCAAGATGAACTTGGAAATTTTATTGCCTATAGTATAAGTGAGGTTTATGGATTCAACCCATTTAGTGAAGTATTCGGTAGCAAGAAGGATATATTTGTGGCCATTGGAAGAATCAAGGTATATTTTTCCTACAAGGTCAAATCCCCATCATGAAAAGGGCCAGGGTATGATGGTGGGATGGAGCTCTTGAGTGGGGGCATGTATCAAATCACCATGATGTTGACAAGGAACACATTTTTTTCACAAAGTGGTATGCATCTTGTTCCATAGTTGGCCAATAGTATCCAGTACGCAACAACTTTTCAGCTATAGTAAGTCCACTAGAATGAGCCCCATATATTCCTTGATGTACTTCTTGTAGGGTTGTTTGTGCTTCCTTTGAGTTCAAACAGCTAAGAAGAGTTCCATCAAAGTGTTTCTGAAAAAGGGTCTCACCTAGAATACTATAATGGGAAGTTCAGTAGATGAAGGTTTTGCATTGATTAGTGGAAAGGGTAAGTTCCTCATACTTGTCCCAAAAAAATTCATCTTACATCTCATAGTTTTGTATTAGTTGACTATATTTGGTTGCATTGCAAGTTCTTTAGCATGTTGACTCTAACTTGATAATTTCATATCTATTGTATTTCAATTCTTTGATTTGTTGTGCAGCTTCAGGATTTTCATTGCATACATTTTGGCACACCCAGTGGGACCCATTTTTGTCATTTCCATGATTCTATTTTTGGAATTTCATCTTTCTATTTTGTAGGCTAGGAAAATCGTATGACACTTTATATTATACCAACATGACATTTTAGTATACTGCGAGGTGAAATTTTAAAATTTTTGTATTATCATTTTGCTTCTTTGAGAAATATCATCTTTCTTCTTTATAGTCTATTGTACCATTCTGGAATATCATCTAGCTTCTTTAAGTTATATCGTATGATTTTTTGACAGACTAATTAAATATCACCCACATTCAATTTTTGACAGAGTCCAAGTTTTCAGCTAAGGTAGCTTGCTTTTTCTTGTCTTTTAAGATTTTTTGGTTTCCAAACAACAACTGACAAGTGATATTGTAGGGTTATTGCTTTCATTTGCATATTTTTTGAGCCCTAACTTGTGCTTTTGTAGGATTCACTTTCCAAAGACATCAAGACTTCCTTTCTTCAAAACTACTAATACTTTGTGATTGTAGGACGCTTGTCAAACACTCATCTTGAAACTACTAATCATTGCTTTTTTAGGTTGCCTTGGATTTACAAATCAACATTGTGTTTTCATTAAGATTATTTTCCTAGGCATCTAGCTTAATTAGTTGGCTTCTTTTTTTTGATTAGTTGAGTAGTAGGAGAGTATGCTCTTCACCTCTTAGTGGGTGAATCAGAAACCTTGATCTACTTTGTTGATCACTTGAAAAAAAGTCTTATGAAAATGAACATGTAAATGATGCATTTTGGAGATGCTATGGAGTAGGAGAGTATCCTCTTTTCCTTCAAGGAAAATCAGAAATCTTGACCTCCATTAGTTATCCAACTTTTCTTTCTTTCATTTTCCTTTAGAAGGCCTACCAAGAGAAATCTTTTGGGAACAACCCAAGTGGGGAAGAAGTGAACCCAACTACTCCACCCCACTATAATCAAAATCATTATTCAATCTAAAGATAGGGAAGATGAGGTTACTTATATTCCTAATGCTTCTTCATGTGTAGGGTGTACTTGCCTCAATATTGCTAAGAAAGACTAACTTGATTAGGCACTTGTAGGACCTTCATGGTCTCAATATTATTTACAAGACTAAAAGGGGAATACATTGAACTTGTATAGGCCTGAGAGGTCTCAATATTACTTGCGAGACTATACATTTTGGGTTCTTGTAGGGCTATAGGCCTCAATTTTTCTTGCAAAACTATAAGGAATAGTCATGAATAGAGGACTTTAATAGGCACCTAAGGATTTAGAGGCCAACCATTTTAGCCATGACTTCCTTTGTGCAAGGATTAATCCAAGCGGATTTACCTAGATCACCCCAAGATTACTTACCATACGTGTTCCGTTGAATGCTAAATCTTGAATATGGAAATATGGAAAGACATGCACTACAAGCATTGTTCTTCTCCAATTGATATGTAACTTGCATAGTCCTAGGAAAGGCCACTCAACCACTAAATTGTGAGGCTAAGAGCATCAAGTTCTAGAAAATGGTTTGAACACTTCCTTTTTTACCTTAGGTAGAATGTGTTTTAAGTTTCTTCAATTGTGCTAGACCTGTGAAAATCTTTTGGACATACACATTGCGCTATTGTTTTCTATAATTTGGAATTATTACAATTGCTTGTATCAATCAAGGTTGCTTTGTCCCTTATTGAATTTTTTTCAGACTTTTATTTTTTCCCTTGTTTGAGTATAAAAATCAGTTCTTTCCCTTGAACATGTTGGTTATCCAACTCATTAGTTCTATAGGCTATGTCCCATATCTCCAAGCACAAGAAAGCTAAGATCTCACTACCTTTGGCCTATAGAGAAAGGAAATAAACCAATAAAAAATATAGAAAATATCAACACATCATCAAATATATTCAACAAAATCTCCAAGATGAAGATAAAATTGACAATATTATCACCAATAAAAATCTCTCCAACTACTTGCGTAAACCTAGCCTAAATTGTGATTTTGTCAGCTTTGAGACCTATGATTAAACCTTCCTCTTTCATCCATCTTCCATTCTCTCAATATGTCATGATCATCCCCCTTTCCTAGATCACAATATCATTTTCTTAGACTTGAATCAATTCTTTGTCTCCTTTATCCTTTAATCCATCTTCATCATTAATCCTAGGTGGAAGGATTTATCAAGGTGTTTTAGAGATCCTAATCTTTAATCAAAATCAAGTTTTTTCACTTGAGAACATCAATCCATCTTAAGTGGCATAATATAATCAATCCTATCCCTTTATTTTCTTTTGATCATTAGTCTATCTACAAGTACAATGAAGGTTTTATCATTTCTTTTCACAAGATATCTTTTTCACTAAGGTTGTCCTAAATCTTTGAATCAAATCAAACCTTTGAGGCCCTACCCTTGAAAATCAATCATCAATCCTTCATCAAATAAAATAAATCAAACCTTTGAGGCCCTTCCCTCTCAATCAAAATAAGGTCCAAACCCATTCTCTTGAGTTCATCTCTCTTCATCGTTTCCTTTCTAATCATATGATTGTAACCCACTCAAAAGCTAAGATGACAAGTCAACATTTTCCAGAAAATGATAATCCATTTGCCTCTATACCTCTTGGAGGTCTTGGGATTCCATATATGACTAATCAAGAAGAGATTGAAATTGAATATGTTGAACAAGTTGAACAGTATGAAATATTGCTAAATCCACAAGTTGATGACTTCCTCGTAGACCCATGTAATGTGGAGATAATTGAGAAAGTGATTCAAGCCAAGAAAATAGAAATATTTATCAACCTTCTCCATGATGGATTCACGGTTCCTGAGACTTTTGATGAATGACTATTATACAATAATATTACAAAAGAAGGGACTTGTACAACAAGTACTGTAGTAATTCATGCTATGCCATCTCAAGACAAAGGCAAGGCCATTTTTTGTTGGGCCTTCTACATCAATACCTATATCAACAAAAAAACCAACATTTCAATTATCAATGTTATACCTAATACAACTTCACACACTAGCACTCATACAATAATAAATGCATCTATTCCTTTTGATGCTAGTGTCTTGGACTTGGGTCAAACATCATTTCTAAGAGCATCAATTCCCCAATCTTGAGTTAACTTTGTTTCATCACTATTCCAAATTCCTCTTGGGGTTGTAAAAACATCTACCCCTACATCATCACAAGCTTATCATCATGTACCTCCTCCCACACTTGGACTTATATCAACTAGGTTTTTCACATCACAATTTGGAGGAGGAAAATATTTTGGTCCATATCTTACAAATCATAATGCTCCTAAACTTGGGGAATCAAATCAATGAACATAAAAGCCTTATCCATAGCATAAAGTGTTAGGAATAATAGTCCATAATACAACTAATGGGGGGTGAATCATTTGCGTGATAGAATATTAAAATTTAAACTTTGAATAGCAATAATATAAGATCCAATGAACATAATTAATGCCAACACAACAACACAATATTTTGGTCTCAGGGAAACCCTATTAAAGGTAAAAACCCCGATGGGAATTAGCATCCACAAATGATGTACTCAGAGTATAGTATCCTTGTTAGAAGATTTAGCCCTATTAGGAGCTTATTGAAAACATTACAATACACAGTCCTTTTTAGAGGAGAGACCCTATCAGGAGTCAAGAAAGAAGGGTGGGCTTACTTCCCAAGCTCATTGCCCAAGCTCACTACCCAAAGAAAGTTAAATCCACCTTCAGAACTCACTGTTCACAACATCAATTTCAATGAAGTTCAGTAGTAATCCTCTACTCTAGATCCAATAAACACAAACTATCATCTCTTACAATCTTCTGGATATCACATTCATTCTCTCCATATCTTTTATTAAAGAAAAGATCTTACATATATACCCTAGTACATTCTAAATGATCAGGTTGGCCAATTAGGTTTTCCTAATTACATAAATATCTCCCTAAACTCTTGTTAAGATACACACGGTACCTAAAAAAAGTATACAATTATTTCATTACAACAAGTAAGGACAGACATTCTTGCTTTATATTTGTCAAATAAAATGCATGCTTCACTTCTAAAGTCGGCTCCCAAATAATTCTTATCCAAGTCACACACCACAAATAATGTCATCCATCATTCCATACCTTTCACTGATCAACATACATCTTTCAATGCCTTCTCTTTCATCTCTTAAGCTTGCATACAACGAATCCATGTCTTCTATAAGATATACCAAAAACATAGAGACTCACTCTTTTAGCTTCCACTATTTCTGTCGAGTAACCAATCTTCACCAAAACATATGTAACTCTCCCAATATGCAACATTACATGATGTGATCTTGGATGTAAGATCACAACATCTTCCTAAACTCTCATCTATCTTCACATGATTTGAAACATCCGTACAATGTTTCTACACTATCATACTCAGCCTATACTCTTCATAGAAACATATGTTGACATCAGTGACAAACCATAAATGACAAAAGTATGTGCCCATTCAATAACATAGTGATTAAACATATTAAATGAATTAATCACCATCCCATGCATTAGCAATATCCAACACAAAGAAGAGGTAAAAAGTAATTTTCCTTTGAGGATATATATCCTTATCCATTCAATAAATCAATTAATATGATGCCTTTCCATGCAAACTTTGAGATCCCTAAATTTGATAAATATAAGGGAAAAACATGTTCTATCGGACATCTCAAATAATTCTATGTTTATTGTCAAGAGGTCTCCCATAATTAATATTATCTTAAAAGAATCTTTACAAGGAGTCTTGGAGGTGCGACACTCAAATGGTTTATGAATATACCTCTTGGATCTATATCCTCTTTCCTTGATCTTGTAGAGAAATTTTTTGCACAATATTCATAAAATATCAAACATGAAGCATCCTTAAGTGACTTGTGCAACACTAAGAAAATGAATGGGGAAACTTTTTCTAGTTTCTTACAAAAGTGGAGACATCTGGCTAATAGAATGTCTTGGAAAATGCCATATAATAATCTTATTGACATCTTTACAAGAAATTTGGTACCTAAAATGTCATTCTAGATGAAAATGGTTGCTCCTGATACTTTTGAAATTATTATTAGGAAGGGGAAAATAATTGAGAATGGTCTCTTGCATAAGGTAGCCATTAAACACTATACTCCCTCTCCTAACAATGAAAAATGAAAATTATGGTCTAAGGATAAAGGGGTAGTCAATGATGGAGTGAGAGATGCTAAACATGTTCAAAATGTCCAAGCATCTAACCAAGGTAATTTTAACAATAATTATAATTAAGGAAATAACAACAATTAAAATCACAATCAGAAAAATCAAAACACCTCTCAGCAACAACCTCGTAATCAAGGCTATCTATTCCCTCACAATAATAATAATAACAACAACAATAATGATTCTACTTTACATCCTCGACGATAGTTCACTTCTTGTGCAAAGCCCTTGGATGTTATCTTTGAAAATATTTTTGATCAAAATATGATGATATATCCTAGTACATGACAATATATTTACAATCAACCCAAACCTTCTTGGTATAAGAATAATGAATATTGTGAATATCATTGCATAAAAGGTCGTGACATTAGGAAATGTATGAAATTCAAACACTATAATCTAGAACCTTATTGAGGATGGATAAATTCAAGTTGAAGGTCATACACCTTCATTGTCCAATGCACAACATAAAATCTACAATCAGTCATTCCTCAATCATAATTAGAACAACACCTCATCTACCAAAAATGTTCCTTTTGACTATACCACCAATAATATTCAAGACTCTAAAATAGAAGATAATGATTGTTATGGATTTGAAACTCTTTGTGTTCACATAGAAGAATTTGACAATTGTGTGTGCACTCTCAAGCTTAAAGTAGTTGATTGCAATGCTACCACTAGAAGAGGAAGAATTATTATTCAGGTTGTTGAACCTCTGACTGCACCATCCACATCTACTAGGCATACTTCATTCTATGATCTCCTAGAAAAAATAGGGAAGACTCCTGCATAGATATCCATACATGACTTTCTTCATACATCTACTATGCATAAAGAAGTCCTTGAAAAATCCCTTACTGAATCCTAAGTCCCTGAAAATATCAATACTTCCCAGTTCCAAGCTATGATCAAGAATCTAGTTGCATAGTCACATGTTGTTTTCACAACAAAGACTTATGTGGTTTTGATCATTATCATAATAAGCCTATTCACCTTGAATTCATTATCCACTCCAAAATAAAAAGATTCTTTATAGACAATGGATCTGGGTTGAATCTTTGTACCATGAGGATTATAAGAAATATAGGACTTTTAGAAGATATAAAATAATGCATTACTGTAAAGGATTATGATGACAAAGAAAGATAATCCAAAGGACTAATCAAACTCCCCTTATAGGTGGGACCTACTATAATTGAGACTTCTTTTCATATTCTTGATCTAGACCTCCCTTACAACATACTTTTGGGAAGACCTTGGATACACACTAATTCAAGTGCACCATCTACATACCGTCAATGTTTGAATGTTTTCATCATGGATGTGAAATCACTATTCCTAGGGATCAAGAACCATTTTAGTGCTAAAATAATTTAGGAGCGAAGCAATCTTAGTATTTTCCTTTGATTGAATTGAAGATTTCCACTAAGTATTCTCCTAAAAAATCTCCCATTGAAGAAACAACTAAGATATTTGATAAAGGAAAAGCTAAAGTCACTGAGGAGAAGATTGCTAAAGAAGAAAAGAAAGTAAAATTCATAGATCAAGGAATGGGAGAGTATAAATTTGAGAGTTAATTATGCACTAGAAAACCTCCATTATCCCCAAGGTCATTTGGTAAGCCTAAATAACTTTTTCCCAAAGGTAATAAGGAAACTATGACATGCAAAATGACTACTTTTGAGCTTTGGGGATCCCTTGCAGATTAACACATGGAGAATGATGTATTATCTTGGCTTTACAATGATGATGAAGAGAAACCAGTGGACATTCTTAAGGAAAAATACCCGAAGGTCACTCCTATTATTGAAAGCATGAGATATCATGGGACTAGCCTTGGGGAAAATGAAAATGGGAGAAAGACAATTATTAAAGCAACTAGCTATCCTCAAGGTTGATGATTGGGCTCCCTAGAAACCAAAGTGTCCTTTGCTAAGGACTTTTATTTGTCTGAAATTGACACTTACAAGGAGGAGGACTTATATGAAGTCCCTTTCCAATTTATCAAAGATTATTTCATAAACTCTAACCCTATCCTAGCCATCACTTCCATAGACCTTTCATCCCCCACCCTTCCCCTCAAACACCCCAAACTCATCAATTGGGACCAATAAGATTCACCATCAGCTTTAGACATGTGTAATTTAGAGGAGCCAATACTCACACTATTCAGACTTAAGAATCTCCAAGATCACAAGCACAACATAGTCTATAATGAGAAAGCCTACTTCGATAGACAAGTCAACTCTCTTAGTCACAAAAGTGAAAATAAAAATACAAAATTAAATAAAACACCCTCTAGTGAAAACCTCTCAAAGGCATCTTTGGGTGAAGAAAAAGGGAAAATAAAGGATACATCCTCTAGTGAAAACATTTCTAAGGCACTAGAGGAGGGAGAAGTTGACTTACCATTCATGTTATAAAAATTTTCCTTCTTGATTGAAGATACAATAGAGGTCAATATTGGCACTATAGATAATCCTAAGATCGCATACATAACATCATCACTCAATCAGAAAGAAAGGAAATATTTGACTGATTTTCTTTGCAAGGGACAAATAAATTTTGCATGGTCCTATAAAGATATGCATGGTTTGGATCCTAAACTCATAGTACATCATCTTGTAGTGGATCCTACATCCAATCCTATCAAACAAAAAATAAGAAAGATGCATCCTCAAGTTTCCTTGCTTTTGAAAGAAGAATTACAAAAAATGCTCAATGCTAAGTTTATACAGCCTATAGACTATCTAGAATGGGTCTCCAACATTGTGCCAGTGGGTAAGCCATTTGGGGGCATTATAATTTGCACTGACTTTAGGGATCTCAACTTGGCATGTCCTAAGGTTGATTTTCCACTGCCTAACATTGATATTATAGTAGATTTGATTATCAGACATGAAATGCTATCTCTTAAAGATGGTTTCTCTAGATACAATCAAATTAGGATAGCAACTGAGGATCGACACAAGATAAATTTTACTATGCCATGTGGTACATTTTTCTATCAATTAATTCCCTTCAGTCTTAAGAATGCAGGAGCTACCTATTAGAGAGCTATGGCTGCAATATTTCATCATCTCCTTCATGTCATTATGGAAGATTATGTACATGATTTACTAAGGAAATCCAAAAAATGAGAATCACATATAGACATTCTTACCACAATCTTTGAAAGTTTGGAGAAATACAAAGTACGGTTAAATCCTAAGAAATATGTCTTTTGCGTTAAGTCAGTTGGGGTACATCGTGTCTCGAAGAAGGATTGAGTTATATCTTAAGAAGGTGAAAGCGATCTTAGATATGACACCCCCATAGACATTAAAGAAAATTCACATTTTACAAGGTTGACTTTAGTCTATCCATACGTTCATCTCTCAGTTGGTAGATAAGGTGAATCATCTTTCACCGTCAAAAGGCATTTGAGCAATTGAAACAATATCTAGAAAAGTCACTAGTGTTTGTCCCACCTGTCCCAGGTCAACCTCTAATTATTTACATATCAAATACACTTGGTGCCCTTCTTGCACAACTAGATGATAATGGAAATGCCATTATGAAAAATTAGGTCAAAAATAAATAAACAATTTTTTTTAAATCACAAAGCTCAACTAAGTATTTCAAACTAAGAAGAGCTAACAAGAATGACTCAGAACACAACAAGTTTACTCTCAAGAGGTATCATGACAAGCGTTGGCTTGTCAACATCCCTTGATTTGAAAATTGTGTTGGATAGCTAGAGTACCTAACTCAGCCTCCAAAATAACCTAACGAGGTTTAGTTTTAAATTTTTTTAAATAAAATAAGTGTCAAGAGCATAAATTTAATTAGCTCATTCAACATAAAGTTTTAAATGTCATGATGACTTACCCAAAAAGATTTAAACATAAAAATAAAAATTATTAATCTAGATGATTACAACCATTATGATTCCTAAACAAGTACTAGGTTGCAAGATTAAGGTAAGAACACAAGGGTACAATTAAAATAATTTAATAGGGCCAAAATTATCACTAGCGGTAACCTAGGTTAAACAATTTAATCCCCTTTAATACTAAGGTTCTAATAATTTTAATTAAATTAATAGACCTTATTAAAACATAATTTCCCTTATTTAATTTAAATAATTAAAAGATTAATATTATCACTATAAAGAATTAATTATAAAATATTAATTCTGGCTAAGGGAAAGGGAACTTAAGTCCCAATCTAAGGCAACCAAATAATGCCACTAGAACATGCCAAATTAAAAAAAAACATTAAAATAACACTCAAATTTTTATTTAATAAATCATTAAACATTATTCATTATTAAAATTACTCACTTAGGCTAGTCATTTAATTTTTATTACAAAAATATCCAAATTTCTAGACTTACCTTTAAACATTTTAAATTTCAAATTTGATATTTTCATTCACTTTAAAAAAAAAAAATCAAATTTATACTAACAAATAATATTAAATTCCTCACAATTAAAAATAATAATAATTTCAAAAAACAATGAGACAAGATAATAAATAAAATATCTAATAAAATACAATCCCACAAAAAGTGAACTTTACCCACTAATTTAAAATAAATTGAAAATTTCAACAAATCATTAAAAAAAATAATCTACAACAACAAAGTCAAAAAGCTACCCCTAACTCTAATTCGAAATTAGGGTTGGGCTAAATGATAAAACTATTTTACAAACCCTAATCCTCATTTTGTGTGTGCAGGTCTATCATGGAGAAATGAAAGAAAGAAAAAAAAGGGTATACACATGAGTATACATGTGTGTCTATATATGTATGTATGTATGTATGTATGTTTGTATATATATATATATATATATATATATATATATATATATATATATATATATATATATATATATATAGAGAGAGAGAGAGAGAGAGAGAGAGAGAGAGAGAGAGAGAGAGAGAGTATATATACATTCATGCATCAAGATTCTTTTAGAAGATAATGATACATAGGAGAATATTTTCTATCATTCTACAATTTCTTTCAAATGCATGAAAATACAATGAAGGCAATTACATAGCCATTATTTTCCTTTCTCTACATTTTCATGGTATCATGCCATGATAAACAAATAAAAATATTCAACATGGCTACTTGAATTAAGTCAAACTTTCCCTATTTTCTTCAACAAAACAAGCTTCTTTCTTCAACATAAACCTACAATAAAAACATGCTTTTGGACATGGAGGCTTACCTCCCAACCTAGGCCTTTTCAAGGCCGCCCCCTTTTCTTGGGGAAATAAAGATGGATGGTGAAACAAACACACAAAACACATACAAAACCAACAACCTTACAACGCAAAAAATTTCCATTTCCCATGGTTTCACAATGGATCACCTTGGACCAATGAAAAGGGGGTGAAGGTGGAAATGAACCCAAAATAGGAGATTCCATAAACAAGAATACTATGCCTTCAAAAAGGGCCAATAGCTCACTAACAATGCTTTCAAAAGGATAAATAAAATAACCCTTCCTTCCATATCATATAAAAAAACATCTCCCCTTATGGCCCCCAAATGTGTAGTAGAATATACTAGAAACATGGATCCCATACATCTATGCCATATTCCCTTTCTCCATGAGAAATGACTCTACACTATTTGGGAATTCCAAATTTTCCCTTCACCCTCAAGGCTCTCTTCCCTCCCAAGGGTGAGACTAGCCTTGCACACCCCAAAACAAAGACAAGAAAAATAGTAAGAAGAAAACAACAAGAATCCATGAATCAAGCTTTAAAAACATCACAACACAACAACTACAACATTACTCAAACAATACATGAAATAAAACATGGTATTCCATGATAGGATCTGTTGGCACCTGCAAAATTTCATGGCTTCACCAATTTTCCTCTGGCCCCTGCATTTTTTTCCTTGTTTTCTGGCTAAAACCCTTGGTAATACTTCAAAAATCTAGCCATTGAGTAGACAAACCCTAAGTGTGCCCTAGCCCTATTCTAGTTTCATGTTACTTTTTGGGCCACTTAAAATTTCATAAAGGCATGTGCGTTAAATTTTTATTCCCTAGTGGCCTTTATTTTCCTAAATTTTCTTGCGCCTAGCTTTAATTTTTCCTAATGTCCGATGGCGGTAATTTTTCCTAGGTCTCAATGCTAAATATTTCCTAAGTTTTCGGCATTTATCCTTTCCTAGGCCTGGCTTTCTGATGCCATCTCGATCCAATGATAGGTGTAAGATCTTATGGAGTGTGTCAGAGGGTTGCAAAGTTGCGCCAGTTGTTGATTTTCTTTCAAGGAAAAGGTTTTTCAATGTAATGGGTCCACATGCCAAGTCTGCTTAGTCAGCATTTTCTCATTGGTCCATGTATTAATGACGCAGAATATTATTAGTGGGGCCAATGATTTTGGAGGTTCAGTGGTTCTGACAGTGGTAGAGCATCGATGACCAGTGTATGATCTTAAGGGTTATTTCTGACACATGAGGCTATAAGACCAGCCATTGATTCTTTTTTGTGTCAGAGGTTTGTTAGAGTAGTATAAAAAGATTGAATCAATGGTTGTCATAAGATCTGATAGAATATGTCAGAGGCTTGTGGTTTTACGATAACCGTTGATTCTACTTCATGACGTAATCTTTTCTTTTAGCGGCCTGATGAATTTTAATGCTTTTCACTTGTTTGAAAAATGAGATGGGGGTACTTTAAATTGACTTGCTATTCAGCGAAGGAAGGTCACATGATCGCTAAATTATTTAGCGGTAGCATAAAGTGTTTTACGAACTGGCAGAACCCTTTTGTCACATGGTCGCCAAATGCAACTAGGATTCCTATAAAAGGTAAATCATAAAGCCTACGAAAAAGAAGGATTTGAGGGTCAAGACTTAAAGTTGACCTAATTTCAAATTTTGACCACTGATTTTTTGCTGGCATTTGCAAATAGTTGTTGAAATTTAAATTCAAAATTGCGGTGGGTTTCCAGTGATAGAAAGGACCAGATTTTATGGTTTTAGCGGCAAGATTTGATGAAGTTATTGTGTCGACTGCTACAGGGTGATCCTGAGGGTTTGATGATTGATTGCATATTCCTATACCATCTTAAAATGAACATAGGTAAAGCTTGAGGCAGGTTGCAGGTGTACAATTAGACTAAAAAGGCATGGTGTTTGCATGATCTTCGGTACAAATCAAAAGATTTTCATTGATGAAGATCAATTTTGGGTTTGTTTGTCTAGGTTGCTTGGTTTTTTCCCCTAGAATTAATTGTTGATTGATATTGGTTGGTTTAGTGGGTGAAACCCTAACCCTAGCTATCTGAAGCTTTTTGCATCCTGAATTCTTTGAGGATCCCAAGATAGCTAGTGGTATAAGTTGTAAGAGTTCTGATTTTGAATGGGTTCCAAAACTTTTTTTGGGTCTCCTAGCTTTCTAGTTTTCCAATCTTTTAGGTTCCTGGTTCTAGTCTTTGGAAATCTAAGGGATTTCATTCTGTGGTTCCACATTCTTGATGGTTGAATGCTAATAATACAAACTTTGCAGAGCAGATTATTGATCCTATGATTTTGAGTAAGAGTTTACTTGTATGTATTGATACACTTCCATAAAATACAATACAATTTCTACTTTGGTTTTGTTATTTTCTCTTTTCTTTGTTTTTATTCTTGTATGTCTCTATTTGTAAGGCATCTAGAACATATTAGTTGTAAGGTAGCTATTTAATTTCTGCATGAGTTTCTTTCAAGGAAAGAACTAAATCCTTATGTGCAATTTCTGGGAATGAATACATCTGCAGAAGATCTTGATGGTAGCAAACCTAGATTGAGAAGATAGTTTGTAACGCACTCTATCTAAATTGTATGTGGTTTGTAAGTCATCCCACTATATTTTTTAGAAATCCCCCTATTGATTTATGTTAGACTCTTTGCCCTAAGGATTAGGCACTGATGCGATCTTTGTCATTCAAACACCTTTTAGTCATCAAACATAAATTTCATCATTACCAATACCATTTCATTTCATGTTCATGTACCTAAAAACTAGGACTGCCCCTGATGTTTTATAGTCCATAGTTGTTGATTCCTTGAAGAGTGAATCAAAGGTTATCCTTCCTTGAGTTTCACTCATAAAAAGAAGGACTCATCACCCTTATACCATTATTTATGTTATCATACTTAGAGTTTCATTAGTCACATTCTACAATAGGATGTTCTTAGCTATTTTCAAAATTATCTTCCATAAAAGTACATCTAATAAACTCAATAGCATGACAATGAAGACCTAATCCATCAATCCATAGTTTACTTGAAAGATAGTAACCTATTTGTAGGCAATACCCACCTGAGTCCTGTGGAGCTCAAAGAAGAAGGAGGATCTTATCCAATACTCATGAATTAGGCTTTTTCTTGCAAACTTGGAGATCTATGTATTGAGAATCAAGCCAATATCCTTGCCAAGTTTGACCCACAAGAAAAATCCCTAATAGACTGGCGACTCTGCTAGGGATTTGTAAGAAATATTTTGCTAAGTTATAGGATTTAGTTGAGCCAGAGCTCCTACCCTATACAAACCAGCTGGTTATCATTGGTGTCTATATTTTAAAGAAAATTTTCCAAATTTTGGGTGGTGACTCTAACAATCTCTGCTATAGTACTGGTAAAAAATTCATTCATAAGATGAGTTACAGAGGTACTAGGTC
The DNA here is from genome assembly GCA_027943335.1 of Chamaecyparis obtusa. Classification (NCBI taxonomy): domain Eukaryota; kingdom Viridiplantae; phylum Streptophyta; class Pinopsida; order Cupressales; family Cupressaceae; genus Chamaecyparis; species Chamaecyparis obtusa. The sequence goes on from BSBK01000609.1 coordinate 1,105,338, forward strand.
TTAGAGAAATAAGCTTCCTGAGGATAGACCAGAAGAAGGTCATCTAAGTACTTCTAGGCCCAATCAAACAAAGAGAGGGAGAAAAAATAGGAATATGTTTCATACTCAGAAACATAAAGAGGATACGAGATAAGAGGAACAAATCTAGCCTATTCAAATGAATCAAGAAGGAAACACCTCTGAATATGAGGAGGCTGTTGACTTGGTCTTGAACCAATATGAAGACTAGGTTCAAGTACAAGATGCTGAATCTGAGACCACTCTCCTTGAATCAAAATTTTTTTTTGAAGAAGTCTATGAGTTGGAAAGGAGAGTCCAAGAATAGATCCATTTAAGATAGAAAAGAGACAAGGAAAAAGGGGAAAAGATTAGACATGCTATGATTAGAGCTGAGCAATTAAAGAGATAATTATTGGATCTTGAGGCCATGAATCAGGATCATGTGACAGACCAAGCAGAAGATCAGCCTGTTGTCCATAAGATCTATGAGACAAGAAATCATAGAGACAAAGGTAAATAAAAGGTTGTGGGAGTTTCAATAAATAAACCAAACACTACAAAGGAGTCCATGGATCAAGCAAGAAGATTAGATGTTGATGTAGAAGAAGCAAGAAGAAAATAGGAATTGTTGGCAAAGGAGTTAGAAAAGGCAGAGCTTGAAGCCACTGCTGCTGAGATGAAAAGGATGATTGATTTCCTTAAGCAATCTTCTGGACCTACTAATACCCTTTCCACTTCTCAAGCACAAGGAGCAACTGTGTTCAACACTGCCAACACTTTAGGTATGCCTAAGACTCCTAATGTTTCTAATATTAACACATCCACATCTTTAGGTGGTGGTCCATCACAAGGAGGTCCCATTCATGAGAGGCATAAAAAATTGGTGTTTATGGGAATTCTTGTTTATCCAAATCCCATCCCTAATGAAATTAGGAAGAAGCTCCCAAAATTTACTGGAAGCAATGTAGTTTCATGTGAAGAACATTGGAAAAGTTTCATTGATATAATAGATGACTACAATATTGAACCTGATGATGTAATTATGAAGCTTTTTGTTCAGTCTATGACTGAAGATGCTAGAGATTGGTTTAGAAATTTGCCTCATGCTAGCATATGTTCATGGAATCAGTTTAGGCAGTCTTTCAAGGAATAGTATGGTGATAAAACCAATGAAGGCTTCATGCTTAATGAGTTTAACAACATCAAGAAGAATTCAAATGAGGGTGTTGTTGAGTTCAATGTTAGATTTCAAAAAGCTATGCATAAGTTGTTGCAAGTTATCAGATTGGATGAAAGAGTATGTCTTGTCACATACTTGAATTTTTTTGACTAAAAAATGGGATATCTTTTGAGAGATAAGAACCCTAGGAATCTTGTAGAGGCTTATAAATTGGCTATTAATATAGAGAGAAATAGAAGGATATCAGGGAAGTTGGGAAGGAGAGAAGATTGTCAGTCATCAACCTCAAACAAGAGAGAGCCAGGGAAACCTGATGCAAAGCCAAAAGATGATGATAGTTTGAAACAAATCTTGAAAGCAATAAAGGATCTAAAGCATGGTGAGGCAAGAAATAGTAGAGTGCAAGGAAATGACAGGTCATCTTTCAATAACTTTAATAAGTTACCAAGAATGGAAAACCATCCCTATAATACTCAGTGGAAGGATGGAAAGCCAATGTTCCCTAAAAGAAAGGACAAACCAAATGAAAAGACCCCTGACCCCTTGCACCGAAATATAGTAAATATGAATGATGATGTTCCCTAGTGTGTTGTCTGCTAGTTACCTCAAGATCCCTATTATTGTGCTATTGCTTAAAGTGTTTATATAGATGAAGATCAAGGCAACAACAATGATGATACTTATGATGATCAAGGATGTGGTATGACTTCTTCATACATGTATGATGAGTTAGACTCTACAGATGAAGATGAAAACCAAGATGCTGGCAGTTCCCAAGTCAGTAATGAGATTTATCATCAGCAAGTGTTTTCTGATGAAGGAGATGATCACTTGGATGAAATCTAGTGCAACACTCTAAGAAATGATATATCAGTAGTGTTGAGGAGACCTTCTAATGAAGAAATTGCACAAATCATAGTAGACATGGTGTCTCAAGTTAAAAGCAACTATAATTTGAGAAATAGGGTGGTAGGTAGTCCAAGTGGTAGGTCTGCTAGAATTTTCATCAAGAAAATAGAAAGGGATGAAAAACAAGCCCAAAATAAGCAAAAGGCTTTAGAGATTGCTGACAAAACCAAGTTGAAGAAAATTGTCACCTTCACAAAGCCAATTGTGGCTTACAAGGTAAAAGCTAAACCTCTTGTGGATACTATTTTTCCTTTACAAGAGAAAGAAAAGGGTCAGAGCAAGGATAGCCCTAAATTGGTTGCTCATGAAGAAAATGAGGAGGCTACTATCACTAAACAAGATGTAGTTGACCCCAAGTATGTTCCCATTGACATGAGCAAATTGTTGTCACAAATCACTGTCAAGGTCCCCTTATTAGAAATGATGAGGATAGAGGAGCATAAAGTGATGGCTTTGAGTTGGGTGAAAGGAGCCTTTTCTTCTGACACCCAAAGTTCCACCAAGGCTAATGAAATAGCTGCAGCAACAAGTGATTCAATTGAGAATCAGTGTGGGGAGATCATCTCTGAGATTCCTCAGATTTATTTGGATACCAATGCAGCAAATGTTGTGTTAGGAACAGTTGATCCTTTCTTTTTGTGCTTAATAGTAAATGGAAAGTTGTTAAGAAATTGTATGATTGATTCAAGAGCCTCTAATACTGTTATGCCACCAGGAAATAATGAGATCCTTGGGTTTGAAAGTAGATACACCTCATGGAAGGTGTCAAGCTATGGATTCAAGAGAGGTCCCTATTATTGGTACTATAAAATCACTTCCTTATAGGTTGACAGCTTTCCCTGACAAGTTGCTAATAATGAGTGTTCTAGTGGTAGATATTCCCCCTCATTATGGGATGTTGTTGTCAAGGAAGTGGAGTCCTCAGATGGGAGGTAGTATCCAGTGTGACTTGTCCTTTGCAACTTTCAATATTTATGGTGACAATGTGAAAGTATCTAGAGAAAGTAGAACTCCACATATGATTGAAATAAATGATGATCATTTAAATTGTTGTGTGTATGTTGACATGGAGAATTTCAAATTAGAAGAGATTGTCCCACCAGTGGAAGAGATAGATCCACTGGTTGCATAATTAAAGAAACAACAAGATGGACTATGGCAGATGTATTTTGATGGAGCATGCTCAAAAGAAGGCTCAGGAGCTGGAGTCCTATTCATATCTCCATCAGGTACTACTTTTAAGTATTCAATCTCATTGACTTTTCAATGCACAAATAATATTGCTGAATATGAAGCATTGTCTTTGGGATTGAATATTGCTATCAAACATGGGATAAAATGTTTAAAGGTTTTTGGTGATTCTGAGCTTGTGGTAGCACAAGTTTGATCCAAATATGCTGTTAAAAATGATAGATTGAAATTGTATAAGCATGTAGTCTAGGATCAGATTGAAATGTTTGATGCTTTCAATATATGTTGGGTAGAAAGATCAAATAACATAATGGCTGATTTTTTGGCCAATGTTTCTCTAAAAAGGGATGATTCAACTTTGTTTGGAGTATCAATTCTTGAAGTAAAAAGTAGGCCAGTTGTTGCAGACAACATTTACAATTGGTAGGTCTTTGAGGATGATCATGATATCCTAAGATTTATTCATTATCTTGACATATATGAGGATCAGCCTATAGACTGCAACACACTGGTTGAGGAAATTGAAGGTAAGGACATGGTCATGGGAAATGAGGTGATTTAGCTGAATTAAAATAGTATTCCTAAAGGCTTAACTAAGTTAAAAGTATTGTATAGCAGCCAAAATGATCATATGTCAAAAATAAGTAATGCTAATGTAGAAGATCTGGAGGAAGTAAATTTGGGATCACATAATGCTCCTCAAATGGTCTATATTGGAAAAGGATTAGCCCCTCAATTGAAGGATAATTTGATAAAGTTGTTGAGGAGGTACAAGCAAGTGTTTGCATGGTCTTCTGATGACCTAAAGGCCTATAGAGAGGACCTTTTCCAACATGAGATACCATTAAAGCAAGATGTCAAACCATTCAGACAAAAGCAAAGGCCCATTAACCCATTGTTGGCCCCTAAGATGCAGCAAGAGCTAGTCAAGTTGACTGATGTAGGAATAATTCAACCTATAAGGCATTCAACTTGGGTGTCTAATTTGGTCCCAGTCAAAAAGAAGAATGGTGACATTAGATTTTGTGTAGACTTCAAGAATTTGAATGTTGCATCATTGAAGGACAATTATTCACTGCCTAACATGGAGGCAATGTTGCATAAGGTCACTGGTTGTGAGTTATTGTCTATGATGGATGGTTTCTCTGGGTATAACCAAGTGTTGGTCAAAGAGTCTGAACAATTCAAAAATGTATTCACAACACCTTGGGGAACTTATGTGTATGTTAGGATGCCATTTGGTCTCAGAAATGCTAAAGCAACTTTCCAAAGAGCCATGGATGTTGTTTTCAAAGAGTACATGGACCTGTTTATGGTTGTGTACCAGGATGACTTAACTACTTAGTCCAAGAAGGCTCATGATCATTGTTACACCTAGAAAAGATTTTTATCAAAGCTCTGGAGTATGGTGTGTCCCTGAATCCTAAAAAATGTAATTTTGTAGTTAAAGAGGGAAAGCTTCTAGGACACACTGTATCAAAAGATGGAATAAGAATTGATCTAGAGAGAGTTGAGGCAATCAGGAAGGTGTCTGCACCAAAAAATCTCAAGGGGGTGCAGTCCTTTCTAGGGAAGATCAATTTTTTTAGGAGATTCATTGCAAATTTTGCTGAAATTGTCAAGCCTATAGTAAAGTTGTTGAAAAAGGATGTGAAGTTTCAATGGACTGTAGAGGCTCAAGCTACATTTGAGAAGATTAAGGATGTGGTCCAATAGGCACCTGTGCTTAGGTCTCCTAATTATACCAAGCCTTTTTCACTATTTTCTTTTGCATCATTCCACACCATTGTTGTTGTTTTGTTGCAAAAGGACAATGAGGGTTTTGAACATCCAATTGCATTTTTTAGCAAATCCTTGCAAGCTGCTGAGTTGAATTCTGAGATGATGGAGAAGCAGGCATATGCATTGGTAAAAGCAATCAAATCTTTTAGACCTTATCTGGTGTGTGCAAAGGTTGTTGCGTATGTCCCACATTCAGTAGTAAAGGATGTCCTCACTTAGTTTGAAGTTACTAGAAAGAGATGCAAGTGGATTACTAGAATTCAAGAATTCAATTTAGAAATCCATATCACTAAGTTGATAAGAGGACAAGGCCTAGCAAAATTGATGACTGAAGAAAATATGGACCTAGTCCAAGTAAATAATGAAGGAACTCCAGATATGACAATCACAAGTATTGAATTCCAACCAGAATATGCTGATATTGTCTATTTCATAAAGAATGCTAGATGCCTAGACTATATGAAAGATAACCAAAAGAGGTCCTTGAAATTGCAAGCTCAGAAATATACATTGATACAAGGAGACTTGTATTGGAAAAATAGAGATGGAGTCTTGTTGTTTTGCCTTGACAGATATCAGGTAGAGAAGGTTTTAAATGAAATACATGCTGGTGTTTGTGGAGGTCATTTTTCAGCAAGGACTACTACCCATAAGATCCTGAGGGCTGGCTATTTTTGGCCTACATTTCTTAAGGATTCATTCCAGTATGTTAGGAAATGTGAAGCTTGTTAGAGGTTTGCTTCAAAATTAAAGTACTCAGGAGCACTGTCATTGAACCCAATAGCTACTGAAGCACCATTTGCCATGTGGGGCATGGATTTCATAGGTGATTTTGCTAAGAAGTCTAGTGGGGGACATAATTATATACTTTTTGCAACTGACTACTTCACTAAGTGGATAGAGGCTATTCCTACAAAAGGGGCAACAAGTAAAGTGGTGACTGATTTCTTACTTGACAATATTTTGACCAGATTTGATGTCCCTATGAAGTTGATCACAAATAATGCAATGTGTTTTAGATTAGATGAGTTTAAGGAGTTTTGTCATGAAAATGGAATCATCACATCCTACTCATCTCCTTATCATCCTCAAGAAAATGGATAGGCTGAGTCTAGCAATAAAAGTATCTTGACAATCCTGAAGAAGACACTTGAAAAGAATAAGAGAGCTTGGCATTCCATGTTGAGATTGGCTTTATGGGTAGATAGGATTATAGTGAAAAGAGCCATTGGGAAGTCCCCCTTTGAGCTTGTATATGGTTTACAATCAAGGCTACCTATAAATAATCTAATTCTAGTTTATCAGTTTATTCAGGATGAGAAGTTGGATGTCATAGAGCCAATGCAAAATAGAACTATGCAGCTAACTGAGTTAGATGAACAAAGAAAAGAGATTCAAAAGAATAATATCAAGTTGAAATAGAATATGAAGTACTTATTTGATAAAAGAGCAACTACCAGGAAAGTCAAAGCTGATGATTTGGTACTTCAATGGAATGTGAGGGTAGAGGATAAAGGGAGGCATAAAAATATTGATTCATTATGGCTTGGTCCTTTTGTGATTCATGATAGTTTTGGGAAGGATTCCTACTTGTTGAAGAGCATGGATGGTGAAGTTTTTGAATTGCCAGTGCATGGGAAATTCTTGAAGCCCTTCTTCAGTTAACTTTTTGATTATCATGCATGTGTAAATACTTTGTAAATTTCTATACAAGTTGGTTTCCTTTCAGGTTGTGTGTTTCTTTCCCTGTCTTAGGTTAGTGTGGTTTTTGGTCTCCATCCCAGAGTCCTGTGGTTCTTGTTAAAACTTATATTTCAACATCCTTAGATAGAGCCACTGTTGGCACTTGCAAAATTTCATGGCTTCACCATTTTTCCTCAGGTCCCTGCATTTGTTTTTTCTTGTTTTCTGGCTAAAACCCTTGGTAATACTTAAAAAATCTAGCCATTGCGTAGATAAACCCTAAGTGTGCCCTAGCCCTCTTCTAGTTTCATGTTACTTTTTGGGCCACTCAAAATTTCATAAAGGCATGTGCGTTAAATTTTTATTCCCTAGCGGCTTTTATTTTCCTAAGTTTTCTTGCACCTAGCTTTAATTTTTCCTAAAGTTCGGCAGCGGTAATCTTTCCTAGGTCTCAATGCTAAATATTTCCTAAGTTTCCAGCCTTTATCCTTTTCTAGGCTTGGCTTTCTAACACCATCTCGATCCAACGATAGGCATAAGATCTTATGGAGTGTTTCAGAGGGTTGCGAAGTTGCACCAGTCGTTGATTCTCTTTCACGGAAAAGGTTTTTCAATGTAATGGGTCCACATGCCAAGTTTTCTTAGTCAGCATTTTCTCATTGGTCCACATATTAATGACTCAAAATATTATCAGTGGGGCTGATGATTTTGGAGGTTCAGTGGTTCTACCAGTGGTAGAGCATCGATAGCCAGTGTATGATCTTAAGGGTTATTTCTAACACATGAGGCTATAAGACCATCTGTTGATTCTTTTCTGTGTCAGAGGTTTTTTAGAGCAGCATAAAAAGGTTGAATCAATGGTTGTCATAAGATCTGATAGAATATGTCAGAGGCTTGCGGTTTTACGATAACCATTGATTCTACTTCATGACGTAATCTTTTCTTTCAATGGGTCCACTGCTACGTGTATGTGATTTGGTGGTATCTGATTGGTCCATGGGTGAATGACTAGATATGTTGTCAGTGGGCCTGAATCTTTTAGGGGGGCTGACTATGTGGCTAGATCTATGATTTCTCACTTGATCGCATGGAATCTTTAGAGGCCATGTGATCATGTGACCACCATTCGATTTGAAAGCTTATAGAGAGTGGGTCCTTTGTCAGTGATGACTGAGCTATTTCAATGAATGATGTGGTGACAAGTGGCACAATGCGGGCCCAGATGGAGATCTTAAGTTTGGCAATCCTGACAAATATGGTTAGCGGCCCGATGAATTTTAATGCTTTTCACTCATTCATGAAATGAGATGGTGGTACTTTAAATTGATTGGTGATTCAGAGAAGGAAGGTCATGTGATCGCTAGATTATTTAGCGATAGCATAAAGTGTTTTGTGAACTGGCAGAACCCTTTTGTCGCGTGGTCACCAAATGTAACCAGGATTCCTATAAAAGGTAAATCATAAAGCTCATGAAAAAGAAGGATCTAACAGTCAGGACTTAAATTTGACCTAATTTCAAATGTCAACTGCTGATTTGCTACTGGCATTTGGAAATAGCCATTGAAATTCAAATTTAAAATTGCGGAGGGTTTCCAGCGACAGAAAGGACCAGAATTTATGGTTTTAGTGGCAGGATTTGATGAAGTTGTTGTGCTGACTGCTGTAAGGTGATCGAAAGGGTTTGATGATTGACTGCATACTCCTGTACCATCTTAAAATGAACATAGGTAAATCTCAAGGCATGTTGCAGGTGTACAATTAGACTAAAAAGGCATGGTGTTTGCATGATCTTTGGTACAAATCAGAAGATTTTCATTGATGAAGATCAATTTTGGGTCTTTTTGTCCAGGTTGCTTAGTTTTTTCCCCTGGAATTAATTGCTAATTGATATTGGTTGGTTTAGTGGGTGAAATCCTAACCCTAACTATCCGAAGCTTGTTGCATCATGAATTCTTTGAGGATCCCAAGATAGCTAGTGGTATAAGTAGTAAGAGTTCTGATTTTGAATGGTTTCCAAAACTTTTTTTGGGTCTCCTAGTTTTCTAGTTTTCCAATCTTTTTGGTTCCTGGTTCTAGTCTTTGGAAATCTAAGGGATTCCATTCTCTGGTTCCACATTCTTGATGGTTGAATGCTGATAATACAAACTTTGCAGAGCAGATTATAGATCCTATGATTTTGAGTAAGAGTTTACTTGTATGTATTGATACACTTCCATAAAATAGAATACAATTTCTACTCTGGTTCTTTTATTGTCTCTTTGCTTTGTGTTTATTCTTGTATGTCTCTATTGTAAGGCATCTATAACATATTAGTTGTAAGGTAGCTATTTAATTGTTGCATGAGTTTCTTTCAAGGAAATAACTAAATCCTTATGTGCAATTTCTGGGAATGAATACATCTGCGGAAGATCTTGATGGTAGCAAACCTAGATTGAGAAGATAGTTTGTAACGCACTCTATCTCAATTGTATGTGGTTTGTAAGGCATCCCATTGTATTTTTTAGAAATCCCCCTATTGATTTATGTTAGACTCTTTGCCCAAAGGATCAAGCACTAATCCGATCTCTGTCATTCAAACACCTTTCAGTCATCAAACATAAATTTCATCATTACCAATACCATTTCATTTCATGTTCATGTACCTAAAAAATAGGATTGCCCCTAATGTTTTACAGTCCATAGTTGTTGATTCCTTGAAGAGTGAATCAAAGGTTATCCTTCCTTGAGTTTCACTCATAAAAAGAAGGACTCATCACCCTTATGCCATTGTTTATGTTATCATACTTAGAGTTTCATTAGTCACATTTTGCAACAGGATGTTCTCAGCTATTTTTAGAATTATCTTCCATAAAAGTACATCTAATAAACTCAATAGCATGAGAATGAAGACCTAATCCACCAATCCATAATTTACTTGAAAGATAGTAACCTATTTGTAGGCAATACCCACCCGAGTCCTATGGAGCTCAAAGCAGAAGGAGGATCTTATCCAATCCTCATTAATTAGGCTTTTTCTTGCAAACTCAGAGATCTATTTACTGAGAATCAAGCCAATATCCTTGCCAAGTTTGAACCACAAGAAAAATCCCTAACAGGATCACCAACCTTTCTCCAAGCTATGGAAAAATGAAACTTGCGATGAGCTCCCTTCCCTCATGTCTTTTCCTTCCTTTGGCTAAGCCCTCCAAAATCCAACCAAGTCCACTAGTAGTCTCCAACTTTGGAGAGTGGAAAATCAACCTACCAAATTCCTCTCCATCTCTACTGAAAGGAAAACCCTACCTAACCTCAAAAATGATTGGGCACTCTTTTCCAAGTGTTCCCTCTCTGCAACAAGAGGGAATTCCAAATTTGGAAAGAGAGGAAGACATGGCACACTTCCCAAATCTGTCACCTTCTAAAAATAGTTTTTTAGAAGAGACAAAAATGACATATGGTCACCATATTGGTCAAATTTTACCCCCAACCCAAATTGCACCTATGGGGCTATCTTATTTTAACCCTAACTAACCTCTAGGGCTCCATTTAACCCTTCAAAAGTCCACTAAGAGTTGGCCTAAGAAAATTGAAAATAAGATTCCCTCTCAAGGCTCTACAACCAATATACATAACCTAGGGACAGTACAAGGTGACACAAAAGTAAACAACTAACCAATAAAAAATTACTTGGCCATGCCAACTCATATGTACAACTGTCAATTGACACCACATAAAATCACATCACATTACTACACACATGGCATGTCAAGTGGACATAATACATAAACAATAAGAACACAAAAATATTAACACATTCAAGCATTACATTTTCAAAAATAAATACATAGCAATGACATTATTTCTCCATTTGGAGTTAACCTTGGTTTAACATAGTTTTCACATACATCCATCTTTGATTCCCCTCATTTTAATTTCAAGGTCAATTTTTCTACACACTAGATCAAAATATTAGTAGCTTAAGAAGAAAACATAACACATATATAAAAATGAAACATTAATGGTCAAATACATCATATAATCCAATTGCATTTTTCACAACATATAAAATTCACTCAAAGAATGCATTTACTGAATATTTATTAAATTTTAACATCATGAAATTCCTAGAAACAAATTTATCACAAATATCCTAAATCATTTTCCTGGTTCAAGACACACAAAACATTTCAACTAATTATCATACATACTTGATTCACATCTCTTCCATTAATATAAAATTTAAAGGATAATACTCAAAATTCTATAACTCATCAATATCATGGAAACAAGGCCTATAAATAGAAAGCATAAAAAGTATGTCCTATATCATCATCCACATAATCTAAAATCATTACATAATACCTATTATATGAAATCCCTATCCAAAAGAGTATGGCATAAAAAATAACGTATCAACACAATAATCATAAAGTGGAAATGCCATCTATGCATTGATGGTACAGGGTGAGGCCTCACATCCTTCCCCTAGGCATGAACTTCCTCGTAGAGTTCATCAAAAATATGGGGATACTATTCTCTCATATGTGTTGCATCCTCCCATGTTGTTTTAATGTCATCATATAAATCCCACTAAACCTTAACCTAGTTCAGCTCTCATCCTCGAAGGGTTTGTGTATTGCACACCAAAATACAAATGGGCTCCAATGCTAGCTACTTCTCCAACTCCACTTGTAATGTATCCTAATCAATAATATGAGACTTATCATAAATATATTTCCTCAATATAGAAACATGAAACACATCGTGTATGCACAATAAGCTAGGTGATAGAGCTAGATGATATGCAATTGGGCCTATGCTCTCCAAGATATCAAAGAGTCTAGAACAAAAAGCAGTGGGAGCTTAGAAACCTTTCCAAACTGGATAGGGCTTTTATGTGGTGCCACTCTCAAGAAGCCTCTCTCACCAACCATGTAGACATGATTAGTCATCTTTACATCTGCATACTTCTTTTGTCTATCCTGGTCCTCTCTAAGATGTTTCCTAATGAGTTCTACCTACTGTTGGAAATTGCAATTGAAGCAATTTTTGTATTGTCATTGATGTCAAACCTTAACTGGTAAGACTATTGCTATGTAAGAAAGTACTATATCTATTTGATTGTTGTGAAGATTGCGGGCAAGGTTGGTAATAATAGCACCTAAGGAAAGGTTGAGTTATCTTGATACTTCAATGGGTACTTGACTATGTGGCACAATGATAAGATATTGTATTATTTATCTAAGTGAGAATGAAGACTAAATTGTTAGGCTTAACCAAGCAAAAGTGAAGAAATCTAGTTTAAGCCGAGTGATGTTAGTGTCAATCAAGCCATTATATTTCGAGTAAATTTAGTATTGACCTAACATCAGTTAATTGTTGAGGAAGACAATATTAGTTGAGGAAACATTTTTAGTGGCGACTGAGCTATCTAGAGAAGACCGATGAGTTAAACACAATATTGACTGAGCATTAGTAATTTACATTTGAGGAAGAATTTAGATTCCTAGCTGACATAGTTGAATTCTTGGATTATGTAAATCACTTTGACTTTATTTATTGATTGTATGGAAGCATTTAATGCACTCTAAAATGTTTTATTGTAAATCTATAAGGAGATTTGAGATGTTTCTAGAAGGATGAATGAAGAACATAAAGATGGAAGGATTCAATGAATCTGACCTAACCCTAAGATCTATGGATGAGATTAAGCAAAAAGAGTTGTATCGACCTAAATGAGAAAGTATTAAAGAAACCTAAGCATGAGGTTGAATGAGGAAGGGTGTTGCAGTGTGATGTAAAGGAGATATTGTTGTTGTTATTGACTATATAACAAGAAAAGGAAGAAGGAGAAGTGTTGTGATTTCTTGAAGGGATTTCTAAGCAGATCAATGATGGAGATGGAAATGAATCATAGTTAGTAAGCCAACATATGTGTATGGAATTGGATCTATTATTTTCAAAGTGAGTTGTATGTTTTTAGATCAATATTATTGTTACTCTGTAACAATTGTATCAGTCAAAATCCTTTTAACAGAGGTTGACCTAACAGTCATTTGTATAAATCCTTTGAACAAGGTTGCATTCTAATGGAATGTATATAAGTCTTTTAACAAGGCACACTTTTAATAGGGTGGTTTAAATCCTTTAACCGGGTCACACCTGATAGTGTGTTTGTAACCTTTGACAGGGTTGGCTTTTCAGAGAGCTCACTTCAGGAGAGTGAAAATAAGTAACATGTTACAAAGTGGTTTTTCCCAAATTGGGTTTCCACTATAAATCCTAGTGTCAATACTTGTGTGAATGTTTTGGTTTGAACATTTCGGTGTTTTTCAAGTTAGATACTATTGGATAGTGGACTGCACTATTATATGTTTCTGTTATGTAATCAATAATGACTGAGTAGCTGTTGGATGTTAGATCTAATTTGTTGAATAATTTGAAAGTTTGTTTTATAGATCTCGACCTAATAAAAATGGATTCACCCCCCCTCTTTGTTGTTCTAAATCATATTAACAATTAGTATCAAAGCTGTTGGTGCTTACAAAGAACAAGTTTAAAGGTACTTGAAGCAAATGATAAGGATGTATAAGAAGGAGGTGCCAAAGCTAAATAAGAACTTCCCTACATGGCAAAGCCTAATGAAGCTGCATCTGGCTTGTATTGGTGATTCTGTAAAGTATTATGTTGAGCATGATTATGTAACACTTGTTGCACCTCTGACTACCAAGGAAATAAGAACTAAACAGGAGCACAACCAAGCAATGTTGGAGATTGCATCTTCCCTAAGCTACCTTGAATTTGAAGACATCAAAGACGGCACTAATGCAAAGAAAATGTTGGACACTCTTGCAAACATCTATGGTGGTGACATAAATGTACTAAGAGAAAAAGCTAAGAGCCTAAGAGGTAAATTTGATGAAATGAAACTGCAAGAAGGTGAGAATATTGCTTAGTATTTTGGTAGAATAAAAGAAGTTGTAAATGCTATTAGAGGAGCCAATGGAACTATTGATGATGAAACTGTTATAGGAAAAGTATTGAGAACTTTGCATCCTATCTATGCCATCAAAATTTCAGCAATTCAAGAATCTAGATGTAACTCTAACAATGTTCTTACGTTGGAAAGTTTAGTTGGTAAGCTTACTGATTTTGAGCTTCCTAACTATGATAACTTCACTATTGCTAATGTTGAATCTTCTTTTAAGTCACAAATGGTTTTGAGTAAGTCAAAGAAAGAGAAAGAAAGATGCATTAGTGAGAGTGAAAGTGAAAGTGACACATATGATGAAGAACTTGAGGATCTTGAAGCTCTTATGGCTAGAAGATTGAGAAGGGGAAAAAAAAAGTATAAAGGTAAACTCCCTATTATATGTTTGTCATGTAATAAAGTTGGTCATATAGCTACAAGATGTCCTGAAAGGGATGATAAGGATGAGAAAAGATATAGCAAGCATAAAGATAGAAAAGAGGATAGAGGTTATCGAAGGTACAAGGACTAAAAGGGAAAAGGTAAGAAATCCTGCTACATTTCTAAGGAAGAGACTGACACTAATAGTGATGATTTTGAAGTTGAGGTTGTCTATATTGCTATGAAAGATGAGTCGGATGAGGATGAAAAAACTGCATTGATATCCTATGTGAACAAAAATGATAAGTGGATTATTGATAGTGGGTGTTCACACCACATGACTGGTGACAAAATTAAGTTTGATACTTTAGATCATTATAAAGGTAGAAGTTCAAAATTTGGAAATGATGCACCATGTCTTGTTAGAGGTAAAGGATTGATTAAGCTGACTAATAAGATTACTTGTGAAAATGCATATTGGGTAGAAGGTCTTAACTATAATCTACTGAGTGTTGTACAACTTAATAGCATTGGATACTGAGTGGAATTTCATCACAAAAAGGAAAAAATATTTGATGCCACTGGTGAACTGATTGGAAGTGAAGAACATACTAGAGGTAATTTGTTCTATCTAGACCTATCTGAAGAGACATGTATGATTGCAAAACTTGGTGATATATGGTTATGGCATAAGAATCTATGTCATGCTAACTTTGATAATCTGGTAGAAATTAGTAAAAAGAAGAAAGTGAGAGGACTGCCTAGATTGAAGAAACCTGAGAATGTAATGTGCAAACAATGTCAGTTGGGTAAGATGACAAAGTCTAGTTTCAAGAGAAAGACTATTACTTCTGAGAATTCTTTAGATTTGGTTCATACTGACCTTTGTGGACCTATGGGTGTATAAAGTTATTGTGGTGCTAGATATTTTATTCTATTTTTTAATGATTACACAAGAATGATGACTATAATGTTCTTAAAAGAAAAATATGATGCTTTTCAAATTTTTAAGTGGTATTTGGCTAAGGTTGAAAAGGAGATAGGTAGAAAATTGAAGTGTCTAAGATTTGATTGAGGTGGAGAATTCATATCCAATGATTTCAATCTATTTTGCAATGACAGAGGAATCATAAGATAGATGTCTGCACCTAGAACACCTCCACAGAATGGTATAGCAGGGAGAAGGAACAAATCTATCATGGATTGTGCAAGAACACTAATGATCAAAAATAATGTTGCACAAAAGTACTAGAAAGAAGCTGTAAGTATAGCTTTTTATACTCTTAACCAAGTACAGACCAAAAAAGGTACAAATCTAACACCTTATGAGTTATGGCATGGGTATGCACCTGATGTAAAGTACTTTAGAATTTTTCTAGGAAAATATTATATACTAAAGGACAGTAGGAATGGAAAATTGGATGCTAAAAGTGATGAGGGTATATTCCTAGGCTATTCCACAAAAAATAAAGCTTACAAGTGTTTGAACTCTAACACTAATAAAATTGTGGAAAGTGTGAATGTCAAAGTTGATGAGTATGTAGAGAAAAATGAAGCTAAAAGTAGGAGAGAACCAAAAGATTACAGATCTTTTTTATATATAGAATAAAGAGAGGAAAATGATAAACCTACACCTAATGTAGAGTCTCAGGTAAGCAATGTCGAGCATTAGGAAAACATTGTTGAGTGACAAGAAGAACATGCCAAGTGACAGGAGGAAGCTATCGAGTATTAGGAAGAGGTTGTCGAGCATTCAAAAGCTAAATCTGACAATCTTGTTGGAGAACCTGAAGAGAAAGAGGAAAGGAGAGAAAAACTTGTTTTGGCACAATATGTAAAGAGACATCATAAGCCTGAATAGATCATTGGAGACAAAGAAACTGGAGTTATGACTAGAAGCAAGTTAAGAGACCCTACATGCTTACTATGTGAATTTAAGCCTAAGACAACAAGGGAGGCATTAGAAAATGAAGACTGGATCCTAGCCATGAATGAGGAGATAGACCAGATAGAGAAGAATGATACCTAGACTTTGGTGTCTAGACTAGAAAGAAAAAATGTCATTGGAACAAAGTGGGTGTTCCAGAATAAGCTGAATGAACATGGACAGATGACAAGGAACAAGGCAAGGCTGGTATGCAAAGGCTATGCAAAAGAAGAAGGAATAGATTATGGGGAGACATTTGCCCCTATAGAAAGATTGGAAGGAGTAAAAACTTTACTTACATATGCTGCCTACAAAGATTTCAAGGTATACCAAATGGATGTCAAGCCTGCATTTTTAAATGGTATATTAGAAGAAGAAGTGTACATTGAATAGCTAGAAGGATTTGTTGATCCAAACAAGAGACACATGGTTTGGAAACTAAATAAAGCACTATATGGATTAAAGAAGCTCTTAGAGCATGGTATGAGAGGCTTCACAACTACTTGATACAGATTGGATTCTCAAGGATAAATGACATAAGCAATCTATATATGAAAGATGAAGGTAAAGGAATCTTGTTGGCTAAGATTTTTGTAGATGATATTATATTTGGTGGAAAAGATGCCTTGTGTAAGAAATTTTCTAATGAAATGCAAACTGAATTTGAAATGAGTATGTTTGGGGAGATCAAATTCTTTGTTGGTTTACAAGTATATCAGATGAATAAAGGTATTTTCATTACCCAACCTAAGTATGTTCATGAGATACTGAAAACCTTTGGTATAGAGGATTCAAGGCCAGTAAGTACTCCTATGGCTACTGGACAAAAGTTTTCTAAGAATGATGATGCTGCAAAAGTAAACTAGACTTTGTATAGGTCCATGATTGGAAAATTGTAGTATGTTGTTCATAGTCAACCAGATATTGCTCTAGCAGTTGGGATTTTGGCAAGATTCTCTGCCAATCCTAAGGAAACTCACATGATGGCTATCAAAAGGATAATGAGATATTTGAAAGGGAGTGTTGACTATGGATTATACTACAAGAAGCATGAAATATTTGAACTAAAAGTGTATATTGATGCTGATTGGGTAGGAAATGTGGATGATAGAAAAAGTACTAGTGGTGGAGCTTTCTTTCTTGGACAAAGATTAGTTTCCTAGACAAGGAAGAAACAAAATTGCATTTCCCAATCTATTGTTGAAGCTGAATATGTGGCTGTAGCAGTGAACTATTCAAAATTGGTATGGATAAAGAAATTATTGGTAGGCATGAAAGAAGAGATCACTGAACAAGTTGTCATTTACTGGAAAACACAAGTGCTATCAACATATCTAAGAATTTAGTGATGCACATAAAGACCAAACACATTGCCATAAAGTATCATTACTTGAGGTAACTAGTACAAGATAAAGAGGTCTGAATGGAATATGTGAATACAAAGGAACAACTAGCAGACATATTCACTAAAGCTTTACCTAAAGAAGCTCATGAATACTTGAGAGGACAATTAGGGGTTCTTCCCCTATCTGAGGCTACCTAGTCAAGGTAGGAGCACTACATCAAATGTTTTGCAAAGAGAAAATGACAAATTGATGTAGAGACAGGTCACACTTTAGGAGCAGCCTAGAGTTATGAAAAGTATAGAAAAGCTAAAAATTAGTCATAAGAAAAGATGACAAAGGGAGAAATATTGTTACTGAACTAAAAAGATGATATCTACATCTGAAGGATGTATGTTTTAGTTGCTACTTTGGAATTTTTTGTCAAAGAGGGTGATGATCACAATGAAAAAACATGCAAGATGTAAGAGGGAGAGATTTAGTGGAAAAGATCTAAGTGAAAATTAAAAAAATGATTACTGTGTGGATGGTCATGAAGCAAGGCTAATTGATTCTAAATTAGAATGAAGCTAAGGATATTATAAATATTTTTGATGGATACATAAGTTTTGGATTGGTTGGTGATTCATGTTTTATTCATATGGTGTTGCCATTGATGCTAAAGAGGGAGATTGTTGGAAACTGCAATTGAAGAAATTGTTGTATTGTCATTGATGTCAAACCTTAACTGGTAAGACTATTTCTATGTAAGAAAGTACTATATCTATTTGATTGTTGTGAAGGTTACGGGAAAGGTTGGTAACAATAGCACCTAAGGAAAGGTTGAGTTATCTTGATACTTCAATGGGTACTTGACTATTTGGCACAATAATAAGATAATGTATTATTTATCTAAGTGAGAATGAAGACTAAACTGTTAGGCTTAACCGAGAAAAATTGAAGAAATCTAGTTTAAGCCAAGTGATGTTAGTATCAACAGAGCTAGTATATGTTGAGTAAATTTAGTGTTGACCGAACTTTAGTTAATTTATGAGGAAGACAGTATTAGCCAAGGAAACATTTTTAGTGGCCACCGAGCTATCCAGAGAAGATTGAGGAGTTGAACACAATATTGACTAAGCATCAGTAATTTACATTTGAGGAAGAATTTAGATTCCTAGCCGACATAGTTGAATTCTTGGATTATGTAAATCATGTTGACTTCATTTATTGATTGTATGGAAGCATTTAATACACTATAAAACATTTTATTGTAAATCTATAAGGAGATTTGAGATGTTTTGATGAAGGGTGCTCCCCTTAATACCACAAAAATGTAACAGAAATAGAGAAACAACAACAATATGCAAGAACATAAAATTGGCTTCTTATTATCTCCACAAATGTGGAATTAAAAACTTTTAGAATTACAATATGCAAAGCCACATGGGCATTCCCTTACAATATTCTGTAGGACAAAGCCTCGAATCAATACCTAGATCTACTACCCAGAACTACCCTAGACAACACTATGGGCCTTCTTTATATAGGCATTTTCCACCGCCTGAGAAGGTTCCAAAAATTTAGCCCTTAGGGCCGACCAAACTTAGAATTATTTTATTTTTCAATTTATTACATCAAAGTCAGCTCAAAATAACCTTTGTAACCTGAACATAAATTTTGAAGGAAAATTATTTTCTGCCATTTCATGTGACCCGACTTCCGGAGACCATAAGTCATTACCAGTTGATCCGATTGACTATTATAACCCCATTTTAGAAAGGCCATGAAGTGCTCTACAGGCTTGATTGGTGCAAGTGCCTGTCACCCAAATTTTTGACCTCATCTAGGGCCTCTAAAGCCATCAAAACTGAGTTCAAAGTTTCTATACCCTACTGCCAATACCAAAAATCTTCAATATCTTCAAAACTAGACCTGATCTAGCCTTGAAACTTTACTGGTAGGCTAATATGACTGAGATGAACCTCCACATGTAAAATCAAAATATTCTAAGATCATATGACCGACTTACTAAAAATAGAAAGTTTCCATAAATAGCAGCTCTACACAAGATAGCCCTTATTAAATACAAAAAAAAAAAGAATTATTTTTAGGTGATGCAAGATTGCTCTTACACCCAGGATGCTCCTACATCAGACACCTAGGGTAATTTGAGAAGTGACCCCATCATGTCTCAGGCATGTAGAGGAAAACCAAGGTGGTTAACCTCCTCCTTTGTCAGCCATGATGAATCTTCAACCCAAATATTCTTCATATGTCCTATTCCTTGTGCTTCTGCCAACATGACTATCCAGTATATCCTCAATCTCTTTGGTATCTGAACTAGTTGCTGGAATACTCCACTGTACTCTTGTGATCTCATCTTCAACACCTCCCTCATGATACTCTGTCAGATCTAAAATGTTAAACACTGGTGAAATATTCAGCTCAATAGGCAATTCTACTTCATATGCATTTCCTGAATCATGCTTCTTCAGTATTTTAGATGGCCCAAACTTCTTCATTTTCAACTTGTTATATGTACCAACTAGAAATCACTCCTTCTGCAAATGAACCATGACTTCATCTCCAACCTAAAATTCCTTATGTCTCCTTTTCTTATCTACCTTAGCCTTATATTGTGCATTCATCTTGGTAATATGCTTCCTCACCTCCTCATGGATGTTCTTCAAATGTTCTGCAAAATCCTCAGCTTCAGCACTACTTATTTCTCCTTTATCTATCTTTCTCAACTCAGATGCATTTCTTGGACTACTCCCATATACAATCTAGAATGGTGATTTACTAGTGCTCCTATTGACAAAATTATTATATGCAAATTCTGCTTGTGGTAAAATCAAATCCCATCATGTTGGCTTATCTCCAACCAAACATCTTAGCAAATTTCCTAGACTCCTATTCACCACCTCTATCTGTCCATCAGTCTATGGATGATGTGATGAACTGAACTTCAAATCTATATTCAACTTCTTCCACAATGTACGCCAAAAATATCCAATGAACTTAGTGTCCCTATTTGAAACTATACTCTTGGGGAAACCATGTAGTCTCACCACTTATCTGAAAAATAATTCTACTACATGAACAACATCATTAGTCTTCTTGCAGGGAATAAAATGTGCCATCTTTGAAAATCTATCAACTACCACAAAAATTGAATCATGTCCCCACTGTGTCCTTGGTAAACCAAGAACAAAGTCCATACTGATATCCTCCCAAAGCTTCTCTGGTATAGGTAATGGCTGATACAACCCTATATTCTGCTTCACTCCTTTCGCCATCTGACATACTCTGCAACTCTATACAAACTTCTTGACATCTTACTGCAACTGTGGCAAATAATAATTCTCACTGACCAAAGCAAGGGTTTTATCATGACCAAAATGTCCAGCCAATCCTCTGCTATGCTTCTCCTTGATGATATTCTCTCTCATAGAGCTTCATGGAATGCACAATAGACTCCCTCTGAATAGCATATCATCCTAGATGATAAAATCTAGCCACTTCATTCTATCTAGAGTAACAGGTTCTTTACAAGCTTTCCATGCTTCACCAAAATTAGGATCTCTCAGATACAAACTCTTGAGTTCCTTGATCCCAACCACTTCAATCTGCATTTCTGTTAGCAATAGTTGCCTTCTATTAAGAGCATCTGCAACCCTATTAGAATTTCAACTCCTGTGCTTCAAAATAAATGTATAACTCTGCAAAAACTCAACCCATTTCAAATGCCTTTGATTCAACTTTCCTTGACTATTCAAATATTGAAAAGTTTGATGATCAGTATACAAAAAAACCTCCTTAGGAAGTAGATAGTGTCTCCACTTCTTCAATGCCTAAACTATAGCATAAAATTTCTGATCATAAACAAAATATTTTCTCTTGGCATCATTTAACTTCTCAGTGAAATAAGCAATAGGTTTACCTTCTTGGCTCATAACAGCTCCTATTGTAGTACCACTAGCATCAAAGTCTACTTGAAACACCTTATTAAAATCTAGAAGTGCTAAAATAGGTTGTTTTGTAACTTTCTATTTCAACAGTTTAAAACTCTTATCTGCCCCAGTAGTCCACTTGAACTCTTTTCTATCCCCTCTCATTGTTTTAGTCAAGGGTTCACAAATACTGCTAAAATTTCTAATAAATTTTTTGTAAAAGCTAGCCAAACCATGAAAAGATCTTACCTCAGTAGCACTCCTTAGAGTAGGCCATTCAAGGATAGCCTATACTTTCTCTGGGTCCATTTTTAGACCTTCTGTTGAAACTGCAAATCCCAAATACACTAACTCTTTCTTCACAAAACTGCACTTCTTCAAATTAATCAACAATTTCTCATCTCTCAGCTTCTCAAACACCATACGAATATGCATCATATGTTCCTCCAATGTCTTGCTAAAGATCAAAATATCATCTAGGTAAACAATGACAAACTTACCTAGAAATTCTTTCAGAACCTCGTTCATGAGCCGCATGAAAGTGCTCAGAGCATTGCTAATCCCAAAAGGCATGAATAACCACTCATACAGTCCTTCTTTTATCTTGAAGATGGTCTTCCATTCATCTCCTTCTCTGATCCAAATCTGGTGATATCCACTCTTCAAATCTATCTTTGAGAAATACACAGCTCCACTCAAACAATCCATAATATCATCCATTCATGGCAATGGAAACCTATACTTGATTGTGATCTTGTTTATTGCTTTGGAATCTATACACATCCTCCATTCTCCATTCTTCTTTGGTGTTAATACTACTAGTACAACACATGGACTCAGGCTCTCCTGAATTAATCCCTTCTATAACAACTCATGTACTTGTCTATTCAACTCTTCACTTTCTACTAGTGTCATTCTGTGTGCTGCCTTGTTTGGCAAACTAGCTCCTAGAATCAAATCCATCCGATGACTGATCTTCCTTACTGGTGGTAATCCATTAGGTACATTATTAGATACAATATCCTAAAACTCATTCAACAAATCTGCAACCTCTACAGGTACATCCTCTACTTCCTCTTTACTAGCTTTTGGAATTAAAGAAAAACATACATGCTCATGCCTCATACCATCTAGGAAGTTTCTTCCATCAACAAATGTTATTCTTGCATTACCACATACCTTTTCTTTAGTCTCCTTCAATGGCTTTAGCTTATGTTGCACTCCATCCTTTGTCAGGGAATAGGTATTCGCATGACCATCATGTACAACACATCTATCAAACTACCACGGTCTACCCAACAACATATGACATGCATCCATAGATATGATATCACATAGTACCTCATCTTGGCACCCCTTGATCTTGAACTTTACCAAGCACTGTTCACTGACCATGACCTTGTGGTCATCCTGCACCCAAGCAATCTGATATGGATGTGGGTGTTTCTATCTCTTGAGCTTCAACTTTGTCACCATCTCTTCTAACACCAAATTGTCAATGCTTCCACTATCAATAATCACATCACAACATTTTCCCTCACACTTGCATCTAGTGCAAAACAGGCTCCTCCTTTGTTCAAGTTCATTTTCACCACTCAACAGGACTCTTCTGTTAATCAATGTTTCTCCTCTTTCAGCATCTTCTAAATTTGATGATCTAGCATCTTCATCTACATGTGCAACTCTGGCCTGGCCTTCATTCCTCTCATCTATCCTTCCTTGGTGTTGAGGACATTCAAATGCCCTATGACCTTCTTCTCCATCTAGTGAAAACATGTTCCACGGAAGCCTCCTCTTCCTGAACCTTGTCCTCTTTCTCTTCCTCTCTGATCTCTATTATTCTGATCTTGGAAATGATTAGAATTATTTCCTCTCTAATTTTGACTGCTACTAGCTTCATCCTTCTTTTCCGAATCTTCATTTTAGCCTCCATATGATCATCCACCAGATTGTTCACCGTGACCTCTTCCACTTTGTCTGCTCTCAAACTTCTTGTTCAACTTTTCCTCTACTTTTAGGGAAAACTACTATGCCTCTTCAATACTATTCATTCGAACTAGATTCAGCTCCTCCTAAATGTTTAGCCTTAACCCATTAAGGTAATGGGTAACTTTCTCCTTGTCAGCTTCTACATGGCCTGTTCTGATGAGGATTCAATAGAACTCCTCTGTATACTCCTGAACAGATCTTCCTGCCTGCTTCAAACTTTGCATCTTCTTCAGTAGGTCAAGCTCATAATCAACATGAATGAATTGTCACTTCAATTTATCCACCATTTGATCCCATCTTGTGATTTTATCTTTCCCTCTTCTATTTCACTCCAATTGAATCTCTTGCCACTAGATCTTCGCATGACCTCTCAGTTTGGCCTTTGTGAATTTGACCCTATCAGGATCCTCAATATCTTCATACTCAAAATATTCTTCACATTCATTGATGTAGTTGATCAATTCTTCTGGGTTAACATTTCCTAAAAATGTAGGAACCTCGATCTTAGGTCTTTTTCTGATCTTGGAAATGGCCCGAAAAAGCCTTTCTTCTTATCGATTCAAAATTTCACCTTCTTCTTCTTGATCATCATTTCCTTCTTCGGCTTCATCCTCACTTTCATCTCTGACATTAAGATTCATTCCTCTACACATCTCTTCTTGCAATACCCACACTTGTCTTTGGAGTGCTCTAACCTCAGGTGTTACAACACCAGCTCTTCCACCATGTTCCCTTCGTGGAGGCATTTTCATGATGCATGTTCAAACCCTAACCATGGTCCTGGTGCAAACTGCCTCACAGTCAGCGATCTATTCACACACTTAGGAACTCCTACTCTAATACCACTTGATGAAGGGTGCTCCCCTTAATACCACAAACACATAACAGAAATAGAGAAACAACAACAATATGCAAGAATAGAAAATTGGCTTCTTATTATCTCCACAAATGTGAAATTACAAACTTTTAGAATTACAATATGCAAAGCCACATGGGCATTCCCTTACAATATTATGTAGGATAAAGCCTCAAATCAATACCCAGATCTACTACCTAGAACTACCCTAGACATCACTATGGGCCTTCTTTATATAGCCATTTTCCACCGCCCTAGAAGGTTCTAGAAATTTAGCCCTTAGGACTGACCAAACTTAGAATTATTTTATTTTTCAATTTATTAAATCAAAGTCAACTCAAAATAACCTTTGAAACCTGAACACAAATTTTGAAGGAAAATTATTTGTCACCATTTCAGGTGACCCGACTTTCGGAGACCATAAGTCATCACTAGTTGACCCAATTGACTATTACAACCCCATTTCGGAAAGACCACGGAGCACTCTATAGGCTTGACTAGCGCAAGCTCCTACCACCAAAATTTTTAACCTCATTTGGGGCCTCAAGCCTTCAAAATTGAGTTCAAAGTTTCTGTACCCTGCTGCCAATACCAAAAATCTTCAATATCTTCAAAACTAGACCTGATCTAGCCATGAAACTTTACTGGTAGGCTGATATGACTGAGATGAACCTCCACATGTAAAATCAGAACATTTCAAGATCGTATGACCAACTTACTAAAAATAGCAAGTTTCCATAAATAGCAGCTCTGTACAAGATAGCCCTTGTTGAATACAAAAAAAAAAGAAATATTTTTGGGTGATGCAAGATTGCTCTTACACCCAGGATGCTCCTGCATCATGTTTCTAGAAGGATGAATGAAGAACATAAAGATGGAAGGATTCGATGAATCTGACCTAACCCTAAGATCTATAGAGGAGATTAAGTGGCCAAAGTTGTATCGACCTAAATGAGGAATTATTAAGGAAACCTAAGCATGAGGTTGAATGAGGAAGGGTGTTGCAGTGTGATGCAAATGAGATGTTGTTGTTATTAATTGTATAAGTAGAAAAGGATGAAGGAGAAGTGTTGTGATTACTTGAAGGGATTTATGAGAAGATTAGTGATGGATATGGAAATGAATTACAATCAGTAAGCCAACATATGTGTATGAAATTGGATCTGATATTTGCAAAGTGAGTCGTATGTTTTTAGATCAATATTAGTGTTACTCTCTAACCATTGTATCAGTCAAAATCCTTTTAACAGAGGTTGACCTAACAGTCATTTGTATAAATCATTTGAATAAGGTGCACTTTTAACAGAGTGGTTTAAATCCTTTAACTGGGTCACACCTGACAGTGTGTTTGTAACCTTTGAGAGGGTTGGCTTTTCACAGAGCTCACTTCAAAAGAGTGAAAATATCAGTAACATTTTACAAAGTGGTTTTTCCCAAATTGGGTTTCCACTATAAATCCTAGTGTCAATACTTGTGTGAATGTTTTGGTTTGAACATTTCTATGTTTTTCAAGTTAGATACTATTGGATAGTGGATTGCACTATTATATGTTTCTATTATGTAATTAGTAATGACCGAGTAGCTTTTGGATGGTAGATCTGATTTGTTGAAGTATTTGAAAGTTTTTTTATACATTTGGACCTGAGAACAACTGATTCACCCCCCGTCTCTATTTTTTTAAATCATATGAATACCTACTACTCCATCTCTTTGACCAACTAAAGCCCAACAAAAACTCAATCCTCAATCCTATCCCAACTCAAAGGCATTCTACAGTGCCTACCATACAAAGCCTGATAAGGTGACATACCCAAATATGAATGATGCCCATTATTATAGGAACACTCAACTAAATGTAAGTACTCCTCCCACCTAACCTGATGGTCCATCACATATGTGAATCATGTCCTCCAATACCTAGTTGACCCTCTCAATCTGACCATCCATCTTAGGATGATAAGTTGTACTAAAATTGAGCCTGGTGCCGAATGTTGTCTACAACTCTTTCCAAAAGGAAGAAGTAAAGATATAATCTCTATCTGGTATTAATCTTATGAGGAATGTGATGAAGTTTGAAAATATCTCACAAGAATACCTATGCCACTATAAGTACTATGAAAGTAGTATGTACAGTTTAAAAGTGGGCCACTTTGATCAACCTATCTACCGTCACCATAATAGCATCATGGCATTGAGATGACATAAGAAGACCAATAATTAATTCCATGGATATAATGTCCCAATTTGACTCGAGTACCTCATGTGGTTGAAGAAGCCCACTTGGATGGTGGTGCTCTACCTTAACTCTTTGACACTCAAGGAACCTAGCCACAATCTTAGCAATATGAAACCTCATACCTGACCAAAGGAAAAGCTACCTCAAATTTGCATGTAACTTCTTAACTCTGGGATGCACTACATAGGCTTCTCTATGAGCCTCAAGAATAATGAAATCTTGCAATCCACTTGAAGAAGGTACATAAATGTTTCCCCTATGATGTAGAAGACCATCATACTCAAGTGAATTATCTAAGAAATTCCCCTCAAGGGGTCTCTAAGACTGGACCAACTAATATACCTTTGAATAAAACTCATCCTCTAAAATGTTTCTAATATGGGCCTTCTCAAATCTATGTTAGAGGTTATAACTGATAGCTCATTTTGTCTCTGGCTCAAATAATTTGTAACAATGTTCTCCTTTCCCTTGATGTTGTGAACATAAAATTCATACTTGCAAAGAAACTCCATCGACCTCCTCTATTGAGCGTTAAGGTTCATCTAAGTAAATATGAATTGCAAGCTTTGATGATCTGAATGAAACTTGAAATGATGCCCCAAAAGAAAGTGTCACTATCTCATTGAAGCATTCACCACTACCACAACATCAAGGTCATGGGTAGGGTAGTTAAGATCATGAGTATTGATTTTCCTAGACTCATAAGAAATAGCTTGACCATGCTACATAAGGACTACTCCAATCTCATCTAATGATGCATTAGTTCATACCACAAAGTCTGTTGAAGGATCCAACACTGTGAGGATATGTGCATTGGTGAGTACTCTCTTGAGCTCCTGAAAGGATCTTTCACACCTTGCTATCCACTCAAACTTATTTCTCTTTCTATGAAGGGATTCAATAGGATGTTCCACTCTGGAAAACCCATAAAAAAACTACCTATAATAGCCTACTAGACCCATGAAGTTCCTAACCTCACTCACAGTGGTAGGTATTGGCCAATCCATAATGGCTCTAATCTCTGATGGGTCAACTATGATCCCATCTCCTTATATCACGTGTCTAAGGTAATGGACCTATAAATTGAAGAAGGCACACTTTGACAAGCTCTCAAATAACTAATTATCCCTCAAAGACTATAAAACCTATCTTAGGTGTTCCTCATGCTCATACTCATTAGGTGAATAGATCAAAATGTCATCCAAGAACACCACCAAAAATATGTCCAAGAAGGTATGGAATAATCCATTCATGAGACCCATGAATATAGCTAGAGTATTTGTGTGTCGAAAAGGAACCAAGGTAAACTCATAGTGGCCATACCTCATAAAGAATGTAGTATTTTGGATGTCACTCTCCACAATCCTAAATTGATGGTACCCTGAATTTAGATCCATCTTTAAAAATACTTAGGCACCCTAAAGCTAATCAAACAAGTCATCAATCCTAGGAAGAGGATACTGATTCTCAATGGTCACTTTATTTATAGGTGGTAATCTGTGCACAACCTAAGAGATATATCCTTCTTAAAAAATGGGTTCACCTGACAGTGACACAATAGGGTGAATATGCTCTTTCCCCAAGAGCTCCCCCAACTAAATCTTGAGCTCATTGATCTCATAGGTAGTCATTCTATAAGGTGCTCTAGATACTGGGTCAACTCCTAGCACAAGGTCAATATGGAAATCAACTTCTCTAGGTGGCGGCATACTAGGTAGCTCTGAAGGAAAAACATCTGCATAATCCTACAAAATAGGATGGTCATCAGGGGAAGGTTTCTTCACCACCTCCTTTTCTCTATCAATGATAGAAATAGAGAATAACTGACACCCTTTTTTAATGCACCTCTTAAGCTACATAGAATAAATCACATGAAGCGATATAGGCCTCTGAACTCTTACAATCACCATGGAAAACAAAAAATCATCCACACACTCTACCCTCTTATGTCTACAATCCATCTTGGTGTTGTTGGTATAAATTCAATCCATGCAAAGAACTACATCATAAGATCCTAGAGGTATGATACAAAGGTCAACTATTGTGGTCATATGTCCTATTTGCATCTGACATCCTCTAACCAAGGAACTAATCGATACTCTAGCACCCAAGGCTAAATCAACCTCATAGCTAACATACTACCTAACTTCTAGTATCCCATGATGCTCCACTACAAAATGAGTAATGAAAGAATGAACAGATCCTGAGTCAAAGAGAATAGAAATGATAGTACCTCCAATCCTACATATAGCCTCAATAACCATGGTTTTATTCTCTTCTTGGTGGTTATCAACCACTGCAAATACTCTATGAGATCTCCCCATGTTTCCCACTATAGGATCTGAAGTGGTCACCCTCTAAATGCCAGTTGACTGACCCATCAAATACTCCCTAGAAATGTGTCCCATGGAAGAACATGTGTAGCATGGGTCTCATGCTTGAATTTGAATCCCTTGAATTATGGATTGTTTTTGCTCCCTAGTCATGCTGGATCCACCGAAACCATTTCTAGAGAACTGTTAAGTCTAGGTCCCTATCACTGCCACTACTTGGGCTTGGATCCTGATGAATGTCTTTTATTCCCCTTCCAATGGGCTTTCTGAAATTTGGAAGACTGAGTGTATACACTTAAAAATGACTTAATGAATTTGTAAGAATTTGCAAATAGCAAAGATTGAACCAAGGATCTAGAGGTTGAAGAAAAGCACAAGAGAGAAAATCTAAATGCAATGATGGATTGAATAGATCCAATGAATTCATCTTGATTTAATGATTGATGTTGTTTAAATGATTACATAATAGGCCTCCTTATATAGGAAAGGCAATATGAGAGAATGATAAGGAGCTGATAAGTTATCACCTATGCTATGTGTAATCACATGTCCACCAGATGTGGATCATCCTCCATTATGCAATAAAATATGTGGAATGGATTAGGATGATAATGTGATAAGAGCATGAAAGGTGGATCTCACACACAATGAGGTATGTGAAGACAACTATCACACCAAAAATAGAATTTCTCCTACACCATGTGCTTAATAGATGTGCACACTCCTAGGTGTCTCAATCACAAACTACTATACAATGCATTAACCTAAGTAAGATTAAGTAAAGTGTAATTAGGAATAATTAATTACACCAACACCCCCCCTTAAGTGCAACTTAGGGGAATGCACTTAAACTCACAATGCAAGATGGGTCCCGACTACTAGGCCATGTTAGGTACCCATGTACAAAATACATGAAATGCATAACTCTCATAAAGTGGAGAAAGAGGGAAAACCTCATGGGAAAAACCCTCCCCCAAAAAGAGAGAAGAAAACAAGATGCATGGATGGATGGAGTGCTCAAGACCCCCCAAGAACTACATACATCATGTATATACAAAGAAGTATCCCCCCATAAGAAGGATAGTTGGAGACATGATATCCCCCCATAATGTAGAAGCTCCCATGTTGATGAAGAGTACCTACAAACAATAGATAAGCCAATGCTTACAAGAAACATGTCTCCCCTTGGGAAGAAATAGATACATCAAATGATGAAGAAGCCAATCATTGTGCAAATGGAATGAGGAAGAAGATGAAGGTCTCCATGAAGGAATCTCTGAAGACTAAGTAGGTCTCTCCAAGGTCAAAGAATCTATCACTTCATGTGACAAATCAAATGAAGAAGCAAAAGAATCAAGTGTACCAATCTCCAAAGAAGGTGAAGAAGTATCCCCAACTATGATGAAACTATCATCAAGGGAAAGAGAAACCCCCTAATGTATGTCTTCCAAATCTGCATCATGAGAATCAACAAATGCTAAAGATGCATCCAAGTAGTCATCACATTCTACAAGATCTGAAACACTATGAATATCCTACTGAATAGTAGAGCCCATGTCTGAAGAAGTCGGAGGTGGAGTCAGAAGATCAACACTTGTCTCAACAACAAAATGATTCAAGTGCCCAAAATTCTCCTCATAATTATCCCTTGGCAAAGGGATGTGTACATCATGAATATCATCATCATTATCAACAAAATTTGAAAAAGAATACAAGTGTTCAATGTATGATCAACAACTCCCATAGCTATGACATCTGTAGTCTCCATGTCCCTAATGTAGACATAATCAAGAGTGAAATCAACAATTTTAGCTTGTGCCCCATGTGTAATTTGGTAAATAGAAAGGAGATTAGTGGTCAAGGATGGTACACAAATAACATCATTAAATGTCCCCTCTCCCATAGGAATAGAACCTTTCCCACAAATTCTCATGAATGTGGTGTTACCCATCAAAATATTAAGAGAATTACAAGGCTCAATAGAAGAAAACATATCCATAGAAGATACCATATGATGTGATGCACCTGAATCAAGAAGCCATTTACCTTGCTCATGATGTGTGGAAGCCATGAGTGCTTGTCTTTTACCTTTATCTTTGGATGATGATGGAGATGTAGAAGCTACCAAATGTGTAGAAGAAGGAGCAGACACTGATGAGGGCAACTTAAGGTTGTGTTTCTGAATAATGTGAGTTAGCTCATCAATCTTCTTTTGAAAACACTTATGCTTATCATGTCCTAACTTTTGACAATATGCACATTTATCTCTCTTTCTTCTAGATGATTCCTCTCTTGAAGAGGACACTACTACATTTGGGGTCAAATTTCGATGGCCATTTGTTGGATTTGCAACACTAATTTGTCAACATTTCAACAGATGGGTCCGTCACCATTTTTGCATAGGAAATTGCAACAAAAGATGTATCTATCAATCTACCGACACCATATCACGTCGAAAACTTGCATTTCAGCAACAACTTCATTATGGCATTTTCTACGGATTATCCATCAGAATTCTGACATGATGACCTATTAACTATCAAAAAGATATCTTTTTTGACATTATAACTGTTGGAATAGTGACAGTTTCCACTTAATTCTGACGGATATACTTGTCGATGATATGGTATTAATGTGGAATGTTCTATCAAAAAATTTCTATTTGCGACACTTGAATGTCAGAAGAGCGATAGTCCTTCATTATTTCTCTGACAGATTCCCTATCGAACGTATAGCATTACTATCAGAACTATTGTCATAAATTAGTTTTCTCTGACATTTTATCTATCGAATGCGTAGCACTTCTATCAGAATTAATGATTAAGTGTCAAAAAATTGACGGATATGCACATTAGAGATAAAATAGCTCAAGAGACCATCACAGGTTCTCTCTGTCTTCAGTCTATATTATTGACAGAATGTTTTCCCTTTCATTAGCTCATCAAATCCGGGGATTTGAAAGAATTTAATAGAATATTTTCATGACAATGTACATTATTTAAGTTGACGTTGCATGAACTTATCTACTTCATGCACTTGTAGACTATGAGGATGGCCATGCTTCTTTATCGCTGTCCTCATAGTCTACAAGTGTGTGAAGTAGATAAATTCGTGCAACATCAACTTAAATAATATACATTGTCATGAAAATATTCTATTAAATTCTTTCAAATCCCTGGAT
This sequence comes from Chamaecyparis obtusa, assembly GCA_027943335.1. Lineage (NCBI taxonomy): Eukaryota > Viridiplantae > Streptophyta > Pinopsida > Cupressales > Cupressaceae > Chamaecyparis > Chamaecyparis obtusa. The sequence continues at coordinate 1,137,213 of BSBK01000609.1, forward strand.
TTGATGAGCTAATGAAAGGTAAAACATTCTGTCAATAATATAGACCGAAGAAAGAGAGAACCTATGATGGTCTCTTAAGCTGTTTTATCTTTAGTCCTAGCTACTGTCCTAGCTACTTGTCGATCATCGAGAATAATCACCACCTTGCATTTATGTACACTGCACAAATTGATCCCAGTCTCACAAAAACATTTTACACTTGTAAATCTCATCAATACTGGAGGCCTAAAGTAATTTTATATGATCACTAGCACATTTCGTGCATGGATGAGAAACAGTATCCAAAGTTTCTAGATAACCATTTTTGAGAAGAGGAATGAGTGCAGGCCAAAGAAGGGATAATTCCACAATAGAAAGGAAGACATCTTTTTAGCCTGGGTCTGGATCCTACCCCAATTGTCAAAGGATCCAGGGCCAGTCTAGAAAGATGTCTTCCCATTCTATCTACAACATTGTGTCCATCCATGATCTTAGGAATATGATCATCTTTCTACTCTTCATTTGCCAAAATATATCACTTCTTCAAGCTTGCAGAGTAATCTTATTAATAAAAGAACTCTTGCCAACATTAGGGTACCCACATATCAAAATAGTTTATGTTATTGGTGCTTGTGCTCAAGGATATCGATTCACTATTTTGAAATGGCCAAATCATTTTTATTTCATTTGTAGAGAAAAGGAGTGGGAGAAAATGAGTGGGTGAATGCTGATAGAGCGTGAGAGAAGGAGTTGCATTTTATTTGATCATGAATGCTCTCTGAAATTACCAATCATGTTTTCTATTCATTTTTTTTTGGTGTTTTTTTTTCCCATATTCAGTAGATAAAAATCATGGTGGCAGCCACTTAGCCATCTTTTTTATGTTCCAGGTATTTTACAAAGATATAGGTATGTGGATTTATCATTCAGTTGCTTGCAGTTATTGGTCAAATGCAAATATTTTGTCAAGTTGAAAGGGCAAGATATCAGTTTGGTGTTTTCGGTTTATGTTAAACGTTGATTTGGTAAAATCCTCAAAAAACACACTGCATGTTCTAAAATGTAAAGAAGTTGAATGTTAAATGTAAGATATATATCTCATCCATAGTAATCAAAAGAAAGGACATGAAACTTATAAGGAGATTTACCAATCCAAAAATATAAGCGAATAGGAAACATGATTGGTACCTTATGAATTGTTTTTTGAGGTGCACAATCTTCATCAATCTCCTAAGAACAAGACCCCTCCTCATGAAAAATGCATTTAACGGATTAAACAAATCTACAAAATTGAACAACGAAATAGATTGATAATAATATGCTAAAAATTCTATTATGTTTAATACACGCAAAAGGACCAGTCCCAACAATTCTTAAGCATACTTTATTTGATATGATAATAACATGCTAATTAAACTGATAAAGGTGATATATGCATTTAATCTACCAATTACTAATTACACAAAAAATAAATTACAAAATTGAACCAATGGCATGTTCTTCGTGTGGTACAAGGAAGATTTGGCAATGAAAAATAAAGTGAAATGGCCTCATCATTTTTATTTTGATTGGATAGAGGAGCAAAAGCTGAGTGCAAGAGAAGGTATCTGATTTCTTCATGTTTCAAGCATCTGGCATCATATTCGACTGTAAATTTCAAATGCATTGCATTTTATTTGATCACGAATGCTCTCTGAAATGACCACATTCTACTGGTGTCGTGCCCTAGCCCATGCTTTATCTCCATTATTTGATATTATTGGTGCTTGTGCTCAAGGATATCGATTCACTATTTTCAAATGTTTGGATCGTTTAGATAGTTACATTCCCTGACTGTTCCTCTAGTACACAGTAAGGAAATGTAACTGTCTAATGATTATATGTAATGTTGAATGGATTAAATGCTTTATTCTTGGTAGAAGTGAATGGAAGGAATAGTGTATATTAAATATAATCCAGTCACTTATTGAATGCTTTGGAGACTACTGGTTTGACTGTCCATGCGCTACCAGTGACTGAGATTCATTAAAGGATACAAAACCCTTCATTTTGGGGTTATTGTGTGGATTCAAATGTAGGTTTGATTGGTTAATGTTTAGAAGAGATCAATAAAGTAATTAAAGAAAATCTTACATGTTTGGAGAGGATTGAGAGGCACTTATCATGACTGTACCCTCACAAACATCAGCACAGACTGGTTTTACTAAGTTTCCTTTCTCTATTCTGAGGTTTCCTTTCTCTGCTGTAGGGGTACAGTCAGAGGGTTCATTGAAAAAATGATCCTTCGAATGGTTACTATGAATATGAATGATTTGATATAGCATATTTCTCATTTTACTTGAAGTTTGGAATAGCTTGTGCAAGGGTGAAAGTAGTTTTGATCATTTTGGTCATGACTGTTCCTCTACACAGTCAGGAAATGTAACTGTCTAATGATTATATGTAAAGTTGAATGGATTAAATGCTTTATTCTTGGTAGAAGTGAATGGAAGGAATAGTGTTGGTGTTAGGTTTCATTTATTATTGAATTCAATGGTTTCCAAGATGTGTTGAGGAGTTTTCTCCTTGTTTAATGTTAATTGTTCCTGCACAATCCACTCATACAATAGTGAAGTTACAAAACTGAACCGATGGCATGTTTACAACAAAGAAATAGAATAATAATAATATGCTAAAAATTATATTCTATTTAATACATGCCAAAGGACTGCATTCTACTGGTGTCATGACCTAGCCCATGCTTTAACTCCATTATTTGATGTGATTGGTGCTTGTGCTCAAGGATATCCATTTATTTAAAATGTTGACAATGGTTATCAAATGGACAGCCCATGAGCTTCTAGCTAGGTGTCATTTGTATTGATATCTTAGGGCATCAAATGTATTGTATCATTGATAGTTGATACTTTGTTAAAATGAAATAGGACAAAGAATGATTTTTATTTAGTTTCTCTATTTTGATCCCTAAGTGGCTTACAACCCTAGAGAAGTATAAGCAGATTTATAGATGTAGTTGCAGGATACATAGCAGCCGATAATTCACAATAAATCCATGCATCCAATTTGAATAGCAATTAATAAAAAGAACTAGGGTCCTCTAATGGCCCAATCATCCAGACCTTGACTATCCTCTCAACCAGTGACCCTTCAAAACTGGGTTATCATGCAATCAGTGAGTGATCCTTCATTATCCTGGTGAGCTTCTAGGTAGGCGCCATTTGTATATTTGATAGCTTAGGGCATCAAATGTATATTGTATCATTGATAGTTGAAACTATTCTAGTATTAGTTTCTGGGTTCGATTATGTGTAATTTTTTTCATCAATATTTGGGATCATACTACATGATCCATCATCAGGATGCTAGAGAGAAAAGAACATGATATGATGGATCATGTAGTATGATCTGAAACATTGATGGAAAAAATTATACACAATTGAACCCAGAAACTAATATTAGCATTAATATGGATTTTGGAAATCTAATAGATCTAGTTGAGACTTTGTTAAAAGGAAATAGGACAAAGAATGATTTTGATTTAGTTTCTCTATTTTGATCTCTAAGTGGCTTACAATCATTGAGAAGTATATGCAGATTTACAGATGCAATTGTAGGATACATAGCAGTGGATAATTCACAAGAAATCCATGCATCCAATTTGAATAGCAATTACTACAAAGAAATAGGGTCCTCCAATGGCCCAATCATGGGGACCTTGACTGTCCACTCAACCAGTGACCCTTCAAAACTGGGTTATCATGCAATCGGTGAGTGATCCTTCATTCCCCTAGTCTTCGGTGCAACCAAACATATTGGAAATACATAATACAATGATAACAAGTCTTTGACAATCCCCCTTCCCTCAAGGAACACTATCAACCATCCCTTCCACATAGCATTTCATTGTTTTATGAGTGGATTGTGCAGGAACAGTTAACACTAAACAAGGAGCAAACTCCTCAACACATCTTGGAAACCATTGAATTCAATAATAAATGAAACCTAACACCAACACTATTCCTTCCATAGTTGCAGGATACATAGCAGTCGATAATTCACAAGAAATCCATGCATCAAAATTCTATAAGGATATCCTACTAATCAATAGGAATTTTCTTGAGATGACCAATGATTATGCATTTTAATGGAAATGTATAAATCTGAAACAATTTTTTCTAATTTTCTCAAACTATAAATGTGGTTAAAGGGAAAATATTATGGCCCCTACACTGTGGTTGTTAGCCTAATTAAGACAGGCCTACCTTGCATATAATAAGAAGCCAACATGAAACAAACATCCAGAGGTTAGGGGGTTGTTCCCTATCCATAATTTATTATTTAAGTGCTAAGTGATGATGGGTATATCATGTAATTCATACCTAGTGTTGCTCTTTCTTTCTCTCCACATTTCACATTAGGAGTATATGTTATAAAATACTAATGAAATCAACTATAGGTCAAATCTAATCAAAATTGCAATATAAAGATTAAAATAGATCTTGAAGAAATATGGGAACCATTTTTGACAGATATTGTACAAATGAAGAGAATTCTCCAAAGAGGAAATGCTTCAATGTGGAACAATTGAAGGACAATATTTTACTTTTATATGCACATCTGCAATGTTTTTGATATATTTCTGAGATAACAAAACCATAGAAAGAATAACATATAGAAGAAAGTAAAGAATAATGATCATACTTTGAGATATTGTGGAAAATTAAAGGAAAGAATGCTTGGTGGGGTTATCATGCAATCAGTGAGTGATCCTTCATTCCCATCTTCCAGTGATCCTTCAAAACTGGGTTATCATGTAATCAGTGAGTGATCCTTCATTCTCTCGGTCTACCCTGCATCCAAACATATTGGAAATACACAATACAATGATAACAAGTATTTCAAAATCCCCCTTCCCTCAAGGAACACTATCAATGATCCCTTCCACATAGCATTTTACTATTGTATGAGTGGATTATGTAGGAACAGTTAACATTAAACAAGGAGCAAACTCCTCAACACATCTTTGTTGTAAACATGCCATTGGTTCAGTTTTGTAAATTTGTTTTTTGTGTTAAATGAATTTAAATGGAACATTAAGCATAGTAAGAATATGCTTAGTCTATTTCTAATTGCAGATTAAATGCCCATAACACCTTTATTAGTTTAGCATGTTATTATAAGATACTAAAGAAGACCTGCTATTTGTTAGATAAATCTTCACTATCCCCCACAATGAAGACAATGAAGATTGACCTCCTGCCCCACAACAAAGAACATTGTAATAAGAATAAGATAATGCCAAGAAACATTTTCACAAATATGAAACATGAGGAAAAGTAATAACATTAACAATGTCAAGATTCACAACATTAAATTTCACCTATAGATGAGTTTCTGTAGTGGGTTGCCCAGCATCAAAAATATGTTGAGTTGCATTTGAGCTGTAACTAAGAGTATCATGTAGAACAGACCCTAAACTTTGAAAGCGTTCTCCAGCCTGGCAATTCAAAATTCAATCTAGGCAAGCATCAGTAAGTGAAATAAATTATAGACATCAACATCAACATAATCATAATCATTAGACATAAATTATAGACATCAACATCAACATAATCATAATCATTTGGAGGGTATTCATTTTGGTCCTTGGATTGTACTATGTTTCTTGAAAGTTCTTGTGATGCTTCTAAACTTTACAAACATATTTTATGGCTTAATGATAATATAAATTAGTGTTTTGTTTTCTAATGGAATGTTGTTGATCATTCATGGTCTTGAAGAAACTTTTGATTGTTTTGATTTTCAAGTCTTGATGTTGTTTCTCAATGTGATATAGACTGACCACAAGATGGTTTAGTTGGTCCTCTCTTTCTATTTAATCATTTGTCTTCTTCATGGTGTAAGTGTCAATATGTTATAATCCAACATGAAGTGTGGTTCAAATGAAGTTGAACCAAATGCTTACCATGATGGCTATGATCATGATGAAGATAAATATGAATATTAAATCTAAAATATGGCTTGTAATTTGAATTTTCATTATGAATGAAGAAACTATAGATTCAAGTTGATTCATTCTATGTTGTAGTATATTTGTTCCCTAGATCTACCATATTATATATGTGTAGCCTATAAGGGACATCTTCTACTCATCCATGTATCATAGCTTGGTGAGAGTTCTTAGGAGAAAGACAAGATGTCAATGGGAGATGGAGAAACCAATATCAGAACACCACTTGAAGCCTTGCAATGTTGAGAGTGGGATAAAAGCTACATTTGAGACCCTATATAAGGAACAAACTTATTGAGCTTCACTTTTTTTTGAGAATGTTTTATATTTTGTACTAAACAGGGCCAACCACATGAAGGTGGAAGCTCATTTGGCCCCAACCCCACCCCTAACATCACTCTAAATTCCCCATTAACATCTAACATTCATTCATTATTTTGTCCATTAATAAAATGTAACATTCATTAATTATCACACAATAACATTCATTCATACATTAATAAAATGTGACATTCATTAATTATCACACGATAACATTCATTAACACATTATAAAATTTATGAACATTCACTACCACATAATTAAATTCATTGGCATATAAAAATTAGTCATTATCAATTAAGGTGCATAGATGAAAATCATTTTTTTTTCTTTTGATTTCTAGTTTTTAAGATATAATTGTAAGATGAGTATCGATATCATCATCATGATCATCTGCCCTCTCATTAGATCTCAATGCATGCCTAGTTCTCTATTGATGCAAAGGGGGCTCATCTGCAATAACATATAAAAGGGTTAAATTAAAAACATTTTATTATAATTAAAAACATTTTAAACATTTTAAAGTATTTCAGTACTTTACAGGCCATAATCGTATAGCTCTTTACCTGATCTAGTCACATCATCAACATCGAGGTTAATTTGTCGATCCATGAGACTGTGTGGGATGCTCATGAAAGGAGTCTGGGTACCTACATATGTAATTCAATTATCTAATTTTAGCTAAAAAACTCATGATACATATACTCAAAACCACATAGTAAGTACATTAAAAACCATAAGCATCCCATAGTAAGTACATCATGAATTAATTAGATTAAGCATTGATTGCATAACTGCACATTTCTATCAAGAAATCAATATTAAATAGATTAAGCAGTGATCCTGTAACTATACATTTCATTCATGTCATTCATCTTCTTCTTCATCCAACTAATCGCCATGATCATCGTTGATGTCGACATCACCACCACCACCGTCATTGTCTTCATCTTCATCATCATCATCATCATCGGCATCAGCATCAGCATCAGCATCATCATCATCATCATCATCATCATCATCATCATCATCATCATCATCATCATCATCATCATCGTCATCATCATCGTCATCATCATCATCATCATCATCGTTGTCATCATCATCATCATCGTCATCATCATCGTCATCATCATCATCATCATCATCATCATCATCAGCAACATCATCATCAACAACATCATCATCAGCAATGTCATCATCATCATCATCAGTAGCATGATTAGTAGCATCATCAGTAGCATCATCATCATCATCATCTTCTTCTTCTTCAAGAAAAGTTGCATCAGGAACATCATCAACTAACTATTATTCGTGATCATCATCTACATCATCTTCTAGTTGTTCTCAATCTTCTTCCATCACATTATACCTCATCGGCCTTCCTCTTGGATCATGTCTAACAAAAAATGACCAACCCGATTTATGCGAAACCTCTGAGTAAAATACCTACTCACATTGGCATAGGTTCATCCCCAACTAGCTCAAACCACCTTGTATTAATCATTGGAAATCCATTGTCATGTTCAATAGCAGTTCTATCAGGATCATTTTGATTAAGTCATAGCCTATACCATCTGACGATGAAGAGAACTAATCTGAAGGAATTAAAGTCACACTCAAGTATATCATCCAAAATGCCATAGTATCAATTTTCGGACTCTCGAGGATGTAAGTCATTTCTAGATGAAATATTAGTCACTTGAAAGACTGCACTTATCCTAGAATCACAAGTTTTCTTTGTGTCATCCAACTTTTTGATGTGAAAATTATGACCATTGCAAAACATAGCCTTGTGGTGTTTGACCTTCAAAAATATGTAAAACATGTATAAATTAATGCATCAAGAGTTAATAAACGTACGAGTGATTAACAAATTTATATGTACCTAGAAATTTTTTAAACCATGTGCTAAATCTATTTCCCTTTGGGTGACATTTGGATATTCATTACAATGAGCTTCATTAACCAATGAAGACACAGCTTCCCATGTTAATGTATGACCTAAATGATGACACCGTTCAATCCATTTTGTCATCCAATCTTGATTGTTTGCAATATACAAATGTATTGCATCCCACTCTCGAGCGGCTATACAAAAAATAAATAGACGAATTACAACTGATTAATTTTGAAGATTAAGAATTAATTAACAGCTACAATAACATCTTAAAATTTATTACCTCTCACTTTCCTCATTTTTCCTTCCCCCACCAAGTACTCCCCTTCAAATTTTCTAATGGTGTCGAGATCCCAAATGTGATCTATATGGATCTTTGTTGCAAGCTTAGGAAGATATATAGTAACATACACCATAGTCTGGTATACCATATATCCCTCCACCATAGAACCCTCAGGATGTGCTCTTTGCCAAACCAAAGCCTTCAAAAATTTCAAGTGCCTCTCAACCATCCACATTGATTGAGTGTGTATGGGTCCACACATTTCAATCTCCTCAACTTGGTGTATGAGGTAGTGTTCTTGTGCATTGAAAAAGGTTGAAGGTAGACACTTTTGCATTTCACACATTAGAAGAGGAATTCTTCTCTTCTGATATTTTATATCTACTCTATGGATTTCTTAAGATGACAACCACCTACAAAACATTCAAGACACAAAAATATATAAACACGAGACTTTACAATATATATATACAACAAATTGAACAGATATCATTGCTTACCTCATGTATTTTCCAAGATCATATATCACTTGTTTGATGTCACTGTCGAAGTTCTCTGGGAGAGATAGGGGTAGCATGTACTGCAACAATTATAAAAATAATCATGTCATTCTTTTCTCATATAATACAATGAGAAGTACATGCAGTTTATAAATATATTGTAAATACAAAAGAACATGACTTAACTTAATGAAGGTATGCCAATCATGCATTTTCAACCCTGGCCCAAATTCACCTTTCTTTGATATGGTACTGCTTATGTTTGCAGAAAATCCTATGGGAAATCAAATTTTTCGTATGACTTCTTTTATGGCATCGCGTTGTTGTTTTGTTAATAATCAAGGAAGGGCACTTGTATTAATCCATTCTCCATTTCTATTTGATTCAATGAAATTTTTCATTGCATGATTGGATTCATGAATGTCACTACAAATTTTGACAATTTTTTCTTTGTCACGCCTTCCATCCAATATCTTCCACAATGTCTTCGTTACATTCTTTCCAATATGCATAGTATCAAACAAATGCACATCAAGCAACTACTTGTAGTAGGGCAACTTACTAAATTGTCTGGGATAACTCTTTAGTCCCTTTGGAAGGTGCTCAGTAGTGTTGCCTTGACAACATTCATGATCATCAATCACATAATCAGAAAAAAAATACAATAAAAATATACAAATTCCAAACATAAACCGTTAGGTAGAATGGTAGTACCTTAATGATTAATTCTATTATATTCCAACTTCCATAAGTGAGGTGTCATTCTCCATGGCTTAGATGTAGTCTCTTCTTTCCCATTGAAAAGATGTTTTCAGTAATTCAATAGTTATGATTTTTGTGGAGAAAGTACCTATACTCATCAAACACCTACTTTCCTAAAATTTTTGAATAATGAGATTTCATCTTTGGACCACAAACTAGACATGCAAATTTTCCCTTTTTTTGAAGACCTGCAAGGTAATGATACAATTGGATTAAATATGTTAATTTTTATTTTTAGAATTATCATGTGCAACTTGAATTCACCATAACATACTAGAAAAATGTGTTAGCCCTGGGGCATCATGTATTGTCCATACAAGCATTGCATGGAATTAAAATTGTCTATCTCCTATTGGTCTAGAGATGTCATACATAGTGACACCTTTCCATAACTCCACCAACTCGTCAATAAGAGGCTCAATATAAACATTCATATCTTTAACTTGGTATTTACTTGGTTGAATGAACAACATTACATAATTATTGTGACCATTTTACTACAAGATTTATAATTACATGCAGATAACTATTAAATGATCAAATACCTGGAACAATCATTGCCAACATAATGTGCTCCCTCTTTATTGACATCCATGGAGGAATGTTATTGTTGATAAAAAAAATAGGCCAAGCAGTGCAAACAGATCTTAGCTCTCCAAATGGATTGACACCGTCTGCTACCACTGAAAGCTTGAGATTTCAAGGTTCTTCGATAAAGTGTGGCCACTTTTCCTCTATGTCCTTAAATATAGAACCATCCATATGCATTCGAATAATGTCATCTCGACTCCTATTGCATGCATGGTAATCCATAAATTGTTCCAAGCTATTACACCTAAATAATCTTTGCAAATGTGGTATAATGGGGATGTAACGAAGAACCTTGTGAGACACCTTTTTTGTTATTTGATCTGTTTGATATCTACTCGTATGACATTCAGGGAATTCTTTTGCAAATTCATGTTCTTTATGATAAATAATATGATCATTGGGACAAGCATCTATTGCTTTATAATCTATTCCAATATCTTTCATAGTGGCACATAATTCTCAGTATGAGCGAGGGAGAATATTCGATGGTGGTAACAAGAACTCACCTATCAATTTGTAGAAAATAATATATGTTGTTAATATTAACAATATTTATGGTACATGTTTCACCATTTAATTACTATAATGACATATGTGACATACCGTAGCATACGTGACATTGCTGTGTTGGATAAACCATTCATAACCTTCAAGTTCAACAACAACAATACAATAGAGAGAAGAGTTGTTTGAGAGCCTTTGTAAAGGGGTGTGGCTGCCTTCTCAAGTAGAGGTATATCATGGATGACATCAACATCATCCTGATCATCATCATCAATTGTGCCAATACCAAATCTATCATGGATCAATGTATTAGTACCATCATTTGGCGCATCATTGTCATCTTCCATGGGATCATAATCTTCAACTTCAATATTTGCACCTCCATGATCCTCCACTTCCAAAGCCATATTCTCAATATTCCCACCTCCATGGTCCATATCACATACTCCCCTAGGGAGGTCGACATATATTAAAATGAACACAAATAAACCATGATAATGATCTCATCATTAGGTGTATTTCATATATATATATTAATTGTTAAATAAATATAATGAAAAACTTACCAATTCAAGATAATCAAAGCCTCCTTCAATGTGACCATTATCCCTAGAATGTCTCTTAGCTATTTTGATTGGCAATCTTCTAATGTTTAAGCCCTTGCAATTATTGTAGGGACAATTACATTTTCCATCGCCCTTTTCTTTTCATGTTCGACCACAATCTATTGATTGCATCCCCATTACCTTCTTCACTTAGATTTTCTAACATGATGCTTCTTCACTTAGATTATCTATAACCTAATTATATATAGAAATTGAAAATTTAGTTATGAAATGATGTTGTAGTATAGTATACCAAATTTAAACACTTCTATTATTGTAGTCTTCTACCTCAAACTCTTTCCTATTGTGGCAAGAAAGAAAGATATTCAAATAATATAGTAGTTTGTAAATCAAAATAAAATGGAGGCAAGTTTTTGATTGAGGGTGCAAGGAACAAAACCTATCAGTACTTTTATTGAATTGTAAATTTCAATTTTGAACCATTCTATGAATATAGAACATGGATGTAATCTCAGAAAATAACAAAATGTAGACACGACAGATTACTTATTTTGTTATTCTACATTACTTACTATTTGAGTGCATGTTCCACCTGCAACTTGATCCAGTCTTGTTTGATGCTTCAATTTTGTGTTAACTATCCTGTAGAAGTACACAATTCTATATTTTCCCAATATGTTATTCAAAAAACAACAATAGAATAAAATACTTGTTGAGAAAGATCATCATAGGTGTATCAAAAAATTGAGATTTAAGGTAACACAACATTATAAGACTCTTACATTCAACCTTCAACTCATGCACCTAATAAATAGGAGAAAAAATACATGAAACTGAAAAATTTAACTAATGAATTATGTTTTTATTCTCATCTTAATTGGCCAAATTTATATGAGATTCTAAAGAAGGCCTCACTCTTAATCAGCTAAATCTTTCAATTGTTTTCTGATTGTCTAAATGCTTCTTTATTTGTCAACCAATTAATACATGCTACTATATAAAGAAGACAATCAAAAGACAATGAAGGTTTTTTTGACAAAGATGAATACACTAAACTGAACCAATGACATGTTTACAAAAATTATCATAACTCACAAGCAAAAATGAAACAATGGCATGTTTATAACTCATTAAGAGTGAGGAATAGCTTGTGCAAGGGTGAAAGTAGTTTTGATCATTTTGGTTGTGACTGTTCTACTACACAGTCAGGAAATGTAACTGTCTAATGATTATATGTAATGTTGAATGGATTACATGCTTTATTCTTGGTAGAAGTGAATGGAAGGAATAGTGTTGGTGTTAGGTTTCATTTATTATTGAATTCAATGGTTTCCAAGATGTGTTGAGGAGTTTTCTCCTTGTTTAATGTTAACTGTTCCTGCACAATCCACTCATAAAATAGTGAAATGCTATGTGGAAGGGATGGTTGATAGTGTTCCTTGAGGGAATGGGGATTTTGAAAGACTTTTTATCATTTTATTATGTATTTCCAATATGTTTGGATGCAGGGCAGACCAGGAGAATGAAGGATCTCTCACCGATTGCATGATAACCCGATTTTGAAGGGTTACTAGTTGAGGGGATAGTCAAGGTCCCGATGATTGGGCCATTGGAGGACCTTATTTCTTTGTATTAATTTCTATTCAAATTGGATGCATGGATTTCTTGTAAATTATCAACTGCTATGTATCTTCCAACTACATCCGTAAATCTGCATATACTTCTCTACGGTTGTAAGCCACTTAGAGATCAAAATAGAGAAACTAAATCAAAATCATTCTTTGTACTATTTCCTTTTAAAAAAGTCTCAACTATGAATGATACAATATACATTTGATGCCCTAAGCTATCAAATATACAAATGGTGCCTACTTAGAAGCTCACTAGGAGAATGAAGGATCACTCACTGATTGCATGATAACCCAGTTTTGAAGGGTCACTAGTCGAGGGGATAGTCAAGGTCTAGATGAATGGGCCATTGGAGGACCCTAGTTATTTATATTAATTTCTATTCAAATTGGATGCATGGATTTATTGTGAATTATTAGCTGCTATGTATCCTGCAACTACATCCGTAAATCTGCATATACTTCTCTAGGGTTGTAAGCCACTTAGGGATTAAAATAGAGAAACTAAATAAAAACCCAATTTTGAAGGGTCACTGGAAGAGGGGGATGAAGGATTACTCACTAATTTCATGATAACCCCACCAAGCATTCTTTCCTTTAATTTTCTACAATATCTCAAAGTATGATCATTATTCTTTACTTTCCTCTATATGCTATTCTTTCTATGGTTTTGTTATCTCAAAAATATATCAAAAACATTGCAGATGTGCATATAAAAGTAAAATATTGTCCTTCAATTGTTCCACATTGAAGCATTTCCTCTTTGGAGTATTCTCTTCATTTGTACAATATCTGTCAAAAATGGCTCCCATATTTCTTCAAGATCTATTTTAATCTTTATATTGCAATTTTGATTAGATTTGACCTATAGTTGATTTCATTAGTATTTTATAACATATACTCCTAATGTGAAATGTGGAGAGAAAGAAAGAGACACACTAGGTATGAATTACACAATATGCCCATCATCACTTAGCACTTAAATAATAAATTATGGACGGGGAACAACCCCCTAACCTCTGGATGTTTGTTTCATGTTGGCCTCTTATTATATGCAAAGGTAGGCCTATCTTAATTAGGCTAACAACCATAGTGTAGGGGCCATAAATTATGGAACCCAAAATAGTGCACACTTGTATTAAATTAGGTTCAGTATACTACAAGGGAATGGAAACCATGCAATAGTGCCTCATGGGGATGGAAGAAACCCTTCACCAAGAAGATGGTTGTGTTTGCAATATTTACTAGAGGCAAAGAACATAATTTGGTTCCAAAAATTACTCCTAGAAGATAATGGCACCCATAAAACACTTGGAAAAGATAGCACTCACTATATCTTTTATCACTCTTTTAAAGCTGGGACAATAAATCTCAAAGATTGATCAATGAATTCTTGAGCACAAAGAACCATTGATAGATATGATTCATGTGTACAATAGCCAACAACCAGTTGTTCCAACCATGATGTCCAATAATTATGTTAGAAAAAGCATCTACAAATCCCTTACACAACCATAATAGATTCAAACCATGAACTATAAGAACCTTACAATGGGACTAACAAAGATACAACCTAAACAAATCTTGATCATATTCCACCCTATTGTAAGGCCCAAGAAATAACTCTATCTTAAAGCTACACATTCCTCTAGATGAAGCTCAAAGGTCAGGTAGCTGAAGCATAGCAATACTTGAATGGATATAGGAATAATTTGATGTACAATCATTTTCTAGCTTGGTTTGTGGGTTTTCCACATAATATTTTCCCTTTAACCACATTTATAGTTTGAGAAAATCAGAAAAAATTGCTTCAGATTTATATTATCCTTTTGAACTAGTACACTGCCATCAAAATGCATAATCATTGGTTATCTCAAGAAAATTCCTATTGATTAGTAGGATATCCTTATAAAAATTTGATGCATAGATTTCTTGTGAATTATCAACTGCTATGTATCTTGCAACTATGAAAAGAATAGTGTTGGTGTTAGGTTTCATTTATTATTGAATTCAATGGTTTCCAAGATGTGTCGAAGAGTTTGCTCCTTGTTTAATGTTAACTATTCCTACATAATCCACTCATAAAATAGTGAAATGCTATGTCAAAGGGATGGTTGATAGTGTTCCTTGAGGGAAGGGGGATTTTGAAAGGCTTTTTATCATTGTATTGTGTATTTCCAATATGTTTGGATGTAGGGCATACCAGGAGAATGAAGGATCACTCACTAATTGCATGATAACCCAGTTTTGAAGGGTCATTGGTTGAGGGGACAGTCAAGGTCTAAATGATTGTGCCATTGGAGGACCCTATTTCTTTGTAGTAATTTCTATTTAAATTGGATGCATGGATTTCTTATCAATTATCAGCTGCTATGTATCCTACAACTGCATCTGTAAATCTCCATATACTTCTCTAGGGTTGTAAGCCACTTAGGGATCAAAATACAGAGACTAAATCAAAATCATTCTTTGTCCTATTTCCTTTTAACAAAGTCTCAACTATCAATGATACAATATACATTTGATGCCCTAAGCTATCAAATATACAAATGGTGCCTACCTAGAAGCTCACTAGGAGAATGAAGGATCACTCACTGATTGCATGATAACCCGGTTTTGAAGGGTTGCTGGTTGAGGGGACAGTCAAGGTCCAGATGATTGGGCCAATGGAGGACCCTAGTTCTTTGTATTAATTGCTATTCAAATTGGATGCATGGATTTATTGTGAATTATCGGCTGCTATGTATCTTGCAATGACATATGTAAATCTGCATATACTTCTGTAGGGTTGTAAACCACTTAGGGATCAAAATAGAGATACTAAATAAAAAACATTCTTTGTCCTATTTCCTTTTAACAAAGTATCAACTATCAATGATATAATACATTTGATGCCCTAAGCTATCAGTACAAATAGCACCTAGCTAGAAGCTCATGGGCTGTCCATTTGATAACCATAGTCAACATTTCAAAAAAATGGATATCCTTGAGCACAAGCACCAATAACATCAAATAATGGAGTTAAAGCATGGGCTAGGGCACAACACTAGTAGAATGCAGTCATTTCAGTGATAGCAATTTACAATGGCATCATTATACATATATGCCAGTAATATCAACAAACGTGAATCCAAACATTTGAATACAGTGAATCGATATCCTTGAGCACAAGCACCAATAACATCAAATAATAGAGATAAAGCACTGGCTAGGGCACAACACCAGTAGAATGTGGTCATTTTAGAGAGCATTCATGATCAAATAAAATGAAATGCATTCGAATATGATGCCAGC
The DNA here is from genome assembly GCA_027943335.1 of Chamaecyparis obtusa. Lineage (NCBI taxonomy): Eukaryota > Viridiplantae > Streptophyta > Pinopsida > Cupressales > Cupressaceae > Chamaecyparis > Chamaecyparis obtusa. Next base: position 1,153,551 of record BSBK01000609.1, read on the forward strand.
GGCTCAAAAGATGAAGAAATCACATACCTTCTCTCGTGCTCAGCTTTCGCTCCTTTTGTCCCGCTCCCTCTATCCAATCGAAATAAAAATGATGATGTTGTTTCACTTTTTTTTAATCTATACTCCAAATCTATCAGAATTCCAATGGTCAATTAAATAGCCATCGGAATACCAACATCATCGGGGCCTATTACAAAAAAAAAACACCAAATTCGTAATAAAAAGTTACCCGTCAAAAACTTCTGTCAAAATTTGGCCCCAAATGTAGTAGTGGGACTTGGATTTAGTACTTTTTGGTGAAGAAGATTCATTACCTTTTCCATGAGGCTTAGGATCCTTATTGTGTTTCTTTCCTTTTCTATTAGATGCCTTTAAAGTAGACTCACTTGCAATCAATGCTTGATGTGTGGAAGGCTTCAATTGACCCATGTGTACCAACTTTGCTTGTTCCCTTGTGAGTTGCACTGCAAATTCATCAAGAGAGGGAAATTTGTATGCGCTATCAAGAGCATCCATAGTAGCATAGAATGTAGAAACAAAGATAGTATAATCAGGACCAAGCTTGGAAAGAATAGAAAAGATCAATTGTTCATCCCCTTTAACAATGCCACATATAAAAAGCTCCAATTGAATAGAATTGACCTTAGAGAAAAAGTCTTGAATATTGTCAAAATCACTAGGATTAAGACCTATGAGATCATTCTCTAATCTAAATTTTCTCATTCTATCAGGTTTACCAAAGAAACCTTCCAATATGACCCAAGCATCATGAGGATGTGTGCAAGATGCAATATGAAAGTGCAAGTCGCGAGAGATGGATGACCTAAGAGAGCCAAGTTCTTTATCCCTTCGATCAAACCATTTTTGACTTTTTGCAACACCTGTTAAAGGTTCTTGATCCTGCCCAAGTGTCATTCTAAGCAATCCAAGACTCAACAAATGATCAATTAAAGAAACTTTCCATTCATGGTAGTTATATGGAGTGAGGATTTTAACCTTCGAATTATCCATATTGCAACCAAATAATGACTGATAACTACTGATAACTCCTTCAAATGACTGATGCAAATCAGAAAACTGAAATCCAAGGATTAACCAAGTGCAAGTATACCCCCAAAATGACCTATTTATGAAAGTGATATGTGTACCCAAAATCACTAAAATCTGATTGTAGATCTGGAAAGTAGACAAAAAATCATGAACTTTCAAAAAAAAATTCACCTCAAAATGTTACCGTATGTGCCCAAACGAAGCCCTGGAAGTTGCAGAAATCAGGAATAGATAGGTACAGTCAAAAAAATCTGCAATTTCTGACAAATGAAGCCACCAAAATGCAAAATAAACACCACCACTAGAAATTTAAGGAAATTCTACCCAATTTCAAAAACAATTGCACCCGATTTGGAGCCCGGATGACCAAGTTATGGCCCTCTGAAGTTGGACTGTCAAAATGAAAACTTCAATGGTGAAGGCTCACAAATTTCCAAACCTGATGACGTCAGAAATCCACTGGGTTAAATTTTATGGTTTGATGGCCATCATAGAAAACCCAATCTGGCCTATTTTGATGATTAAATGACCGTCAATTTAAGGCTCCTCATGAGGGTGACATCAGCAAAAATTCGGACCCCCTAGCTAACGTGGTAGATCATGTGGAGATAGGTACTATATGGGTGCTGATATGGCACATGTAAATGATGATGTCAGCTATAGATGTGGCAGATGACTATACAGGGGATGTGCTTTATCAGATCTGCGTCTGGCCTGCTGATGTGTCACGGGGTGTTGACTAGGCGCGTGCACTGTCGGGTGGGCTGACTGGTCTAAGAGCCATGTGGTAGGGTGCATGGTGGTTTGAGCTGCTTTTCATGGCATTGATTGGTTGTGGGAGAGTGGGCGGAGATTAGGCGAGGGGTGGCGGCAGTTGAAAAAGCCGCTGGTGGAGCTGTCGAGCTGAGGAGGAGCTGCGGAGGTGCTGAGCGTCGCTTTGGCGATGGAGCTGGAGGGAGGAGCGGCACAGGGGTGTGGGGATTTTAATCCCACATTCCTATACAAAGCACTTTTAAGTCCTTTTCATATACAAATGCCAGGAGAAGAAATAACAAAGCAAGCCGGGCTTGCTTGCCAGGCACCGTAGGGCTTGACTTCGTGCTAGGTTTTCTGACGCAAATGCTAGGGAATATTCCTAGTACATATAATTAATGCACCATAGGCCGTACCAACTTGGAAGATGAAATTTTGTAGGAAAAAAAATCCTAAAAAAATAGACAGAATAAAAATAAATAAATAAATTTCAAATTCATACCGCAAAGGTGCAGATCGGGCCGTGCGGTCATATTTGCAAAAAAATTTTGCCTCGATTTTGACTTTCACCAAATATAGGTGAATTTATAGTCAATCTTAACTGAAATAGCCTCCCAGATGCAATGGTGAGGTCAGATCTACTCCAAGACGCCTCTATCACATGCTGGTTCCTAGATCTAAGATTTGGACCTTCAAAGCTTGCATCAAGATCTCTTCAAATCGGCTGATCTAAACACTCCAATGGCTTTGATACCATGTAAGAATTTGCAAATAGAAAATATTGAACCAAGGATATAGAGGTTGAAGAAAAGCACAAGAGAGAAAATATGAATGCAATGATGGATTGAATAGATCCAATGAATTCACCTTTATTGAATGATTGATGTTGTGTAAATGATTACATAATAGGCCTCCTTATATAGGAAAGACAATATGAGACAATGATAAGGAGCTGATAAGCTGTCACCTATGCTAGGTGTAATCACATGTGCACCAAATGTGGATCATCCTCCATTATGCAATAAAGTATGTGTAATGAATTAGGATGATAATGTGATAAGAGCATGAAAGGTGGATCTCACACACAACGAGGTATGTGAAGACAACTATCACACCAAAAGTGGAATTTCTCCTACACCATGTGCTTAATAGATGTGCACACTCCTAGGTGTCTCAATCAAAAACTACTATGCAATGCATTAACCTAAGTAAGATTAAGTAAAGTGTAATTAGGAATAATTAATTACACCAATAGAATTACTTAAATATTTTTTATTTAATTAATATTTTCTTCATGAATTAATTAAATTTTTATTTCCTCTATTATTAAATAAATTATTCAATTTATTTATTCACTATATCCTATTCTTCTTATCCTATATCCTCTAAATTAGTCTTATTTTAAATTGATTTGATAAATTATTCAATTATACAATCACTAATATGACTAATTTCCCTAGTCAATCTCATAGATCTAGTCACCTGACACATCACCTTGGCTAAAATAATTAATTTTTATTAATTATTAATAATTTATTATCCTCACAAACATGTCCTATTTTTATGGGCTATGTGGCTTCATAAGACTTGGTCTCTTGACCACATGTCTTCCTCCAAACTTGGTCAAGAAAGATTCCCTATTCCTAAGGATCTTCTCAAGCCACCTCAAGGAGTCAAAGATGACTCATGGGACACTTGTACCAAGAGTCCTTATGGAGAAAAGGTCTTTCCCTTTATTCTCAATGGTCTTTATGAGACACTTGACATGTGTCTTTCCCTTCCACCTTCCTCTCTTCCTTTTCAATGTAGGAGGAACATTCTCCCTATTCCTCTTCTCACATTCCAACTACATCCCCTTTTCTCTCAACCCCTTCAACCAAGTCAATCTCCACCCTAGGATCTTCCCACCTAGGCTTGAGTCCTCCAAAAACCTATAAAATGAACGATCCTCTTCCTTTAAGAGCCTAATAGCATTAGTCATTTTCAAGTATCCAAGCATCCAAGAATTCAAGAAATCAAGCAATCAAGCATCATTGTAAGCCATTTGCATATCATTTGATCCATTAAGTTTCATAATTTATATTTAGGCTAGTTTGCATAGAAATCATCAAAACTCCACACTTTGAGGGCATGTTGGGCAAAGGAGCATCATTTGGAAATCTAAGAGCTCACCACATGCAAGGAATCAAGGCTAGGAGGACAATGGAGACAAGATACAATGGGTAAGTGAAGGTAAAGCTTTTGTTTCAAGTTCATTTGGTTATTTATATTCTTCATTATGTTGCATTTAGATTGATTTAGTATCTTAAATTAGTTAGTATTTCATTTCTAGGAGCTAGACATCTAATTTTCACACATTTTTGGCACCCACCGTGGGGAAACCCATGCATTTTTAACTTTTCATTTCCAATTTTCTATGTGCAACATCTACAATTTTCTCTTGTACATTCATACCTGATTCCTACACATACATCAGTTCTACCTAGGCATCCATCTCCACCGCACCAGTCATTACATTCTTCTTCTATATTTTTCTCTTTCTACGCATCTGTCATAAATCTCAATGCATATGTTCCACCCTACTGCACATATATTTATCCTACGCATATATTCTATCGTGTTGTGTATTAATTCACTTAACCTGTACATACATTAGTTCAACACATTTACCTCCTATTTCTATGCATTTGTTATCTATAGCTATGCATATACTTATTTTTGTTGTTTAATAAGTTTTTGCATTTCATTTAGATTTTTAGCTAACTACTTAACCATTATTTATTTGTTTATTGTAGTTCTTTTTAGGCTATTTTGCAGGACGCATCTTTGAAGACCCCTTCAAGACTACTCACAATTTTATTTGTAGGTTCCTTAGAAAACAAAAAGGGGATTAGCAAAAGAAACCATAATCTAGTTTGGGCTTTAAAATACGACATGTTTTTAAATTTCGTGTGGCTTCTTTAGTTTGGCTCGAAGTTTTTGATGTGTTTTTTTCTTAAAGAACTTTTTTAATCCCAAATTATAACAACATCTCCTCTCCCCTCACCATTCATGGATCTTAGGTGTAAGAGAAACTATTATAATTTTTAGAGGATGTTCTTTGGTGGGAAAAGAGGTACTCACCCTAAGGAATGACCCAACTGGTAATAGTCTAAAGCCAAGCCCTTCCAAACTGGTATATAAAAATGTCATTGTGATTAGTATCACAATGGATAGGTGTGAATTCATTATGCCAACCAAAATCTCCTCCAATAGCTTTGTGGTGCGCTAAAGCCCCTACATTGCTAAGGTGAAAATCTTGCTTTGGAAGGATTGGGAGAGTCCCCTTAATTGGGAATATGGAATGGTCATAACCACCTAAATAGATGTCCTTACTAAAAGATTTTGTATAGTTTCCAAAAACCTTCTATTTGATGGCTCAAGGGGTCACCCAAGACCGTGAAGACACCCCACATTACTCATGATTCTTAGTAGAGATAGTGGTTCTTTGGGAAGTAATGACCCATTGAATTTAGAACTTGGTGTGCCAAAGAAGTGAGTGCACTGTAAGGAGGAGCCTGTGCCTCCAAGTTCCTAGGCTATTAGCTTTGGATATGTGTGGCTAGATTTTATCTAAGAGGGGATTCAACAGATATTGTCCTTGCCAACCTTAGGATTTGTAAGCGTGTCTATGCATTAATTTTAGATTAAATTAGCAATCAATCATTTCTATTTTTCCTGTGTGTGTATATGCATTTTTCTTTTGCCAAAAAGTTGTCACAACAGTAGTCAGAAAACCAAAATTTTCCCAAAATTTCCAAGTGAAACTATAAGAAAGCTAGAGTTGTGCATATATCACATTCTGCTGCGCATTTGATCAACTGTCCCATGCATTTTTCACTATCATTTCACATCCATTGAATTTTGTTGCACATTTTTCATCTTCTACTATGCATAAATAAAACTGTCTTGCACATTTGTTTCTGTGCATTCATCAAAGAGACCTTTTGTATGGACCCTAGCATTTTCACACTTACTTTTTCAAATATCCATTTTTGTCCTCTTTGTCATTCTTGAAAAAAATCCAATCTATACAACATTTTGATACCCAGTTTGACCATTTTCCTCAAATTCTATCATCATTTCATTCATCCCAAAATCCTCAAAATCACCATTTAGTGTTGAATTACTACCTTGAATATCAGATTTTGATCTTTGTGAGTTGTCATATTAGCATTTATCATCCTTACCCAACAACTTACCTAGATTATTATCTCTTGATTTTCTTTGTCATATCATAGTGAAATCCATACCTCCTATAGATAGATTATCAAGTCATTTCACTTATCTCAACACTTTAGTGGTTCCTTTCTACATCTATCTTTCTGAAATATATTTATTTCTTCATCCAAACTTTCATCACTTCATCATCATCTTACACCTTTTTATGGTTCAACCTCAATCTCAAAAACTTAAACAACCAGTCAATCCAGAATCTGTATACAAAATGGCAGGGAATAGTAGTGATGAAAATCCTTGGTCAAGATTCTATAAGAAAGACACAATATTTTTAAATGATGAGGAACCAACAGATGTAGAATTAAAAGAATCCAAGAAAGATCCTAGGTTTCACAAAGTCATGGAACAAATCCTCAACATGGATAAAGAAAGGTATATCCTCATACTTTCTCAACAAGAAGGAGAATTACCAACTGATTCTAATGTCTTTTCTCTCAAAGAACCACCTATGACTAATAATGAAGAAATACCTAGTGGTTCTCAAGAGACACATGCTCATGGATCTATAGAAGACAAACAACATAGTTCTTTCCATAACTCAAGGATCTACATTATCTTTGGACCCTTTTTTACAAAAAATCCAGATGCTTCAACAAAAAATGTGTGACATTCAAAATGTATCATCAACCAAGAAATATTCCTTAGATGATATATGTCCTTATCCTTTTCACAAGCATTTAGCAATGATTCCATTCCCTCCTCATTTTGAGGTGCCTAAATTTGACAAATACAAAGGGAATTCGGATCCACAAGACATGAGTTTTGTGCTTCTTGTATTGAAGTCGCTCACATTGACACTTATCTTATGTGACTATTTCCACATAGTTTAGGAGGAAAAGCGAAGGAATGGTTCTCCAAATTACCCCTAGGCATCAAATCATTCAATGAACTTATTGACAAGTTTGTGACTCACTATTCATATAACATCAAACATGAGGTTACTGTGCTTGATCTTTGCAATGCACAACAAAAGAATGGAGAATGTTTCCTTACATTTTTGGAAAGTCAGTGTCAACTATTTGCCAAATATCCATGAACAATTCCTGAACAAGAAAACATGGATATATTTGTTCATAGCCTTACACAAGAGATGAGTTATAGGTTACAATTGCAATGTCCTCCAAATTTTAACAAACTCATTGAAAATGGAGTCAAAATTGAGCAAGCTATGGTTAAAAAAGGTGAGATCAAAATCTTCACTAAGGATAATGTTGGATCCTCAAGTTCTAATTGCAATAACAACCAACAATGATAAATTGAAATTTTGGAACAAAAAAAAAACATTGTCAATGATGGGATTGTTGATAACCGACATGTTAAACCAACACAACCTCTTCTAAATATCACAATAAAAACCAATGCTACTCAAAAAACTAAAATAAATCAAACCACAAGACAAAATAACAACAATAAATCATCCAATTCAAGACCACCTTTTATGCCATGCAGAAGAACTTTTACTCCTTTAGGTGTGTCTCTTGAATCTGCACTAAGGAAATTGATCACAAAGAAACTCATTGTACTTCCTGAAATGAAATTCTATGAACCAAGGGTGAAACCTTCTTGGTGGAATGATAATGATTATTGTGAATTCCATAGAGGGGAAGGTCACAAAACCAATTATTGTCAAAGACTTAAACATGTGATACAAGACTTGATAGAAAGAAGTGAAATAAGCATTGATGGACATACCTCAAAAGAGTGATAATCAAGCTAGCAAAAATACCACATCCTATAAGTATTTTAACCAAATATTATAATGTCATCCTTCTTATTATTATGTCAATGTGATCACTATCAAAGAAAATATTGAGAGACAAATAGTTAATGTCAGCACTCAAGCCCAATCCAAGGTTACTCTACAAGGTGTCCCATCCAAACTTGCCACCTCGCAAAACAAGTCTATCTATGTTCCAAAGTATATACCAAATGTTTCCAATCAATAAAATATTTTGGATCAATTGAAGAAAATACCAGGCCAAATATCTATATTAGAGCTTTTGTGTTTGTCACCATCTCATAAAGATATTCTTGAGAAAGCTCTCCTAGAAACTCATGTCCCTACAAATTTAGATCAAGACCAATTCCAAGGTATGGTGGGAAATTTGACAACTCCACATTACCTATCTTTTACTAAGAATGATGATCTATCCATTAATCAACCACATAATTCTCCACTCCATATAAAAGTCCTTATTCAAAATCACAAAATCAAAAGAGTGCTAATAGATGGAGGAGTTGGCTTGAATATATGCACTTTGAAACTAGTACTTGCATTGGGATTTTCTGAAAATGCTTTAGATCCAAAGAAGAAAATAAAAATCAAAGATTATGATGAGTAAGAGAGGTCATCCAAGGGATTCCTAGTTCTCCCTATTAGCATAGGTCATGTAGTCAAATATGTTCTTTGTCAAGTTCTTGATATGGAACTTGCATATAACATTGTTTTGGGAAGACCTTTGATTCATTCGATGCAAGTATTGCCCTCAACTTATCATCAGTGCTTGAAATTTCCCCACAATGGTCAAGAAATAATTATCAAAGGAGATCTTAATCCTTTTCAATATTTCAACATTGTAAAAATATCACCTGAGTCTCTAGTACCTTACAATCATGTTGGATCTCCTGCAACAACACCTATTGATCCAAGTAATGTAGCATCAACATCTAAATCCAGTGGGATAAAAATAGACATAAAAGAACAAGGTATGGGAGAATACACTTTGGGTCAAACATTTTGTATCACATAATTACCCCTATCTCCTAAGTCATATGGGAAGTCCTTGATTATCAAACAACAATTAGAAGCTCCTTCTACAACTGTTTATGGCAGATTTATAAGTGGGGGTACTATATCAAAAGAAGAAGCTAAGGGTAACGCTAATCATTTTCTTAAAAAACATAAGGATGAAGAAGATCTAAAGCATGAATATATATCACCTGATGTATATGGTAAGGGATATAATTTGTTACAAAAGATAGGATATCAAGGTAGTGGACCTGTAGGATTGCGAAGAGACGGTGTTATAAAACAAATTTTGAAAAATCCAAATTACCAAAGAGACACAATGGGGTTAGGATATAAAGGAGAAGGACCAAAGGAACCTAAAGGTAAAGAAAAGATCACATATAATTTCAATAAGGTGTCTAACACCCCTAAATTAGAGTTTTGAAAGCATGACAAGTATGTGAACAAAGAAAAGAAGAGGATAGAAACATAAATCATTAATAGACTTAGGGATAATCAAGGAAAAGATGATGATACTGACTTGAATGATTATGAATGGGACTCATTATCTAAAAATACTAAATAAATAGGAGTTGATGTTGTTCATACCTATAGTGATGATTACAATTAGGGGGAGAGTTAAAGGATTGAATCAATAGGATTAGTCCCACATAATATTACTCTTGACAATTTTGAGGAAAGTGAGAATTATCTTGTGATAGATAATTCAAATGAGAGGATGGAAATAGACCTTGCTAATATAGTCAAAAACCTTGAAAAATTCTCTATAAATACCATTACAGCCTTTGAAATCAACCTGAATGATCTGTTACCACTTGTACATCCTGAGCTTATAGATTGGGATTCTCCCAATAATCCAGAATTTGATGTTTTCCTTAATGATGACACAATTATTGACTATCTTGGAATCATAGATCATATACCACCATGGAATCATAAGTTGGTATTTCCAATTGAACTCAATGACATGTCTTATTTTGGAGAGAGTGCCAATCATTTTAGTCTAAAAATGTAAAAATTATAAATTGATCTAATGGTGAAAACCACTCAGTGACAGTATTAAATCCCAAAAAAGTAAAAATAAAAGACGTATCTGAGGGTGAAAACCTCTCTGAGGCACCTAAAGATGGAAGGATGTACACTCTTACCAATTATATGCATCAAGAGAAATCTGCAATAATTATGGAACCAACATTACCTCTCAACATTGGAACAAAGGAGTCCCAGTGTATTCTTTGAGTAGCAGTAGCTTTAACAGAGTAAAAAATGGAAGTTTTTTCAATTTTCAAGGAAAGACAAGTAAAATTTTCCTGGTCTTATGCATATATGTTAGGATTGGATCCTAATCTTATTATGCATCACTTGTATATTCTACCAGGAATTAAGCTAGTCAAGCAGAAACTTAGAAAGATGCATCCTCATATTAGAATTGAAAAAGATCCTAGATGTTGGATTCATTCGAGCCATTCATTATGCTAAGTGGATTTATAATATTGTACCAGTATCAAAGCTAGATGAGTCTATTAGGATCTGTCTAGATTTTTGATATATGAATAACGCTTTTCCTAAGGATGACTTCCCATTGCCTAACATTGACATCATAGTTGATTTGACAGTTGGTCATGAGATGTTATCCTTAATGGATGGTTTTTCTAGCTACATCCAGATCAAGATTGTGCTAGAAGACTAGGAGAAAACTACTTTCACATGTTGTTGGGGTACATACTTGATGCAAGGGCAGGCTCAAGAGGGGCCAAACTATGGCATACCCTAATGATCCAGCCTCCTGAACAACACATAGAAGAAAATAACAACACAGTGAGAGAGAGAATGCAAGATCTTTCATCAATTTTCATCAAATAGATTCATACATGCCACACTATTAGGCCTTCCCAATTATGGCCAGATAGTACAATGAATTACAAAATTCCTCAAACATGCAAGGATCTGCCAACAATCTCTAATCTATTATCTTATATCTTCTATCTAACTACCTCTAACCAAACAACTACATTTATACAAGAGTCTACTGAACTGAGTTAGCCTTTAGATCCATAATCATCAGAAGAAATGGTCAGATCTAGGACCACACACATCCCCATGATGGATACCAACATTAAATCCATGACCCAAATAAATTTACAAGTCAGCCCAATAGAAACTCAAAAGAAACTACTCGGTGAAAAAGGATGACTGAGAAATAGACAAGCATCATCGAGCACCAGTGAAACAATTGAATTCCCAGGAGATAACCAACCATACTCAGTAAATAAAGAAAACTGACCAATTACTGACCAACTTAGTCAAAGAAGGAACTGAGCAACACAGACAAACTTCAAAATGTTTTTGGTGACACAGGATTGCCAAGGACCTGAGATGCTCCTGCATCAGACACTTGGGGTTATTTTGAAATGATTCTCCGAATCATTTGGTAGGTATGATCCGAGATGCATCCAACTCAAATTGTAAAATCCTTGAACTATCTTACATTATTCTATTCTTCCATTTTACCAGATATTCCATATATTGCTTTCCTCTTGTACTCTTGCCAATTCTTTGCTTCAAAATCTACTCAACTTCTTCATTCTACTTCTTAGGATATTCTATCAGTACTATCATTTCTTCATCAGGTTCATGATACTCATACAAATTAGCAATGTTGAAAATAGGTGATATATCCATGTCATCAGGTAACTCAAGCTCATATGCATTTCCATTGTCAAATTTCCTCAAAATCTTGCAAGGTCCAAACTTCTTCATTTTCAACTTCCCATATGTTCCAATAGGAAATTGGTCTTTCTTCAAATGAACCATCACTTCATCACCAACATCAAAAGTCTTATGTCTCCTTGATCTATCAGCTATGTCTTTGTATTTTTTATTATTCTCTTCCAACTTCAATTTCACATCTTCATGCAATGTCTTCATGTACTCAGAAAATTTTACTCCAACACTTCTCTTACTTTCATTAGCAATGTCCCTCAAATCAGATATACCTCTCAACTGTATGCCACTTACAATCTCAAATGGTGTTTTTCTAGTACTTCTATTCACTTAATTATTATATGCAAACTCTTCTTGTGCCAACATAGAATCCCAATTTCATGGTGTGTCTCTAACTAAACATCTCAAAAGATTACCCAAACTTCTATTCACAACTTTAGTCTATCTATCAGTTTGTGGGTGAATTGTAGAACTATATTTCAACTCAGTGCCAAACTTCTTCCAAAGGGTTTTGCAAAAGTATCCAACAAATTTACTATCTTAGTTAGAGATAATACTCCTCGGTAATCCATGCAATCTGAAAATTTCCTTAATGAAAAGATCTGCTACATGTACTACATCTGATGTCTTTCTACAAGGTATAAAATGTGCCATCTTAGAAAATCTATCCACAACAACAAATATAGAATCATTACCTCTTACTATCTTTGGTAAGCCAAGAAAAAAATCCATACTAATGTCAATCCAAGGTTTCTCAAGAACAACAATCGGTACATACAATCCAGTATTTTGACTTACTCCTTTTGCAACTTGACAAACTCAACAACTTTTCACAAATTTTTGAACATATTTGTACAACTACAGCCAATGGTATTTCTCCTTAAGAAAATTCCATGTTTTATCAATACCAAAATGTCCATCCAAACCACTAATATTCTTCTCTTTTATCAAATTAGTTCTCATTACTCCTCTCAGTATACATAACTGAATACCTTTAAACAACATACCTTCTTGAATAAAATATTCATCTCATGTAGTATCTTGTTGATCTTGAATAGGTGCTCTGAACTTTCTCCATGGCTTAGAAAAATCAGGATCAAACTCATAAGAATCTCTCATCTCATCAAAACCAAGAACTTCAATTTTCATCTCGGTCATCAAAGATCTTCTTCTACTCAATGCATCAGCAACTCAGTTAGTGACTCCACTCTTATGCTTTAATAAAAATGTGTAACTCTACAAATACTCAGCCCATTTCATATGTCTCTGATTCAACTTATTCTGACTACCCAAATACTGTAAAGCCTTATGATCGGTATACAACACAAATTCACTCAGTATCAAATAATGTCTCCATTTCTTTAGTACTTGAACAATAGCATAGAATTCTTGATCATACATAGAATATTTCTTTCTAGCATCATTCAACTTTTCACTAAAGAAAGAAACAAGTTTACCTTCTTGACTCAACACAACTCCAATTGTACTCCCACTTGCATCACATTCCACTTGAAATACCTTACTAAAATTAGGTAATGCCAAAATAGGTAATTTAGCAACCTTCTACTTTAGAGTCTCAAAACTTTTATCAGCTCCATGTGTCCATTTGAATTCCCTTTTATCTCCTCTCATAGTCTTAGACATAGTATTACAAATTGAACTTAAATTCCTTATGAACTTTCGGTAAAAAGTTGCCAAACCATGAAATGATCTTACCTCACTAGCATTCATAGGTGTAGGCCAATTCAAAATAGCTTCAACCTTTTCAGGATCCACTTTCAAACCATCAACTGAGATCACAAATCCCAAATACACAATCTCCTTTTTCATGAATGAACACCTTTTTAGATTTATTAGCAACTTTTCTTCTTTCAAAAATTGCAAAACTTGTCTAACATGCAACAAATGTTATTTTCTGGTCTTACTAAATATTAGAATATCATCAAGATATATAATCACAAACTTACCCAATAATTTCTTCAAAACTTCATTCATCAGCCTCATAAATGTACTTGAAGCATTAGTTAAACCAAAACGCATAACCAACCACTCATACAATCCTTATTTTTTCTTGAAAGTAGTCTTCCATTCATCACCTTCTCTAATTCTGATCTGATGATACCCACTTTTCAAATCAATTTTGGTGAAATACTTTGCTCTAGTCAAACTGTCCATTATATCATCCATTCTTAGTATAGGAAACCTATAGTTCACTATTATCTTATTGATTTCTCTAGAATCGGTACACATTCACCATTATCCATTCTTCTTAGGTTCCAATATAGCAGGTACTACACAAGGACTCAAACTTTCTCTGATCAAACCTTTCTCCAGCAACTCTTGAGTCTATCGGTTCAATTCCTGATTCTCAGTAGGTGTCAACCGATGAGGTGCCTTATTCGGAAAACTAGCTCGAGGGATTAGATCCATATAATGATCAATGCTTCTCTTCAGTGGAAAAGCATCAAGTACATTATCAAAAATGATTTCACTATACTCGGTGAGTAACTTATCAATTTCCTCAGGAACACTATCCTCTATTTTCTTACTTAGTTTGTTAGGAATTACAACAAAACACACATCATTCTTTTTCAAATTCTTAACAAACTTCCTTCCTTCCATCAAGAAAACTTTCATAGATGTGCAAACACTACTAGTAGGTTCTTCCATCAAAGGTAACAAGATTTGTTTCTTTCCATTAGCCACAATAGTATACTTATGCAATCTCCCATCATATATAGCATGCCTATCATATTACCAAGGTCCACCCAACAAAATATGACAACAATCCATAGGAATGATATCACACAACACCTTATCATAGTATTTTCCAATCTTCAAATTCACATAAAATTGTTCACTTACCAAGAGTGTATGCTCATCCTTGATCCATGAAATCTGATAGGGCTTCGGATGTTCCAGCCTTTTCAACTACAATTTTGTGACCATTTCCTCAGATGCCAAACTCTTCGAGCTACCAGTGTCAATGATCACCTTCCAAACCTTATCAGAAACACTACATCTAGTTTTGAACAAACTTTTCCTTACCGGCTCTTCCTTTTTTCTTTCATTCCATAGTGCTCTCCTTACCATCAAGTTATTTTCTTTCTCAAGTTCATTCAGTGACTCTTCTTGCACCAAAGCATTTCTACTACTACTAGCCTTCTTACTTTCATGTGTACACTCAAATGATCTATGTCCTTCCTCTCCAAAATTGTAACAAGTTCCTCGAAAACTTCCTCTACTATAACCACCTCGGTAGTTACTACCTCTGCCTCTAGATGAACTTTCACCTTCCCACTCGGTCTTGCCTTTATCTAGATTTGTCTTTTTAGGTTCAGATATACTATTTTCACCATAGGATCTACCTCTTCCTCTATGGAATCTACCACCTCTTCCTCCTTGTCTTTGTTCATGTCTTTTGTTCAATTTCTCATCAGCTTTCAATGAAAATTGATAAGCCTCTTCAATGTTCACCAACTTGACCATACTAATTTCCTCTTGGATGGAAACTCTCAAACCATTCAAGTATCTAGAAATTATTTCCACATCATCTTCATCATCTCCAAATTTGATATCTAATCTATATAATTCATTAGTATATTCCTTTACCGAGCTATCTTTCTGCTTCAAACTTTGCATTCACCTAACTAGGTTAATCTAATAGTCACAAGGTAAGAACTTTCCTTTCAACTTATTGACCATTTTACTCCATACCTTGATTTTGTCTTTACCTTTCCTTTTTCTGTCTAGCTACAGATGTTCCCACCATAAGGATGCATGGCTCTTCAACTTTGTGCTTACAATTTTCACCTTCTCATCTTCGGGTATGTTTTCATATTCAAAATACTTTTACATCTTGGTGATCGAGTCCACTAATTCATCAAAATATAGCTTTCCACCATACTTAGGAGGATTGAAATATGGTGTAGACTTCAAACTTGTCAAAGCCTTAAAAAATCTTTCTTCACCTTGATCCATCAGAGGTGCAGGTTTTGCATTCGCCTGTTCTTCCTCAATTTCAACATCCCTAACATCTTCAAGATGTATGCCTCTTTATTAGGCTATTTCAATTGCCTCCAATCTAGCAGCAATTTGTCTCAACATATCTTACAATCCTAGATCCACATCTCACCTCACATGAACCATCTTGACAACCCTCTGCAATTATAGGTCATATCGCAATCTTCTACCCACAACAATTCAACTAGGGCTTCTCAAGAGGAACCTAAAAACCTAGATCAAGATCTCACCTCACTCTGATACCACCTAACACAAGGGCAGGGTCAAGAGGGGCCAAACTATGGAACACCCTAATAATCTAGCCTACTCAACAACACATGGAAGAAAATAACAAGATAGTGAGAGAGAGAATGTAGGATCTTTCATTAATTTTCATCAAATAGATTCATACATGCTGAGCTATGAGGCTTTTTTGATTGTGGCCAGATATTAAAATGAATTAAAAAACTCCTCAAACATGCGAGGATATGCCAAAAATCTCTAATTTATTATCTTCTATCTTCTATGTAACTGCCTCTAACCAAACAACTACATTTATACAAGAGTCTACCGAACTGAGTCAGCCTTCAGATCCACAATCATTGGAAGAAACAGTCAGATCTAGGACCACACACTTCCCCATGATGGATACCAACATTAAATCCATGACCCAAATAAATGCACAAGTTGACCCAATAGAAACTTAAAAGAAACTACTTGGTGAACAAGGATGACCGAGCAACAGACAAGCGTTGCCGAGCACCAGTGGAACAACCGACTGCCCAGGAGATAACCAGCCATACTCGATAACCAAAGGAAACTGACCAACTACCGATCAACTCAATAAAAGAAGGAACTGAGAAACACAGAAAAACTTCAAAAAATTCTTGGTGACACACTATTGCCAAGGACCCGAGATGCTCCTGCATCAATACTATTGGAATGTCATGCCTTTTGGGCTCAAGAATGCTGGAGAAACTTATTAGCGAGCTATGACCACAATCTTTCATGAAATGATGCATAGTATAATGAAAGATTATGTTGATGATATCCTCAAAAAATCTAAAATCAGATATAGTCATTTGAGAGTGCCAGATAGGATATTCACCTAGATGAAAAAATACCAGATTAGACTCAATCCAAAGAAGTGTGGATTTAGGGTTACATCAGGAAAATTGCTCAGGTATATTGTCTTAGCTAAAGGAATAGAAGTGTTAGGAATGGGAACACTGAGAGGGGGAGGGGCGGGGGGGGGGGGGGGGGGGGTGAATTAGTGTTCACTATATTCAATCTTTTTACTTTACTCTTAAAAATTTTCCTTAATGCCTAAGTACTAAAATGAACATTAACATAAATAGGAAACATGAACTCAACACATAACACCAATATGGTTACGGGGAAACCCAAATAGGTAAAAACCCTGGTGGGAATTGACACCCACTAATATTCTATACTAGTGTATTGTGATCCTTGTTAGAAGATCCTTAACCCTGTTAGGAGTTGTCTTTATATTACTTTTAGTAGAGTGACCTTGTCAAGGGTCAGACCCTATTAGGATTATTTTACAATAACCCTATTAGGGGTGTGGACACACTGGCCTAGATCTCACTACTCAAGTGGTGAAGGCTACAACCTTCAGATCTCAGATACACACTATATCTATTGGATGAACTGGTGCTATGACACTTCTTGTCAGATCAGTTCCTATGTTGCGCAGATGCTTTGACCTCTTGGAAAGATCTAATACATCTTATCAACTATATGCACACTTCTTCTCTACTTTTCTCAACTCTATAACATCTTCCATGCATATTACAAAGGGCGCATCTCATATTTATATGTGCTACCAAAACAATTAACCAGGTCAGCCTATAACCGATTACATACAATACTTCCAATTGAATTGGCTCAAGCATTTTTACAAAAAAACATAATTACATGTCTACAAATTAATCATAATGGGCACATAGCCTTTACAAAACAATATTATTATCGCTAATCAAATTACCAACAGTTAGTTGCATACACTATTCTATTCTAGCATTCATTGTCTGTGTAACTTCAACTATCTGTATCTTCATCATATGATATCATCTGATCATGCGCTCTTAGGCTAAGCATGAATATACTCTTACCATCTTATCTTTTAGGGTGCATACCATAACTTGGTCATACCCTCATGTGTTGATGCTTTGATCTATTGGTGCGCTTTTGACTATTGAGTCTTATATACTTAGCCAAATATTGATCTTCTGATGATGTACGCTGACTGCAAAACACTATATGACTTTGTTGCCATAATTAAAACACTATATCTAGTCATATAAGACAATATAGTCAACTTGCCAACATTCTTCCCCTTTGTCATTGATGGAAACAAAGGAATATGGAAAATTTACTATCTGTACCCTTATACACAAAACTCTTTATCATACTCTAACTTATATCTCCCTTTTTACTGTACATCTTCTTTACATAAATGAATCCATATTCTATACAATACTCCCCCTTTGACATTAATGAAAAAGGTGTTCCAAAAACTGTATCTACAAGTGCTTACAATGTTAAGACATTCGGATATGCTGTCTGCAATTTTTGGATCTCTTTTTTACAGAATGTAATCAGTGCATTGACAGTTTGGAGATGGGTGCATAAGGCATATGTCAACTTCTCCATCTTCTCCAAATCTGTGCTAGGACCTTGATCATATGTGACCATGGTGGCATCGATCTCCTTGATATTTTGATTAAGCACATCTAGGGAGGGCACAAGAGCATTCCTTAGCTGTGTTTACCTTGCCCTTATCTTGGACATCTCCTTCTCAGCCTTTTCTATTTTATCTATATGTCCCTAGTATACATTGTTACACATGTTCACATCAATTGATGGGTCTTCTACTGATTTCCTTATGCTATCAATAATATCTTCTACCTCTTGGATCTTCTTGTGTAGATTAGTGGTCAACTTGTCCTGGTTCATACAGTCAGCAATAATCTTCTTTCCCTTTTCTGTAAACTCTTTCAAAGATGCTTGTCTAGTCTTTACTGAACTTAGGTCAAGTGCAAAGTTTCTAATTAATTCACTTAGCCTCTTCTTCATATACTTCTCCTTGGAAACTAGGGATGCAGATTCTTCCAAGGTAGAAAAATTGGTTTTGAAGGCTGTAAGGATGTGGCTAACATCATCAACTATATTGACCTTAGACACTTTCTTGTTTGAAGGTAATAAACTATTCAATATGTTGACTAATTCAACAAATAAGGGGTTCCTCATCACCTATTTTTCCTTTTCTTTCTCCATGGCTAAGACACTGATCTTGATCAGGTCTTCTTCTCCCCAAGAATCCAAACTGGTGGTTTTTGGTGTCAAGCTTGACAACAATGATACAAAAGGTAATAGAGTGTTAGGAGTGTTATCCATTACTTCTTGTTTTACTCTAATTTTCATTTCAATAGATGGCTTATCTATTGGTTCAATTTCTTTTACCTCTTCTTCTCCTTTCTTTTCTTCTACCTTTTCTTCCTCTTTTTCTATCTCTTTCTCTTCTTTTTGTGTCACTTTTTCTTCTTTTTCTGCCACTTTTTCTGTCTCCTTCTTTTCTTCTTGTTGTAACTTGGGTGAATTGTCACCACATAGAATTTTAGCTTCTTGTGTGCTCATAAAAGCTTCCTCAAACTTGTCCAAGTATTTATCTATGGCCGCCATGGAAATATCTACATTATCAATAATGATAGTTCTTTCCTTTGGTGTCTTTGTCAAGGGCGCAGACTTTTCTGCCTCTGTATGTGTTACAATTGCAGCCATTGAGTCCTAAGGACCTGTCAATGGTACATTAGTGGGCTTTTCCACTTTGACTTCCTTATAGGGCACTTGTAATGAGGGTGCAGTGGGTGGATACATGTTTCTGTTCAAGAATAACTTATCAAAAGCTTTCTTTCTTTCCTTTGCAAGCAAATCATAGTTCTTGTCCATGATATGTAGTATTCTTGTCTTAGTCTGAAGGTGCAATTTCACCAAATCTAACAACAATGTTTTCTCTTCTAGAGAGCATACTGGGAGGGTTTCATCTAAAGTATTTTCTCTTATCCTTTGATCCTCTTCAATAGCTTGTTTCTTTAGGAATTATAAGATATTCCACACATTGTCTGGAATCATTATCTTTAGTTCTAGGACTATCCTTTTAAACTTCAACATGTGTTTGATAATCATTCCATGAATTTCTAATTTGTCAATTTCACTATACTTCTCATAGAACTTTCCTACTTGATCTATCCTACCTTCATCAATAATCCATGTACTCAACACACTAAGGATAGGTTTGAAACTTACTTCTGAAGGTTCTTGAGTGTTCTTCTTACTTCTTGTTGCTTGTGAGGATGGATGACTAGTGCTGATTTCTTTCTTCCTCTTAGGCATTGACTTATACTTTGGAGGAGCAGTAAGGTCAATTGTTTCTATGGGTGTAGGAGGGAAAACATCAAATTTTTTCTATTTATCCTTAGGATCTTCAGATTTCTCAATCTTGACCTTCTTTAACTTGGGATCATCAGTTTTTACTTCTGATGCAGATGCGCTCTCAATTCCCAAAGAAATCTTTTCTTGTCTTGCTTTATCAAGGTCTTCCTATGATACTCCATGAATTTTGAGTATCTTAGAAGTAACCTTATCTACTTTTCTCTTAGTTGTTGTGCTATTCAAAACTTCATCAACTTGTCTTGACTACTCTTCATAAGTCCCCCATCTAGGTTCATTAGGTTCCTTAGGTGCTGATAGAAGTACTTGTGCATAAGTTTCCAAGATTAGTTCCTCAAATTCATACCCAAGTGGATGGATCCACTTTGTTCTTGGCTCAATTGCCTCCTTACAAGTTGTATCAGTTTCTACCATGAAGTAGATGCTATCCTTGTATTTCTCTACAATTCTGGTATTCTATATCTGATTTGCATCTTGATTCTGAATATTTTCAATTCTAGCTCCATTTAATCCTCCAATGATCTATCAGTAGATTCCTTAAAGGATATTTGAGGCATTGTAGGTATATATTTATCTAGGTATAAATCTAAAACCTTTCCAAGTATATGGAAGTACATGTAAATGATTAAAGACCAAAACCTGAATATTTTGGTCTTATCATGTTTAATGGCCTTAATGTTGTCTATCAATTGTGTGCGCAAGATCTCATACAAATTAAACTCTCCATTTTCTCTGACAATTCTTATTGCTACAAGAATAGTGGCCGCAGACACACTATTCACCCTACTGGTGTGTTGAAACTTGTACCCCAATATCATAGACATCAGTTTGATATCTCTCTTCTATAGGCTCAATAGTCATTTCATGCCTATCACTTCTTGACTTGCATGCTTGTTCCACTTGTTTCCTTACATCCTTACCCACTGTAAGAATGATACCTATCCTAGAAAGGCCTGTCATCTCATCAATGAGATCTCCTCTAATTCTTAATGGAACTTCACCTATCCAAAATAGGTCATCATGGATTCTGCTTAATAGGATCTTGATCCATTCAAAGTTGTAAAACTCATGTGCCATAGAAAACTCAACAATAGGATGATTCTCTAACTATGCAAACTCATCAAGGAGGGTTTTATATGGTTTCATCATGGTCTCAATGTGTGCTCTAATTCTGTCAAGACCTACTAGTTCCTTCTTATAGTATATATATGCACAAATGTCTTCAACATGCATAACACCCATAGGGGTTCAGGAGAATGCTCCTTCTAAATCATCTAGGGTGGATTTTAAAGGGTGCCTCTTGAAAATGTATCTCTTCTTCTCCACAACATCAAAAATAATAGGAGTAGCCATTACTTACTTGTTTATTTCTTCACTTACATTTCCAAGAGCTTCTAAATCATCGCGATAGATTAGGGCTTCTGCAAATGATCAAATACACTTCTTTGTTGGTGAATCAAGCTTCAATCCTTCACAATAAACTGCTAGGGATTTTGTGCTCTCCAATCACTCAAAATTGAATGCAATGAGTGATCTAGAAGTCTTTGTGTACTTTAAAGTGAAAATTTTTCCATTAATGCCTGCCGCGTAAACCAAACTTTCACTGAAAATCTCTAACTTTCATTCTATAATCAATCAGTTAGTGTGCTCTTGCACATGTGATCTCATAATCTCCAAAAGGTTAAATCTAAAGGCACATACTCTAAAGGTGAGTATACCAGCCACACTAGGGTCTAGAGCTAAATTATCTCCCCTATGATCCTGAGGGTCATTCATCTAGATGTAGAGGGTGTGTCCACTGCAAATGCATCCAATACATGCTCATCAACTTTATCCTCCTTCTCCTTTGACCAAATCATGCTCACATCTTCTAAAGCTTTCAAAAACTTGACTTCTCCTTCGGTATCCAATATTGATTCTTCTAGCTTTTTAGGGCTTTCCTGACTCTATGTTCTTTATCTACAAAACTTAGAGATGTGTCCAGCCTTGTTACAAGAGTGACAAATAATTAGAAGCCTTATATTCCTCAATGTATTGACATGGGTTACCATTTTACATTTTCTAGTTGAGTGACCATTATAGTTACATATCTGACATGTAACATTCTAGGAAATTCTTTCATTTGGTTGATTTTGATTTCTCTGATTATGTTGAGTCTTGGTCTTCTAACATTTTTTACAATTCATAGCTCTATGACCAAATTTATTGCATGAATAATAGTAACCATTGAAAGGTCTTACCTCTTTACAATTCCTTTCTATATGTCCATGCTTGTTACATTCATAAAAAGTTCAATCTACTTGCTTGCGCTCATCTTTGGATGGTTCAACATGATCTTTAGTCTGATTTCCTATCTCCTTAGCATCTATGGTGTCTTCTAGTGCTTTCATCCTTGCTCGCATGTCATCAATCTGATTTTGTGCTTCATTAAATCTAATACCACTGGTATCTCCTTTAAGCTTTTGAGCATATAATTGAGATTCTATCAGATCATTTCTTGTGTGTAATTTATCAATGTGATTCTTTGCTTCTTTCAATTCAGATTCCAAGCTTTCTTTGTTGTTTCTTATCTCCAAGACTTCCATGTTTTCTTGCCTCAATTCTTCATTCAATTAATGGTTCTCTTTGATCTATTCATCATAGACTTCCTGATTGTTAGTTAGCTTGTCATCCAATTCTTCAATCTAATCTTTCAGAGATGTGTTCTCTTCATTTATTTTTTAGACCATGATCCCTAAATCACTGGTAGAACATTCTTTTAAATCTTTCCTTATTCTTTTGATGATTGCTTGAGCTTTACTGACTTTTTCTTTTAGTTCTTCAATTTATTTTTCAGATCTGTCTAGGTCTTCAAGAGAAGCTTCAAGATTTCTTTTCAAATGTTTCATTTATGTCTTTTCCATGATCTCCTCGAGTGGTTAAAATTATTTTCTAAGGACTAGAGGTCTGATACCAATTGTTAGGAATGGGAGCACTGAGAGGGGGGCATGAATTAGTGTTCACTATATTCAATCTTTTTACTTTACTATTTAAACTTATCTTTAATGCTTAAGTACTCAAATGAACATTAACATAAATAGGAAACATGAACTCAACACATAACACCAATATGGTTATGGGGAAACCCAAATAGGTAAAAACCCCGCTGGGAATTGACACCCACTAATATTTTGCACTAGTTTATTTTGATCCTTGTTAGAAGATCCTTAACCCTGTTAGGAGTTCTCTTTACATTAATTTTAGTACATTGACCTTGTCAAGGGTCAGACCCTATTAGGAGTCTTTTACAATAACCCTATTAGGGGTGTTGACACACTATCCTAGAGCTCACTGCTCAAGTGGTGAAGGCTACAACCTTCAGATCTCAAATACACACCATATCTATTGGATGAACTGGTGTTGTGACACTGCTTGTCAGATCATTTCCTATGTTTCACTGATGCTTTGACCTCTTGCAAAGCTCTAATACATCTTATCAATGCTTTGCACACTTTTTCTCTACTTGTCTCAACACTATAACATCTTCCATGCATATTACAAAGGGCGCATCTCATATTTATATGTGCTACCAAAACAATTAACCAGGTTGGCCTATAACCGATTACATACAATGCTTCCAATTGAATTGGCTCAAGTGTGTTTATGAAAAAACATAATTACATGTCTACAACTTAATTACCATAGGCGCATAGCCTTTAAAAAACAATATTATAATCTCTAATCAAATTACCAACAATCAGTTGCATACACTCTTCTATTCTTGCATTCACTGTCGGTGTAACTTCAACTATCTGTATCTTCATCATATGATATCATATGATCATGTGCTCTTAGACTAAGCATGAATATACTCTTACCATCTTATCTTCTAGGGAACATACCATAACTCAGTCCTACACATGTGCATTGATGCTCTAATCTACTGGTGCTCTGTTGATTGTCCAGTCTTTTGTACTTAGCCAAATACCAATCTTCTGATGATGTGCACTGACTCCAAAACACTATATGACTTTTTTTCCATAATGACAACACTATCTCTAGTCATATATGATAGTATAGTCAACTTGGCAACAAGAAGTTGATCTAGAAAAAGTTAAAGAAACCATGGATATTTCTTCCCCTACAAATATCAGTCAGATAGGATGTTTACAAGGACAACTCCAATCAATCAGAAGATTTATTTCTCAATTGGCTGACATAAGTCATCCTTTTCAACACATGTTACATAAAGAAATCTCATTCAAGTGAGATGATAAGTGTGAAGATTCCTTTTACAAGATCAAACAATTTTTGACAAATCTACCTACTCTTATGTCACCAATTCCTGGTAAGCCATTCTTGCTCTATTTTTCAGCCACAAAAGTTTTTCTAGGTGCTCTTCTGGCACAACAAGATCAGGAAGGTAAAGAGAAAGCTATATATTACATCAGTCACACCCTCATGGGATATGAGCTTAATTATTCTCCAATTGAATGAGTATGTTTGGTTGTGGTCTTTGCTTCACAAAAATGGTGACATTACATGTTATCTCATTCCATCAAGCTTATTGCAAAGATCGATCCTTTAAAATATCTTTTGAGAAAACATTGACAAGAAGATTGGCTAAGTGGGTTATGTTGCTTAGTGAATTTGATATTGAGTATGTGGAAAGGAAGTCCATTAAAGGACAAGTAATTATGGATCAACTAGCTGAGGCACCACTGATAAATTATCATCCTATACATAGATAATGTCTAGATGTAGATATTTTGACATTATCTACACAAACATGGAAGCTATATTTTGATGGATCATACACTTAACATGTCTCGGGAGTAGGAGTCTTATTTATTACACCACAAGGGTATGTAATACCAAAGTCTTACAATTCCCTTGTACAAATAATGTGGTTGAGTATGAACCATTGATGATCAGATTGAAGATGGATTTGCAATGGAAGGTTTTAGAATTGAATGTTTATGGGGATTCATAGTTGATTATCAATCAATTAAATGATGAATATCAAACCAAGGACGATAAGTTATTTCCATATAAACCTATGGTGGATGATTTTAAGTAATATTTTTCAATAATCACCTTTGAGAAAATTCCAAGACATGGTAACAAGGTTGCAGATGCTATGACTACAATTACTTCTTGGCTTTTCATCGAAGATACAAAAGCTTGTTTTGAGTCCTTGGTGGAATCTTTGATATACCCCACATACGATGATCCTGATACAAGTATCATATGTCACATTGTCAAAAAAGAATCCCCAAATTATGGAAAGATATATGCCTACCTTAAAGACAATACCATTCCATGTGACCTAACTAGAAACCAAAATCAAACCTTTCTCTACTAGGCCTCGTGCTATATCCTAATATCCGACACCCTGTATCAGTGAGGTCTTGACATTACTCTCTTATGATGTCTTGAACATGATGAAGATCAATCAAAATACCTTATGAGATGTCCACGAGGGTATTTGTGGGAAACATTTGATTGGTCCTTCCTTCGCTAAGAAGCTCATGCATATGGGTTACTACTAGCCAACTATGGAGACAGATTCCTTTCACTTTTTCAGAAAATGAAAGAAATGCTAGATCCATGGAAATCTTATTCATGTACTAGCATAGGAGCTCCATCCTTTCACAACCACATTTCCATTCAGTTAGTGGGGAGTCAACCTTGCAGGTGCAATACATCCACCCTCTTCCAATGACCATAAGTTTATTATTACTGCAACTGAGTATTTTACCAAATGGATTGAATTTGTTCCATTGATCATTGCCACTGGCAAACAAATATCCATGTTTATCATGTTGGAGATTTTCTAGCAAGCCAGTGTTGACTATATGTTTGTCATTAATGACAACATATGGTAAGTAGCATGCATGGAAGACTTATGTAGTAAGATTTTAGTATATGCAAGATGGACATGTTATCAACATGATATCATGGTCATAGAGGATAACTATTAGTACAGATAGTTATATAGCAGCTTGTGTCAGTAGTGTTCTTGACAAAGTTACAGGAAGTGTTTTGTAAATGATTGTCTATATAGTTGTCATGGAGCCTTGTGCATTTGGATATGTGATGGAGACATGTTAGTGATATTACATTGATGGACATAGAGTCTAATGTTTAGTATAAGTGAAGTTATGTAGTCACTATTCACATAGTTATAGTTTCCTATGTTTATTCAGAAGAGTCGATAGAGATTGTGCTGGAACAAGAGTTTCACCTATCATTATAGTATGCACCCTTGGATTAGTGATTGGAGAAGAGTTAACAATGTTTGGTTAAGAGTGCATGATGCAATTCATCTTGAGGAGGAAGTATCAGTTAATTTGGTAAAGCCAACAATGTGTAATGTGTGCCTACACTTATTGATTTTGATAGGTCCCAGATTATCTTGCATGCTTAGTAGAGCCAACTGAGATATTATTGGATTGTGTTTATTGTTTCTCTATTATGATTTCAAGGTTTCTCTAATAGGTTGACTTGATTATATCATTTAGAGGAATGATATTTATAGGTAGTCATTTGTGATTGCTAAGGTATGGTTCAGAGCTGATTGTGAAGAGAAGAGTAGAGTGTGTGAAGTATTGAGCCATCAGCAGAAGGTCTATGTGACCAAGTGAAGAGTTTATGCTATACATTGGAACTAATCCAGATAGCAAGTCAAAGTGCAATTCACCAAGATCTAGATATAGTGTGTATCTATTATTCAAAAGGTTGTAGCCTTCACCCCTTTGAGCAGTGTGCTCTCAGACAGTGCATCCTCACTCATAACAGGGTTAATTGTAAAAGACTCTGAATAGGGTCCAACCCTTGACTAGGTCACTGTACTAAATTCATTGTAAAGACAAATCCTAATAGGGTTAAGGATCTTCTAACAAGGATCACAATACACTAGTGCAGATTATTAGTGGGTGTCAATTCCCACTGGGATTTTTACCTATTTGGGTTTCCCCGTAACTAAAATATTGGTGTTGTGTTCAAGTGTTCTTTCATTGTGTTTATGCTTTATGTTTAACTACACTTAATTGGATAAATAATTGAAACCTGTAGATAACTGATTCACCCCCCCCCCCCTCTCAGTTATCTCTTGGGACTATTCCTAACATATCCTAAATTATATCATTTGCAGATATGCTATCCCTGCGCATCTCATTCATGATAATGGGAAGTAATTCCAAAATTAGGACATGGATGAACTATGTGAGAAATTACACATCAAACATCACTACTCCACCATTTACTACCCCCAAGAAAATGGCCAAGCTGAGGCATCTAATAAAACCATTGTTAAAATACTTCAAAAGACTATCAATGATGTTGGTTGTGACTGGCATATCCAACTGAATCCTTCCTTATGGGCTTATAGAAAATCCATATGTAATCCCATTGGAGCCACACTATATTCCCTTGGCTATGGGTCTGAAGCTATCCTACCCCTTGAGGTTGAGTTACATTCTTTACGAGTGTCCCTAAGAGATTTGATTCCAAATGAAGAGTATAGAGTGGCACACTTAACCAAATTGGAATTGCTAGATGAACATTGACAAAGGGCCTTTGGTCATTTGAAGGTCTATCAATAGAGGATGTCTCATCAATATAATAGTAAAGTGAAGCCCAAAGACTTTCAAGAGGGTGATCTAGTCTTTCGAGAAAATCCCAAAAAATAGCAGCATCGTGAGGAGAAGGGCATTTTTGAACCCAATTGGTTAGGACCTTTTGTGATTACAACAGTTTATGGATCAGGGGCTTATCAGTTATCAACACCTAACAGTGTTCTCTTGGATGAACCTCTAAATAGTATACACCTAAAGAAGTTCTATGCTTCAAATCACAGTGCAAGGGGTATGTATATTAATATATATATATATATATATATATATATATATATATATATATATATATATATATATATATATATATATATATATATATATATATATATATATATATATATATATATATATATATATATATATATATATATATATATATATATATATATATATATATATATATATATATATATCAGAAGAAAATTGCAATAAAAACATGTGGTGAAAACCTAGAAATAGGTGCCATTTGTGACAAGTTAGATCCTTTCTCTATTAGGATTCTTCTAGCATACCATTCCAATGTATATACCGATAATAAAATGGCTATTCAATCTCCATTCACTCCATGTATATATCCATTATAAAATGGCCAATCCATAACATCCTATCCATTGTATATATCCAAAATAAAACCCCCCATCATAGCTTGGTCTAGCATCTTCATCTTCATCCTAGTTTGTGTGTCTTTCTCCACCCATAATAAGTCAGTCCATCACCTAGCTGGGGGCATGTCCTTGACCTAGTTTGGGAAGTGGATCTCTATTTGTCATGACTCTTAGAGGAAAAAATAGAGTACTTTTACAACTTAATTAAACACAATAAAATGTTCTTACATGATGACATCCTCATAGTGACTCAAAATATGTGATCTATCTTTTAAAACGTGACCACTTATCTATACATTTGAAATGACTACACATCAACCAAACCAATCAATAAACCTAACAATATCTTTTGGCAAAGAAATGTATATTCATGGCAGGCATGTTAGAATGATTGTTATATATTATGCATTCATATTTGGACTTCATTTTTATCATGTTTCCTATGCTATTCTGGTACATCCTTGACATGATTTTGAAACTCCCATATGTCAATGATTAGAATAGCCATGATGGGGCATGATATTTTACTTTGATTGTTGTTTCTAGGGTATTTTCTAATGAAGTTGACAGAGCAAGTAATTGGGGTGTCTATGCATAAGTGCCTTCATCAATTTAATAAGCATTGATAAATAAAACTTATGTTGTTATGAGAATTCTATTAATTTTGATACACCACACATAGCTCAACTACAAATATTTGTTCCCTAGTGAAGGAGGGAATATTCCTTTTCTATTATCCAAGAAAAAATTAGGTCATCTCGGCTTAATTATACTTAGATGCTTCTCAAGCTTGCTATATTAAACTACATGCAAGGAGTACTCAGATCATCTTGGTTTAATTATACCATGATGATTGCATTTTCTAGCAACATAACGACCTTAATGATGATAAAAAAATTTTTAGTTACCATGATCTAAGATGTTTCATGAAGTTGTGGAGATGTTCATTTCAAATTTAATTTTACATTTCATTTAGCATATTCATTTGCATAAAGGGATCCTTTTATAGAGTTTTGAGGTATTGCTTGTTTATTCACTTCTTTAGTTTCTTGGCCCATTCTTCTCGTGTCAGACACATTGTTATTAAAGTTGAGGACATTTGGCATCAAAAACATAGGTTTCATTATTTATTTTTCATATTTAATCTTAATCATTTAGGTATCATGATTAGTTAGGAACACATTCTTCATTATATATTTTATCATCATCATTTTATCTTATTAACTCCTTCACTGTCAATTTTATATAACCATTCTATATCAAACATACATCTTTTGATCATTTAAGTGGCATCTCATAATATTTATCATCTTGTTTTCTTTTACATTTTTTTTATCATCTTCATCACATTTTACGTATCATTTTTATTCATTTTATAGGTTATTAAATTGAATCTAATTGTATCACATTTAGAATTTGTCAAACTCTTTTGTTACTTCATAAGAACATTGTTACCTACATTTCATTTCAATTACATAAATGCATATTCATTTCATCACTATATACATTATCATTGTTCATATCATTCATTTATTAACATTTATTACCTTATCATATGCATTGTCAGTATTTAAATCATATTCACATTATACTCATTATCCTTCTCAACATCATTCATTCATTCATTTACAACTTTTGCATCATCACTTACATAGCATTAGGTAACACAAAATTAAATATGTACCCATTTAGAAGTTCATTCCTTTCTTTGCATCAATTAAACTAAATTAGTTATCTAAACATTGATATTATTTCTAGAAAACATCATAATCACATGATAAGTCATAACTTATTATGCATCCATATAAAAATTAATCATCACATTATAGAACATAAGTCGTATGCATATCAACAAAAACCATTTCATCGTACATATGTCAGTACTCACATGTATATATATCATGATAAACGTACATCATAAAAAATCATAATAGAGATGCATCATGCATAAAAAATCCATCATAGTAAGTCTATCATACAAAGTTCATCAAAATAATAAACTGTCCAAATGTCCAATGATATCTCATAAAAAATAATGTGTCAACAATGTCCATCAACTCTATTAATACATAATGAAATAATAATGATATAATAATGATATAGATATAAAGTGTATACAGTGTCTATGATCCAGTGCCCCCTGACTTAGTATGTCTCTATCTCTGGGATGTAATATAGGGTCAAAGGGTTGACTATAGGGTCATTATTACACATGGAATTGAGAGATTAGAATTTGTGGAGAGAAGAGAGTAGAGATGAGAAGAGGTCATTACAACTATCATCTCACCCACAACATCTCCTTCCTATCCCCCATCTCCTATCTTTGCATCCCTCTCATGCATCTCTCTAGGGTGGTCTCTCTGCTAGATATGTCAATCTATGGAATGGATGATCCCTTAGATATCTCTCATAGTCTACATTCATCCATGGGTCTACAACCCCCTATCTCATAGACCATGCCTAGAATGACATGTCTAGGAACTCCTTCCCTACTATCTCAAAGGATACCATCAACCCCCAATCCCTCCTATCTTGCTGTGTGCAGGAAAACTCTACCATGCCCTGAGGCATACCCTGTTGGCATTAAGTATGATTTTCATTAGTGACAACACTTATTCAGACTCTGTGTGCTTACCAAGTAGAACAATGCTTACCGAGTAGAATAGTACTTACCGAGCAGAATAATGCTTACCAAGCATAACAGTGTTTACAGAGTAGAATAGTGTTTACCGAGTAGAATAATGCTTACTGAGCAGAACAGTGCTTACCAAGTAGAACAGTGCTTACCAAGCAGAACAGTGTTTACCAAGTGATGAGATGAGTAGCGTTTACCGAATGCTAGCATGGTAAATAGGGAATTTAGTCTCTACCGAGTCTCCAGTATATACCGTGTTTGAAACTACAACCGAGTGGTTAGTATGGACCATGCCTCCACTTCTACCGAGTGCATGATGATGCCGAGTAACGCAGTGGATGCTGAGTATCAGAAAGTCACCGAGTTAGTTTGTAGTAACCGAGTCACTATATTTGGGCTGACTTAGTAATATTTGTGTTAGCTTGTTTAAGAGCCAACTTTGTAATTATTTTGTAATTGTTTTGGATTGATATATAAACAATGTTTTATATCATATCCAAGGTGTGAAATAGTGAAGTATGAAGAGAAGAGAAAGGCAGAGATAAGCAAATTACAAAGGGCTAAAGCAGTATAAGAAGCAGCAAAGATCTATCCATCATAGAAGGTGATCAGTACATCAGAGAATCTCAATCAGTAAGTACAGTTGCAAGTAAGAGATCTACTATTTCATCCTAATAGGTGAATCAGCTTAAAATCCTTTAACCGGGTAGACTTAACAGTCTTTGTAAAATCTCTTAACTGAGTGCATACTTTATTATATGTTTGTAAATCCTCTAACAAGGTGGACCTAGCAGTCCTTATTACTCCTAATAGGGTAGATCATCAGAAGTGATCATTATAAGCCTTAACTGGCAAACTTTATACTGCAGTATTGAAGTTTTGTGGGTATCATCCCCACCCTAGTTTTACTTTCTACTTGGAAGGTTTCTGGGTCACCAAATCTCTGTGTTCAAAGTGTTATGAATGTTTTATTCTTTTTGTTACTCATGCATGCAGTCAGATTATCAATCTGATGTTATTAAGATCTAAATTTGTTAAAAGTTTTGAAGTTGCTGATTCACCCCTCCCCTCTCAGTAACCTAGATAGTCTTGAATATTTCCAACAATTGGTATCAGAGCTTTGTGGTTCTCATAATAAAGTTTGATAGCTTGAGAAAAGATTCAGGACAATGGAGATATTCAAACTTTACAAAGTAATTGAGAATGAAAAGCTAGATCTGGAAATGGCCATAACTCAACTCAAAGAAGCAAGAGAGCATCTTTCCCTTTCCCTAAAAAGAAGGAACTTGCAAATCAAATTAATGACCACTAGTATGTTGAAGAAAAGATTGAAGACTTTTTCCCTTCAAGCAGCTCAGATGAAGCAAACAATGCAATCAAAGAACTTCTAGAAAAGAGTGGATCTCTGCAAGAAGAAGTAAGAAAATTGAAAAGAGAACAGGAAATTCAGTCAACAAGATTCTGTGAAATCTTGGAACAAAGAAACAAGATCAAAGATGAAATAGATGGAAAGAACAATGAAATCCAGAATCAAACCCTTCAGCTAGAAAACCTTATTGATCAAATCTCCAATGCAAATGAATAAATCTTGACTCTGAGATCAGAAAATGAAAATATAAGAGAGGAGCTGAGATCTAAAAAGAAAATCAATTTAAGATTGATGAGTGACCTAGATGCTAAAAGGAAAATCAATGAGAGAATGTTGAAATCTCAAGAAGATATGAATCATGTGTATGAACTAAACCTTCATAGGAAAAAAGGAAAAGCAGGACTTGGATACAAAGAGGAAGGTGAATCCTCCAAGCAAGGTACTCAAAAGAATCAGAAACCTACTTGTAATCACTGTGGCAAAATTGGTCATACTTCAAACAAATGTTGGAGCAATGGAAAAGAAAAATTCAATGGAAAATGCTACAATTGCAATCAGCATGGTCATAAAGCAAATGAATGCAAGGAGAAACCAAGATTTAAAGGCAAATGTCACAAATGTAGCAAACAAGGTCATAAGGCATCAGAATGAAGAACTAAAACACCTAATCTAGCAGAACAAATTATTAAAGCAATGTTTGGTTGGGATTACAACACTTGGTGTAGATGTCATTACTATGGAGAATATGGACACATTGGCATGAATTGTGTAAGGCATCACTTGAGAAAAAGGGATTCTACCATAAGATGTTATAATTGCACTAAGCTTGGTCACATAGCTAAAAACTACATGAATTTAGGCAAAGTTGAAGATGAAAAGAAAGAAAAAGTAAATAGCATTAGGAAGCAGATGAGACAATAGTGGATTCCTAAACCTACCGAGCAAACCAGTCCAAGTAATTAACTCACTCATGAAGGGAGTGGCTCTATGAAGTCTAAGTCTCCAAGAAAGCACTGGAACTGTATCTTCATAGACATATTCCAAAATAGTTCCTGAACTGAAAGGAAGAAAGATCCAAATTAGTATGCAAGATACAATAGGATCACAAGAAGGTTGGTATCAGTTACCATTGAGCAAGGTCAGGAGTAACCTAATTTCATTTGGTTACCGAGTAAGGTCGGAGAAGTATGAATTCGTATGTTCTCTAAGTTGCGGAATCTTCACCAAGCATTTAATGCATAGTGGATGACAGTTTGTCAAATTCAATACCCTAATTCCTATGGAGCATTAATGACAGTTTTAACAAAAAGCATGAAATCAAGTTCATTCTTCACCGCGAATATCAGCATATTGAGCAGAGAAATTTCTAGTGCGATCAAGCGATTCGAAGCAAAATTTTGAAGGAGAAATTTTTCTACCGAGCTACCATGGCTTCATCCAGCACCAAAGTAAAGAAAGGTTTGGAAATGTTAGTTCATGGAGAATGGAAAGCACTGAATTTCAAACTTGTGCCCGCGGTTGCAGAAACCCTAGATCCGAGTGGAGCTCAATCTCAAATTCCTCCAAAGGTACTTCTTGTAAATGACATTCGCAGTCATTTTAGAGGTACAATTCAAGAACTTGGAACCCTAGAGATAGATGTTGTTCATGATGAACTGTGTGTTGATGGTGTTCTCAAATTGGGACATAAACATTTGGAAGATAAGGGTTTAACACATATCACCCACTTGCCTTGGGGTTTCCAGATAAAATGGATAAGATATATTCTGAGCCGAGTGCATGAAGGTAAAATTTGGCTTGAGCAACTAGTGGAAATAACAAAGAAGATGATTCACTGAATCACTGGTCTTCCCATGCTTGCCAAGGCTAAATCTACAAAAACCCTAGGTCGAGTAGAGCTGGAAAAGAAAACTCTAGCTGAATGGGATGGTAGAGGCATGAGAATTAATAGCATTACCGATGTAGAACTAAAATTTGGCACATATGTAATAGCTCACAAGATATATAGTTCAAGTCGGTAGAATAGTGTTCCATGTGAAGAAATTGACCTAGCCTATAAAATTGTGAAGAACAATCTATCATTTGACCTAGCAGATCTTTTGTTGAAACAGCTCAACAAGAATATGGAGAGCATCCAAACCTCAAAGAACAATCCATGTAAGTTTGGCTCACTATTGGTTTGTTTATTTTTCTATTCTCAAAAGTTTTTCCCATCAAAAGGCACGGTAAAATGGAGAAAGGATGTGCCTATTCTTTATTAGATAAATGAGTATATTGCAAAAATGGGTGAAAATTTTACAAGCATAATGGATAACTATTTCAAATCTTTTAAGGAGAAGATGAATAATAGATTCTGGATTCCACTAAAGTTGGTGGAAGATTATAAAGATGATGTTTGTTTCATGGTTGATTGTGATAGAGTATACATTCAGGCAGTAAGGCCCAGCATTGTATGGGTGAAACATCTTCCTTATGAGGTAAACATTGATGAAACAAAGCATATAATTGAAGCCCTAGTAAATCAACCTGTTGATCCAAAGGCTCCATACTTTGGAACATATGATGAAGCTAAGATAAGAATTGAGCTAAGCATAAAACTTCCATAGGTGATTAACAAAGGCAGAAAGAGGATGGCCAAGATGCAATCTAGCACACCTCTAATGTTAACCAAGGGCATAGGTGAAGATATTGTAGAAGAAGAAGAAAAGGATAAGAGTAAAGAAGAAAAGGATGAGAATAAAGAAGAACAAGTGCCTGTGAAGAAGAAAGGAAAGGTAACTATAACCAAGGAACTCGAGCAATCCACTGCAGTATTCATAAGGAAAAGATCAAGGGGCAAGGTAGGTAAAATCAATGATGATATAGTACTCAAAAGGCCTCCTCCCTCATTTGAACAAAAGATTAAGGATTTGAGAGAAGGATCTGGAATTTCAAATTTCAAATCTCTCAAATATGAAATTAAATCAAAGGCAGAGCAGCAGGAAATAGAAGATGTTGTTATTGAGAAAATGGGAAAATGGAAGTACTCACCTGATGATATGGCTTCTCAAATTCCATGTGTTCTATTGGATAAAGTCAAGTTGAGATGGTCCAATGCAAGACAAACTGTCAAGGACATATATGCTCAAACCTTAAGACAGTTGATGCCAAGTTTGAAAGATGATGAAATAAATAAGGCATTGATAGAAAATGAGCACAAGATGACACTAAAATTCAATAGTTGTTTGATTTTGATCAAAGATATAGAGTCAGTTGTGAAGAGTGAAAATTCTACTTGGAAAAAAATCTATCATCTTCACAAACTGAGTGCTGAAACTATGATAATTAAAGATATTGAAGATGACAGTGATGAAGAAGAAGAAGAAGAAATAGTTCAGATTGATAATGTTGTGACAGAGGAAGCAGGGAAAGAAGCTACCAAGGAAGCTGAGAAGAATGTTGAGGAAGATGATCCAGTTCAGATAGTTCCAGAGGTAATTGCCTCAGTTCCCCACTCTCTAGTAAAAATTGCTACATCTAGCCCGGAGAAAAAAAATACATCAAATGTCCAATCATCACTAGCACAGCTCAATGTAACAATGATAGACATGGCTACCACTTCATCTACCGAGATTCAGCCTCCTTCTTCCACCAAGTTGCAGTCTTTTGTACCTTCTTCAAATTTGAGTTTTTCAACAGTAAGTACTTCAGATTCTACAGTTTTAAATACTTTAGTTTTTTATTTATCAAGTATTCCAATTAGCATCCCATTAGTTGAAAGTTTATCAATTTTCACTACAAGTCCTACTGTGTCTACAATAATTTCTACTACAAAGGCAATAAGTATAAAGACTCAACCAAGTATAAAATTTCTGAGTAAGAGTGTAGTAGAAGGTATAGATCTAGATGAGGAGATACAAATTCCCCAGCTAGATTTTGCAAACCTCATTGCAGATCAAATGCAAACAGTTGGTGAACTCCTCTAGAAGAAAGCAAAGCAGAAGAAACTAAAAGAAGAAAGAGATAAGGAATATAAGATCATTTAGGATGCCAAGAACATTTTGACAGAAGCTATAGGTGTTGAAGTTGATTCCTCTCAACACATTTTGTTGCAGTTGGCAGAAGCAATTAAAAAGTTTAATGATGATTCCTCTGGAATAGACAAGTTGCTTGAAAAGGCTGAGAAGAAGTTTGAAAATGAAGTGCTTGAGCACATTGCTTAGCAAATAGCTATCAATCAGGCAGGTTTATCTTCATTTTTTACTAGCATTGAGTTCTCCTATTCCAAGGTACCATCTCTTTTTGTCAAAATCTATAATGTTGCCGAGTTCTCAAAGGAGATTAAAGACAAAATAAATAAGATTGGTCAGGATCTAAAGATCAGTGCACAAAAGTTGCAACTTGAACCTAGTTCAAGCTCTACACATCAGATGACAGTCAGATTCCTATCTGATAGGCAGTCAGAGTTATTGAAAGAAGATGCAAGGATTAGACTAACATTAATAGATATTCAGAACATGATCCTTCCCATCATGGATACAATGCAAAAGCATATTGCATACTCAAAAACATTGATCCATGATAATCAGTTTTCAATTGCAGATCACATGATTGAACTCTCTATAGAAGTCCAAGTTGCACTCCATACATGTAAGATTCTACAAGAGAATTGGGATAGAACTCTAGCACTAATTAGAAAGGTCCATTCTGATTTTCTCTCATGTTTTGGTATCTCCATGTAAAATATTTGTATATACACCTTTGGCATTATTGTCAAAAAGGGGGAGAAAGTATATGAGATATGAAAGGGGGAGAAAGTATAAATAGGAAATATGAGTATGAGGTGAAATAAGATATTTGTATATATATTGTATAAGGGAGACATGAAATGTATATACAACAGTATGACAAAAATAAATTTTTTTTGACTAATCAAAACCAATGTCAGCATGATTGTGTATATAAGTTTTGGGCAATAAGTGTTTTTGTCACTAATGCCAAAGGGGGAGATTGTTGGCATTAAGTATGATTGTCATTAGTGACAACACTTATTCAGACTCTGCGTGCTTACCAAGCAGAACAGTGCTTACCAAGAAGAATAGTGCTTACCGAGCAGAACAGTGTTTACCGAGTAGAATAGTGTTTACCAAGTAGAACAGTGCTTACCGAGTAGAACAGTGCTTACCAAGCAGAACAGTGTTTACCGAGTGATGAGATGAGTAGCATTTACTGAGTGCTAGCACGGTAAATAGGGAATTCAGTCTCTACCGAGTGACACTATATCTACCAAGTCTCCATTATATACCATGTTCAAAACTACAACCGAGTGGTTAGTATGGACCATGCCTCCACTTCTACCGAGTGCATGATGATGCCGAGTATTAGAAAGTCACCGAGTTAGTTTGCAGTAACCGAGTCACTATATTTGGGCTGACTCAGTAATATTTGTGTTAGCTTGTTTAAGAGCTGACTTTGTAATTATTTTGTAATTGTTTTGGATTGATATATAAACAATTTTTTATATCATATCCAAGGTGTGAAATAGCGAAGTATGAAGAGAAGAGAAAGGCAAAGATAAGTGAATTACAAAGGGCTACAATAGTATAAGAAGTAGAAAAAATCTATCCATCACAGAAGGTGATCAATACATCAGAGAATCTCAATTAGCAAGTACAGTTGCAAGTAAGAGATCTACTGTTTCATCCTAACAGGTGAATTAGCTTAAAATCCTTTAACTGGTTAGACTTAACAATCTTTGTAAAATCTCTTAACTGAGTGCATACTTTATTGTATGTTTGTAAATCCTCTAACAAGGTGGACCTAGCAGTCCTTATTGCTCCTAATAGGGTAGATCATCAGAAGTGATCATTGTAAGCCTTAACCTGCAAAATTTATACTGCAGTATTGAAGTTTTGTGGGTATGATCCCCACCCTAGTTTTACTTTCTACTTGGAAGGTTTTTGGGTCACCAAATCTCTGTGTTCAAAGTGTTATGAATGTTTTATTCTTTCTGTTACTCATGAATGCAGTCAGATTATCAATCTAATGTTATTAAGATCTGAATTTGTTAAAAGTTTTGAAGTTACTGATTCACCCCTCCCCTCTCAGTAACCTGGATAGTCTTGACTATTTCCAACATACCCTAGATCCTGCCAAACTATCATAGAACCCAACTGATCAGTTGTCTCTCGATAATGTATGGGTTTCTCCAAATCAACCACTGTGACTCAAAATAATAGCATAGTTGTCGCTCATCCTCCCATAATTCACAGCCAAGATATGGTTTCCATATAACTACATCTATAGTATCAAATGCATGCCTCCAAAATTCCTAGTCATCACAACTTATGCTGAGACTGAATGGGTGCATATAGAAAAATGTGAGGCTTCCCTATGCCTTGAAATCTCAAGGCAATGGGTCATGTGATAGCAATATGCTCCCATGCACATACATGGAGCAATGTAACTCTAGTATATAAAGATGCACCTCTATGGTATACAACCTAGTGAAAATCATGTTACAAATGGGCCAACAAGAAAATGCCCCATGCAAAATGGGTCCCATCCTCCATCATCCTCAATAGAGTACAACCCCATCCAAGTGGAAATTCATGGGATCATCAAGCTAGATAAACCTAGACACCGATCACTCTAGCTAGTACTACAAGGAGAGGCTCATATATATCTACCATCTCCTCCCAGCTGATCTCAGCCTCGTCAATCTTGTCTTCACCAAAAACTGATATGCACTCTACCAAGTTGTCATGCCTTTCATATTGTACTCTCCTATAATCGATACTCAGAGGATACAATACACATCCTCTAATGTGACTGTCATCTCCCCTATAGGGAGATGAAAGGTACTCATCTCTGAGTGCCATCGCTCTACTAGTGTTGTTAGCATGCCTAGGTTATCCCTAATCTTGGGTGTATAGATGACATGAAACAAACCCATCGCACCTATCAATAATATGTCATTCTCTAATAGAGACGACCTCAAGTTCTGAGTAATAGGATATCTCTCTCATGACATCAGAATGTCTTTGATACCCTCCTATCATAATCAACCAAAAATTAAAATATCAAGTTTCAAACAAGATTTGATATATCTATCTATCCTATACTATCAATGAAACACATGTTTATCACATGTACAAATGGATAATTTTATTAATTATCTAATCAAGAAGGTTAACTAGCGACCATACTATGATGTTGCCTACCTTGACCAAAATCAATCTAAACACCTAACTGATAGATCATATTAGCCTCTTGATATTTAGTTTGACCTAATTGACCTCATCATTTTCCAAATTCTACCTCCTAAAATAGATGCGCAACATAAAACAATGTGTGCGTAGACTTCCCTAACCTATGTGCATATTTAACATATGCACAACTACCCCAAACAATTGCGCAACAAATTATGATAAATATGCTAAACCATATTTACGCACATTTATTTATTAAATGCATAGTCTGAAAACTCTATAAAATGCATGCACAGGTACCTCACATGAATGCATAGATTTAATAGCTTGCTGCGCAAACATGCTATTTAGATGCACATACATGCACTACAACTATGCATATATTTTCCGTGCAAGAAATTTTTTTTCCCTACCTATCCCTAGGTTTAATCTAACCTAAACATGCTACAACTCCATTCTAAAACATGCAAAAATCACAAAATCACAAAGCAGGATTAGATCACCTACTGAATCTCCTGAATTGGGAGGTCTATGGAAGCGTTTGACTCACTCAAATCGGTGATCTGGTAGTGGGAATGACATCTTCTTAGCTCTGCTCTCTTCTCTCCACAAAATCCAATCTCTCAATACCACGTGTAACAATGACCCTATAGTGGACCCTTTGACCATATATATAGCCTATGGACCCATTTTGCTTGCTATGTGGACCCTACCTATCGAAATTTTCCTATCACCTCCATTTTCACCCTCGCTTCTTCCAACTCTTTTCGTGAGATTGATCTTCAACCAAGAAAAAAAATCAATCATAATAAAATAAAATAAAATTTGTTAATCAATCTCTCAAGGGGGCATGCATAGGTCACTTGAGTCTGTGACATTGATTGGGGAAGGGGAAAAATGCTTGATTTTTCTTTGAAACAATGCAACCAACACATTATTTCAAAGATGGGCAAAATGTATACAATTAAAAATGACTTAATAAATTAATTAAATATTTATTATTTAATTAATATTGGCTTGATGAATTAATTAAATATTTATTATTTAATTAATATTTATTTTCTCTATTATTAAATAAATTATTTATTTCCTCTATTATTAAATATTGTATTTCTTTCATTCATTACTCCATTTTTGTGAACAGATTAGTGTGTGGCTATTTTCAAGCTACTAACTGGTTAAGAAAAGGTGATCCTTTGTCCCCATTTTTATTCATGTTGATGGCAGAAGTTCTTGGCTGATTTATTAAATGGCAGACTAGTTTGAAGCGTTGGCGTGGAATTTCTATTCATTCTAGCATGGAACCAATATCTCATTCACAATTTGTTGACGATGCCATTTTATTTGGGGAAGCATCTACCAACGAGGCAAAAATTATCAAAGAAGTGTTGGACATCTATGAGAAGGATTCAGGTCAGAGTATGAATAAGAATAAATCAAGGGTGTATTTTATCAATACTAGTAGGAGGAAGAGATCCATAATCTCTTCCATATTGGGATTTGAACATGGCGAATTCCCGCTTACTTATCTTAGAATTCCTCTATATGTAGGTCATCTGAATAGTAAATTTTGGGAGAAAATTTTAAATAAGTGCCGCATGAAAGCTAATTCATGGAAGAAAAAGTGGCTATCCCAAGCTGGTCGAATTCTCATGATTAAATCAGTCTTATCAACCATACCAGTTTATTATTTGGCAGTCTACCTGGCTTCCAACAAAGTAGTAGTAGCACTTAACGGTCTATTTAAGAAGTTTCTTTGGGAAGGATCAAAAGAGGATAAGAAGATTCCACTTATCAAATGAGATACAACTTGTCTGTCTAAGGAAGAAGGTGGTGCAAGGCTTCATAAAATGAATCTTCAAAATCTAGCTCTAGGAGCAAAACTGGCTTGGAAAATGTACAAGTAGCCATAGAAACCATGGTGTCAAATTATATCAGCAAAATATTTAGATTCCAAGGCTCTAGATAGGATTTTGACGGTGGCTAATGCTGCTACAGCATCGCCATTCTATAAATTTATTTGGGAAAGTTGAAGGATACTCACTGATCACCTTACATGGAAGATTGGAAATGGTAAGAGTGCCAATTTTTGGAGAGACTCCTGGAATGAAGATCTTCCTATTGAAACCTTCTTCTCTAACAAAGACTGGGTTGATTAGATGGAAGTTATAAAAGGGCTACAGATAGTGGATTACATGTTCTTTGCCTCTCCATCTGCAGCAAGAGCTAGTTGGCAAACCATAGGCTTAGCCTATTTGGCAAATAGCATTCTTCTATAGCATTTTCTTGCAAGTAGAATAGTGATTCACTCACCCTTAGAGGACTCATTGGTATGGAGTGCTTCTAAATCAGGGGATGATAAGGTTAATCTAGGGTATGAATTGCTTAGATATAGGCAAAATAGTGAATCTTGGCCATCAAAATTATGCTGGGGTAAATGGCCTTTACCGAAGGCTGGGGCCTTTCTTTGGATCACTTTGCATGGTAGGATCTTGATAGGAAGCATACTTAAATCAATTGGGATCTTAGGGCCCAATTGGTGTGTTATGTGTAAACAAGATGAAGACATAGTAGACCATCTATTATATTGGTACCCATACGTGAAGGATTATTGGGATTGGATTATGGTTAGGCTTCATTGATATACAACAAGGAGTGACATGTTAAAAGAGTTCCTCTCATCTTGGCCGATCGACAAAGCTAGATCAAAATGGGGTTTTTTATGGATAGTGTTCCCTTCTTTGTTGGTTTGGCATGTTTGGAATGAACAAAATCAAAGGATCTTCAAGGGGGAAGTTTTGGAAGTAAGCAATCTCAAAATTATGATCAGAGTAGCGATTGAGGAAGTTATCAATGCCAGATCAGTAGGATGGAAATTTGGATACCAGTCAAAATGGGATGCGAAGATGGAGTCATTGTGGATGTTTAAGCCACAAGGACACCATTTTCTAAAAGCTAAGTAGAAATTCAG
Source organism: Chamaecyparis obtusa (assembly GCA_027943335.1). Classification (NCBI taxonomy): domain Eukaryota; kingdom Viridiplantae; phylum Streptophyta; class Pinopsida; order Cupressales; family Cupressaceae; genus Chamaecyparis; species Chamaecyparis obtusa. The sequence goes on from BSBK01000609.1 coordinate 1,195,969, forward strand.
GAACCACATCAGTTGGCAGGCTCCTCTAATTGGATGGGAAAAGCTAAGCTTTGACAGAGCTAGTAGAGGTAACCCAGACAGGAGTGGCTCAGGGGTTGTCATAAGGAATTACAAAGGTGAACTACTATAGGGCTTAGCAAGAAACATGGGTGTTACCATTAATAATGTGGTAAAGATCATGGATTTGGAGGCAGGGATAGTGTGGTGTGCTAAAGCTGACATCGGGAAGTTAATTATAGAGGGAGACTCACAAATCATTTTAAACAAAGTTTTGAAAAATACCTTTCATAACTGGAGACTGGCATGCTGGTTACCAAGGATAGTGGAGACTCTGGTTAAGTTTGAGGATTTTCAATTGCAGCACATTTTTTGTGAAGGAAATAAGGTGGCAGATCACATGGCTAACTTGGGAATAGATTCAGAGATTGATATTGACTATGGTCAGCACCAGTAGATCCTGATGGGTCTACAGAATATTTTACTGACTGACAGTGGAGATCTCCCAAAGGAAGGGATTGAATAAGGATGGAGGTTTTGACAGCTTGAGATAGGGAGATGGACAATATGGCAGTGAGGAAGCAGAACGACATCAGTCGCAGGGGGAATTTTATCACTTTAAGTTCTGTAGAGACATCGGATTAGATAGAAGGGCATGTTTAGTTCCATTGGAAAAAAGAGTCACGTGGCAATATTTTATGATACATAGCTTTATCAGAGTCTTGCATATCTAGATGATAGATACACGGTGATATTCACTCAGTTTTTGTTTAGAGGAGGGACAATTGTGGGCTATTAATTAAAGTTGTATCTCTTCCTACAGGCAGATTTTTTAACATGGCAAGTCATCTAGGCATCAATTATTTCTATAACCAAGAGGAGGAGATGTCGAAATCACCAAAAGAATAGATCAAATGATTATTTAGAAAATCCAATGAGAGAGATCATGAAATTATCATGATTATAATGGGCATGGAATATTGGGTAAGAGGACACATCCATGATGGGGTATTGGTTGTAGACTTGTTTCTACCCATAGTCCAGGTCCTTGGTAACTCTTTTAGCATAATAGGCATGGTTCAAAGGATTGTCTCAGATGAAGTTTACCTAGAGGTAATAACAACATTGGAATTCATTGAACCTAAGTTGCATGATGGATGTGCCTTGGGACTTTTCTTCCTAGAAGAAAAGGGGAAAAAGACTCATGAAGAAAGTTTGGGTACTATATAAGACTGGCATAGTGAAGGAATATGATCTATCTAAATTTGAGGCTTTTCTTCAAGCTAACAAGGATATCTTCACAAAAGAGGTAGTGGAAAGGTTGAAGGCCATAGCTAGTAGTATTATGTATCTCTATCATTGATCTATTACGAGTCATTGTTCTTAGAGTTGATGCTCCATCTCCCTATGTAATGTTTTTTTTTTAGATATTAATAGAAAGGGTACTACCCCCTAGGCAGAGCTTGCTTAAAAAAAATAAAATTATTCAATTTATTTAATATATTCACTATATCCTATTCTTCTTATCCTAAGTCCTCTAAATTAGTGTTATTAAAGTGATTTAATAAATTATTCAGTTATAAAATTACTAATATGACTAATTCCCCTAGTCCATCTCATAGACCTAGTCACCTGAAAAATCACCTTGGCTAAAATAATTAATTTTTATTAATTATTAATAAGTCATTATCCTCACAAACACATGTCCTATTTTTAAGGACTATGTGGCTTCATAAGGCTTGGTCTCATGACCACATGTCTTCCTCCAAACTTGGTCAAGAAACATTCCATATTCCTAAGGAGCTTCTCAAACCACCTCAAGGAGTAAAAGATGACTCATGGGACACTTGTACCAAGAGTCCTTATGGATAAAAGGTCTTTCCCCCTTCTTCTCAATGGTCTTTGTTTGACACTTGACATATGTCTTTCCCTTCCACCTTCCCCTCTTCCTTGTCAATGTAGGAGGAACATTCTCCCTATCCCTGCTCTCACATTCCAACTACATCCCATTTTCTCTCAACCCCTTCAACTGAGTCTATCTCCACCCTAGGATTCTCCACCTTTCAATCTCCACCCTAAGATCTTTCCACCTAGACTTGAGTCCTCAAAAAAATTATAAAAGGAGCCTTCCTCTTCCTTTGAGAGCCTAATAGAATTAGTCATTTTCAAGCATCCAAGAAATCAAGTAATCAAGCAATCAAGCATCATTGTAAGCCATTTACATATCATTTCATCCATTAAGTTGCATAATATAGATTTAGGCTAGTTTGCATAGAAATCATCAAATCTCCACACTTTAAGAGCATCTTGGGCAAAGGAGCATCATTTGGAAATGTGAGAGCTCACCACTTCCAAGGAATCAAGGCTAGGAGGACAATGGAGACAAGCTATAATGGGTACAAGTGAAGGTAAAGATTTTTTTTAAGTTTATTTGGTTATTTGTATTCTTCATTGTGTTGCATTTAGATTGATTTAGTAGCTTATATTAGTTAGTATTTCATTTCTATGAGTTAGACATCTAATTTTCATACATTGAGGTATAGGATTATGGTTTTGAGACCTACCCCATGCATCATGAGATCTATTATAGATCTCCTCAGCTATTATAGCCCTTCAAATAGTGTATTGGAGATCTCCTAGAGGTACCATGCACACCCTGTCTAATATGGTGTGATTCAACCCCTTAATGAAGTGGTTGACCTATAATTTCTCTTCCTTCATGTAATCAACATATGGAAGGATCTTGAGAAACTTTCTCTCATAGCAAGCAACTATAAGTCCCCTCTAGTGAAGGTCATGGAACTCATCAATCCAACACTATTTGAAATGCTCCAACACATATCTAGCTCTAAATCTCTCTAAAAATGATTCCTATGAGAGGTTATCTATGACCAAGTGATTCTTAAACTCTTCCTACCTCCACCATATAGAAGCAGTCCCTCTCAACATGTGTACATCAAAACATTCCTTTAGTTTACTCTCATAAGTATGATGTTAGCCATTTTTTCAGTACCTTTGAGATCTAGTAAAAGTTGCCTTAGTTTGAATGTCTAGGTCTTTATTTTCCTTAGGGTTTCACAAATTCATTGTGCTTATGTCAAAAAACCCTACCCTTGGTCTCTTTTTTTCATGTTACTTTTTCCATGTCACTTAAGTCCCATTTCTAGTATGTGGTATTTGTTTTCCTCTTGTTCACTGAGTCTCGTAATGTATAGGTATTAAGTGATTTCATTTAGTGACCAGGAGACACGGTTCATAATGAAGATGACAACTTTAATTGGTTGCATGTTCTCAAAATGGTTGGCAGTTAAGGAAAGAGGTCTAGCAACTTAACGAATAAGGTTGTTCACTAGTTCTCATGATGTTAGCAGTTAAAGGGATAACCTTTAGAGATCCAATGACAAGGTTCATAATGAAGTAAGATTACCTTTGTCATGATTCAACAAGGACCATAGATGATGAACAAGATCCACAATTGGCGCTTAATCTCAAGATCTTACCGAGGTTAAGAAAAAGATCTAGCAACTTGGAGATAAAGGTTATCTCTCATTCTCCAAATGAAACTAGGGTTAAAATATATGTCTCAAGATTGCGCAAATACCTTTGTCACTTGATCACGTAATTAAACATGAGATAAGGATGGCATCTAGATAAAAGGAGATTCATTCAATCGCTAGATCACTAAATATAACTATGGTTAGTGAAAAGACTTGGAGAATGTGAGACTGGTCTTAGTTTCTCATTCTCATGATATAACCAAGGTTAAGAAAAACTTTATGAGATTGGGAGATTCACTTCATTTGCTGAGTCTTGAGATCAAATGTGATTTGAAGGAAATGTTATGAGATTGTGAAAATACTTTGGTCACTCGATCTCATGATGGAACCCTAGTTAAGACATAGGTTTAGAGATTCAAAGAATGCTTCAGTCGCTGAATCTCATGATTAGACCTGGGTAGGGTAAAAGTTTTTGAGATCATGAGATCGCCTTGAGTCACTGGATCACCAAATAAGATATGGTTAAGTTAACCAGGACATAAAGGAAAAAGGTAACTCTGATGTGGAAAAGGAAGTATGATAGGTTGGAAAAGGTATTATGCTGGCCAATCACAATGTAAGGGTTTTTATCAATTTTCAAGGTTTTAATCGATGGAATGGTAATCATGGGTCATAACCTTTTCTGAGAATTGAATGATGCCTATCAACTTCATACCTTATGGTTGGCATGGATTTGAACTTGGTTTCACATAGCAGTGAATTCTAAGGTGACTCACAAGAATATTTGTAGCAATCCTAATGATTTCCACACATTCATTGCTCAAGAATATATAGACAAGATGCTCCTATACTTACACTTATTAGTTTTTAGAAAGTGAATTGTGAAGCTAAGTTGTAGAATATCAATTTCAAGGAGATAATTTGCAGGAAAGAATATTTTTAGAGCATAAAATATGAGTCAATAAGAGGCCATTCATGCTTCATTTAGTGAGGGAATACCTGAGCAAGGTGGTGATGAGAAGGGAAAGCCGAATTATTCTGAGGAATTTATCCAATTACTTCTAGGGTCGACGCAAAATAAGAAGGTTAGTGATGAAACTTTTACTATTTCCATGGAAAATTATAGACACCCAACCACTCCCTCTATCTCAGGCTATCATATCTTCAACTATTTATATAGTAACAGGGATAAACCCATTCCAGTGTGCAATTCCTAGAAATTAGGATTGGGGAAATTGGTAGTGCCTGATGTTTTCCTAGATGTTGATTTATTGATAGAATTGTCAAGAAATTATGATCTAGTCTCCAAGTCAATTCAAAGAAGTGACAAGTCAGCCCTAGTTACCTTAGATAGGGGATCATTCATGAAAGATTTCAACCTGTTTAATTCTTCCTCGACAAAAATTGATCTAGCGAAGGAAAAAGAAAAGTATAGCAAACAAATAAAACTTGTGAAAACCTAGGTCACCCATCATATGCCAAGAACTAGTAAGTATGTAGCCCATCTCCCTAGTCATATGAAAGCCCCATATGAATTTAAGGCACTAAAATTCTACATGAAATACTTTTCCTATGGGTTATGTTGAGTCCTAGGGGTAGATGTAGATGAAGAAAGGCTTCCAGCAGACTTGCTGATGATCATCTTGGACATGCAAAGTCATCATGCCAACACTGATTATAACTACATCTAGTATGTGATTGACAGGATGCATGAGGGCCTTATTTCAATCAATGATAGTACTAAGCCATCTAAGTTCATGCATTATTCTTTGTTGATGCATTTAACTATGTTCTTTAACATTGATCATATGGATGTAAGCATGTTGAGGCCGAGGAAGGTGAACCGAGGAGAAATAAATCCAATACAATTTTGGTTAAGGGTTTGGAATTTTACATCAAATGAGAGTTATTTCAATTCTTTTTAGAATTGGATGGTGTGTCCACTCTTGAATATGATGGGCACAAATTTCACAAGGCTCCTAGTAAGGATGCTCATGCTTTTGAGGCCTAGAAAGTATGTGGAAAAATGACAAATTTATCACAATTGGGGAGATTTCTACTTGAGTGAAAATTTCACCATAATCAAAGTCTATGGATGTCCTCGGCCTTCTCATGATCTTCCCAAATATGTGTCACCAAGGATATCTCCTTTGGAGTTTATCTGGCAATTGATTTGGATAGATAAAGACATTTTGGCCCCACATAGGAAGTGGACCTTTACTCCCAGGGTGTTTAAAGTAGCACATTTTGAAATTGGAAAGAGAGCTCTACCTAAGTTTTCCCTATGGTTAAATTAATTCACAATGGATGATGTAGCATATAGATACGTAGACCCTGAGGACTTCATAAAAAATGAAAGGAGAATTCTCATCCCTAGAATTGGAGTCATTAAAGAACATGAGGGTTGTGACATGGAGGATATCATTAGAAATATCCTCAATGAAGAAGAGATTGAGAGGAGATTGGGAAAAGTCAGAGACTTGATGGACTTAGAGGCACAATTGAGAAGAGCTAAGATTCCTTGTAGTGGTTTTTTCCTTGATCTACCATACATTTCAAGGATTGATAAGATCATCTAGAACTATGACATCTTGTACAATCAATTAGAATCTCAATTGGATGCCAAGGTGAAAGCTGAAAATGGATACTCATCTTCTGAGTATGAGACTCATAGTGTGAGTTCATATGAATAGGATAGCCCACCTCAAAATGTGGGGGAGAAAATTCAAGAGTAGGAAACTGATGTACCTGAGGTAGGGGATACACATGAGCCTCCCCAAAAGAAGCAAAGAATTTAGGAGGGAGAATCTTCAAGAGAAAAAGGTGTAGGGAGAAAAGTGGACATGGTCTTTGCCTTAATACTAGGTGATATATCCTATCATCACCACTTGAGAAAAATCATAAAAGAAGGGAAGAAAATACACACATAAGAGGACATTGAGCTGCCCCTATTTTTGTGCCAAGATGAAAGGGAACTACTTCAAGAAGAGATCATGAAAGATGATGAATTCATTGAAAGTGATGAATATAGAAACTTCTTGATTTGGAGAAAGCAACACGAGATTGCTAGCCAGTGAACTGAGGGTGTAAAACCAAGCAATGAGGCCCTGTAGTCCTTAGCCTTATATGATCCAACATTAGAAACAATAATAGTTGATGAGGCTATGCAATTGGTCTGATCAAGTGGGATGCTCCTAGTTCTAGGATGGGACTTAACCTCAGCCTTTATCATTGATCAAATAAGGAGACAACCAGAGGGTGGCTTGTCATATGAAGCCCAAATTGGGGATATGACCAGTGATCTTGAAGTTTCAAAGAAAGTGACTCATTTTTCCCATTTAAATGAGGCCAAGACTGCACAACTTTCTGACAGGTATGGAAGGTTGTTTGAAGACTCCATCAAATTGGCCAAGAACAAAGAAGAAAAACTTATGAAGATAAAGGTGTTAGATGAAGAGTTGGAGTTGATGAGGAACAAACTTGAGGAAGAACCTAAGGCTATCCCTCCTATTGTGGAAGCTAAATTTTTATAGATTCTAGTGCTATAAGTACCCGAGGTGGCAACTCAGGAGTCAGAAAGGGAAAAGATAAAAGTATCCCTCAATTCCCTGACAAAAGTTTTGCAACATAGACTTGAAGTGATAAAGAGAAAGATGGAAATGGTCCATAATTAATTTGTCATGTTGAAAAAGATAAATGGGAATGTGAACAATGCTATGGCTACTTTGGAGTCATTATTTGGCATGTGGTATTGTAGGAGTGCACTTTTTGAAAACTTCAAATATTATAGCCAGATAGGACTGACATCCCATAGTCTGTTGTAGAAGTGGGAGGAAAGATTGAACTCATCGATGCTACTATGACATTCTTCTAAGGAAATGCCAGCCAGGTCAGGGCTAAGATAGAGATGTTTGGACCTAATTTCAATAAGTATTTGCCTCCTATTCATAGGGGTGATGGTGACATGATAGGGGTGGAGGAATAGAAATCAAGAATGGACCAATTAATGACAAGCCAAGAGGCTTTCCTAAATAATGATGGCACTTTGGATATTAAAAGGTTCAATAACATCCTAGATGATGTTTTTAAGGTGGAGAAAGCTTGCTCCAAGTTTTTTGCAAATGTCAAAGCTATAACTGACTCCAGATGGGATAGGTAGATGAAGATACTACAAGATTTGAACGTATACACCTAGCCCATTGAAGAAGAGGTTGCTGCATGGGATAGAAGCATAAAGCCCAAGAAGAAAAAGACTACAACTATTGATTTTGAAGCAATGGAGGAGGATTAAGAAATATCTGGTACCTGATCATTAAGCATAGGGAGAGTAGTCTTCTTGAAGAGGACAATGTAAGTTAGCCAGTTGAGGTGATCACTTTCCATGTAACAACCTATGGGACTACTTTGAACATATGCAGACAAAGGTGCCACCTTTTGAGGATATGGAATGATTAGGAAAATATTCCCCTAGTCTATATCCAATTTTATGTAATAATTTGTAATGGTTTTAATCTTCTAGTGCTTTTCCTTTCCTATCCATTTGAAGCTTGTTGTATCTTGATTCTTCCAAGATTCCAAGATGGTTAGTGAATGATATAAATAGTGAAATGTAAATTTTTGTTAAGGATGTTGAAATTTGTAATTGAATAGAATAAAATTTTTGTTCTTCAATTCTGGTTCAGACATTTTTTGCCATTGTCAATGTACTAATACTGAAAATATTAATGAAATACTCTAAGCTTTCATCTCAAATTTGTGTGTCTTCTTGTTTTAAGGCTTAAATACTTATATTTTAATTTTTAAAATAAGAATTAATATATGGTTTACAAAGTAGATTTTGGAGTTGTCTTTGAGTTCCTTCCAAGGGCGAGATAAAATCCTTAAGGATAGTTTCATAGAATTTATAGTCTTTATGAGAATCTGATGTCTGAATGTGGGAATGAGAGGGATAATTTGTAGGGCAGTTGTTCTAAATATTAGGAGTGTTGGATTTGGTTTTTCTATTGATGCATATTTTTGAGGACTCTATGCCCTAGGATAAGACACTGGTCTATTCTCTAGAAGCATTTCTTCAACATCAAATAATCTATAAATGATAAAATCTTTGAATCAAGTATGTAATATTCATACTAAGTGATATAATCAATTTTTATCATTCCTTTCAAGAAGTGAATCCATAGGTATACCCACTTGATAATTCAAGGCTCAAAGTTTAGGAGGATCATTCTTTTGATCCTTGTTAATTGGTCCTTTTCCTTGACAGATCTAGAGTGGGTTGCAAGAGTCAGTGACATTAGTTTGTCAGTTATATTATAAATCTACAAGTGGAAAGAAAAGGAGCCAAAAAAATGGTGACTCTACTAGGGATTGTATTAGCACAAAGTATTTGAACCTCTAGTCATTAGGTTTAACACATTCTTAGAGGTCTCTAGCTATTTTTTGAAGGAATATCTATTTAATGCATATTTATTTCTTCCTGAACCCCTATGTTTTCATTGTTCTGTTGAGTTTCTCTTTTAGATTCTCAAGGTTTGTTTGAAAAATTTTACCATTAAACATGGATGGTGACTCAAAGTGTAGAAATAGTGTGGTTATAAGATATAAACCTGTTAGAAATAATAAATACTGAGAGAGGGGGGTGAATCAGTATTTCACAAACTTTTTCTTTTGCCCACTTATGGATATAACAAATTACTTTAGTGCATACAAAGATTATCAAGCTGATTAACAAACATAGCAGTAAATAGAAAGAACTCATAACACATGATATGTTCTCGAGGAAACCCTGGCCAAGGGAAAACCCCAGTGGGGATGGTACCCACAAAGATCACTAATCAAAAGTATCCTGTTAGGGATATTGGACCCTGTTAAGAGTCAATTTACAATATATAGTAGATTTGTCCTGGTTAAAGGACTTTAGGCCATGTTAGAAGCCTTAACCCTGTTAGGAGTTAGATTACAAAACCTAATCACCAGCTGAGCTCACTACCCAAAAAGGTAATACAAAATGTTTATGACTGTAGTATGGTACTGCTTACAACTTTGCATCAATAGTCTTTGCTGCTATAAAAAATATACAACTATCGCAAGTTATCCTTTTCTTTCTTTTTACACATCACACACTTTTTCATTACATTTCAAATATGCCTAATATATGAGTTATTAGAGCTAATAACTTTATATGGTCGGCTTCCAAAATATTTATCCAAGAGTAAACATCTAGGATGTCATCCCTTCATAATGTTAAGTCATTATTTTGACAACAAAAAATAATCCCTTAACTCTTTCGCTAATACTATCTCCAAAACTGTTCTATCTGCAAAAATTGTCTTTGGTAAACTTTGAATAACTTCATCCGTACTACTCCAAAATTTATGTGAACTAAGATGGGGTATCCTCATACTCTGTAGAAGCTTTAGTTAACTATGCAAACAAAAATATTGCTCCAGTGGACGTTGCCAACTAAATCTTCATCGAGTGCTCTGTCAGGATCACTGTATCCATACTTAGACAATTTCTTCCTTCAACTTGCCATACTTGCATTAAAGATTTTGCGCTCTCAATAGAGATCATATGTTTCCATAATGAAAACATCTATGCATCCACATTAGCCAAATTGCAACAATCTCCCCCTTTGTCATTGGTGGCAACATATGGGAAAATTGGCTAAGTGTGCAAACAAAACTTCAAACTATTTACACAAAATTGTGGCCAAATGTTATACAAAACATATACAATATTGTACTCCATAGAATAGCTCCCCCTATGAGTATCCTTTCCTCAACATATTTTCAATTTTTTGCTATCTCTCCCCCTTTGACAACAATGACAAAGATAGGGTGTACAAAAATTTCAAAAGAAATTGATACCTTGTTATCAACTATTGCAAAGTCGGTAGGCTTGCAACATAGTCACCAAACTCTGACTTCCATGATTCAAAATCTTTCTCCCATATCTTCCTGATGGATTCAGTAACATTGAGTAGAGTACTTAATCCGTATGCTGCTATCTGACAAGCTTGTAGGGAATTAAAGCTAAACTTCTGAAAAGATGTCTTTGATGAAAGACACTGCTCAATTTGGTCTTCAACAATTGAGGTCTTGATTGAGATATGCTCTCTCAAGATGTTAATCTTGATCATCTTTCTATTCTTCTCCTCTGCTAACATTTTGATTTCATCATTTAGCTTCCTTATGTTCTTCTCTACAGAACTTATCTTTACATTTGGGCTTGTCAAGGTGTTTGTTTCAGCTGAATTGCATCTATCTTCTTATCTTCTTCAGCTGTTAGGATTTTTTATTTTGGGCATTGTATATAAAAACTCTTTCCATTCTCAAAATGTTTCCTCAAATTCTTTATGCATACATCCAAATCACCAATATCATTTTGAATATTTACACTTACATTTTGCTGCATTTCTGCTTCAAAGGCTTCCTGAACTTTTACTCTAGCAATATCCGTTAAGTTAGAAAATTCAGAGTCAAAAGAGTTTATTACTATTTTAGCTTTCTCAAGTGGATCCAATTCAAATACCTTAGTGCTGATCACAGTCTCAAGTTTCTCTGTCAAAACTCTAACTTTTCCTTCAATGTCCTTCACCTTCTTATTCTTTCCAATAATTTTATTAAGAGATGTGATGAACTCAAGCTGATCATCATCTTCAACCTCTTTTCCAAGGTCTTAAAAAATTGAACCAATTTTTCTCTTCTTACTGTCAGGTGCATTAGGGGTAGTGACCTCTGTCAAAATTTGTTTACCTTTAACTTTCTGCTCTACTAGAAATGATTCTGATACAACTGGTGCTTCCACTGCATCTGTATCCTTTTCTGATTCTATAATCTTCTCTTTCTCTTCTAAAGCCAAATTGTCAACAGTGTTTCCTAGATCATGAAATATTGCATCATCTGACTCTAGTGTCACTTTGGTTCCTTCAATGTCCATTGATTCTTTGCCAATATTGATATGTAAAGAAGATGGGACTTCTTCAATACCAACTTCCTCTGCATGCGGTTCCTCTGATTGCTTCTGTTGAGGATCTGATTCAACATGCTTTCCTACAACTATATCTACAAGAACTTGCATTACTGCTTGCTCAGTCTCTTTCTGTACTTCCTTCTTTTTGCCTTCCATTATAAGGATTGTTCTTCTCTTAGTTCTCAATAAAGTTCCAAGAGACTTCAAGAATCTTTTCAAATGGTCTTCATCCTCAACTTTATAGAACTATCTAATTACATGTTCTCGCATCTTTATGCCCTCTTCTTATACTCTTTGTTTTCTATTCAAAAGTCTATTATACAAATCTTCTAGGATCTTACCATGAATAGTGCTAAGTTTATTATCTGTCACAATCATATGTGTAATCATTGCATTTTCAAAATTCAATCTATCAAATGATCCATATAGATCATAGAATTTATTTATCTTAGTGAAGTCTCCATGCTTGAATATATCTTCATTAACTCTTTCAATTCTTGGTTTCCAAGTTTTCTTCTTGATTGAAACTTCATCATCATCTTTAATTTCTGCTACTTTTCTAGGTACAGGTGGTACAATCATTTTCTATCTCTTGTTGGGTCCTGTTGCACTCACTTTTACTCTTTTGCTAGGAATAGGAGAAAAAGATTTATCTCCTTCATCTTTTTCAGGTACTTCAACTTCTACCTTTACTGTAATAGGATCAACAGGGTCTAAACTAGATGCCTCATGTGGAATTACAAGATTTTCACTTTGCTTCAAGGCTTCTGCAGTCTTCTTAGCTATGTCAAACTCATGACTTGACATACCTGATTCTTTCAGTATTTTCATCATAGTAGATTCAACTCTCCTACTAGATTGCTTCTTTTCTTTCAAACTTATTGTAGAGTTGAAATTCTCTTCATAGGTTCCAAACCTATTTGCATGACCATCCAACTCACACTTTAACAGTCTATTTACATATCCTACTATTTCTACTTTAGATACTTCATAGCCAAGAGGGTCTATGAATTCCATTCTAGGCTCAACTACTTTAATGTAGGTGAAATCAGTGTCTACCATAAAACAAATGCCATCTTTATGCTTTTCAACTAAGGATTGAGGAATCCTTGATTTGTTCTTAACAATATTTTGAAAAGTCTTTAATACAAGCTTCACACTGTCATTGACTTTATCAATAAGGTGCTTCATGTAGACTGAGTTTATTCTTTCCATTGTGTTCACATTGTCACTCCAATCAACTGTGTAAGTAAATCTTCTCAAAATATGGAAAAACATATAGGTTATCAGAGATGAAAACCTAAACTGTGTGTACTTAGCCTTCTTAATCTTTTCTAAGTTCTCAAATAACAATTTTCAAAATTTCACATAGGTCTACTTTTTTCTTCTCAATACACATAAGATAAGCTACATGAATCATTCTTGTAGCCATGTCATCTTCCCTTGAACTACCATAGAATTTAGTTGTTAGGATCTTACAAAGGTACCTAACATCATCTTGCTTAATCTTACTTATCGCAATTCCTCTACCATTATAACTAGATCCAGTCTTGTCTAAAACAATCTTTCTCATGTTCTTTTCATTCAGTGGAATCTCTCCAACTTTTGATAATCCAGTAACATCATGAATTAGGTCGGCAGTTATATCAATAACTCTATCCTCCATCCAAAATTTCCCATTGTGGATTCTACTTAAAATGATCTTGGTACATTCCTCATCATTAAATTCATACTTCATGGAATAATTGATAATTTCATTGTTCTCTAGGTGCCCATAAGCTGGTTTAACTGACATGTCTTGATTATACAATTTCCTATAATCATCACTAAAATCTGCATCTCCCAAAGTTTCAAACTTGCAACCTAAATATCCTTTAATATTCTCAATGTGTAATACTCCGTCTGGTACGGATGATAGTGCTAGTCTATCATCAATTTCAGCTAGTTCTAATAGTTCTTTCTTAATCTTAGGTCTATTCTTATCCTTAAAATTATGAACCATAGAAATATCCATCTTATCAACTGATTAAAGATCAAAAAATACCTCAACTTTGCAAATCTAGGGTTTCGGTATGATCGTCGCTGCAAACTGCTTCCAAACTTCTTCAAATCATCCTCAACTCACTTTTTCTTCTTTCAAATATCTTTTCAATCACTTTGTAATCATGATAAATTTGATTTCGACCTTATAATACTTCACATTAACTCGATCTGACATCGCATTCATTCATTTTGCCGCTAAAACCTAAAAAAGTTGATTCTGCAAACCTGCAACCATAAAACTTTTTGCGACCTCGCAAAACATGATATTTTCTTTTGCACACTTAACCATAGCATTAGTAAAACATAAAAAACCTATATCTAACTATGCAAAACTTAACTCATTCAAATTCCTAATCTACACTAATCCTAAGTCCTAAACTATGGAAACTTACATAATTTAAGTACTTAAAGAAGGGTCAGGTAAAGATTCATCCTTACCATTAATTACATTACCTTCCTGACTACTTTCAATGCTAAATATACCTCCTTAATCTATGCCTTTATCAAATTTTACTTCATCTTTATTTCTATAGAAACCTTTCTCTTTGTTTCCTACATTTTCAATCCTTCTTGCATTGTTCCTAGGGTTAGGGTTATGATGATAACCTCCATTGTTCATTCTGCAAATGTGTGCTCAGTGTCCAAAATTGTTGCATATTTGACAAATTATTCCATTGTTCCCAAATCTCTATCCTTGCTAGTTAATCTATGACCTACAATTTCTAGCAATATGTCCTACTTTGTTGCATCTAAAACATACTACCACTTTTCTTTGATTCATTTCTTCAATAGATTTCTTATCTGCATTGTTAGTATTCCCAATCATTCTATCATAATTATTCAAAATTACTTTAGTGTTGGAAATTTGGCTAATGTGGATGCATATATGTTGTCATTATGGCAACATATGATCTCTATTAAGAGAGTAGAATCTAGAATGCAAGTATGGCAAGTTGAAGGAAGAAATTGTCTAAGTATGGATACAGTGATCCTGACAGAGCACCCGATGAAGATTTAGTTGGCGACGTCGACTGGAGCAATATTTTTTTTTGTGTAATTAAATAAAGCTTCTAAAAACTATGAGGATACCCCATCTCAGTGCACATAAATTTTGGAGCAGTACAGATGAAGTTATTAGAAGTTTACCGAAGACAATTTTTGCAGACAAAACAGTTTTGGAGACAGTATTAGCGAAAGAGTTAAGGGATTATTTTTGCTTGTCAAAATAATGACTTAACATTATGAAGGGATGACATCCTAGATGTTTACTCTTGTATAAATATTTTTGAAGCTGACCATATAAAGTTATTATCTCTAATAACTCATATATTAGGCATACTTGAAATGTAATGAAAATATATGTGATGTGTAAAAAGAAAGAAAAGGATAACTTGCGATAGTTATATATTGTGATAGTAGAAAAGGATATTGATGGGAAGTTGTTAAAAATACCATACTATAGTCAAAAACATTTTGTATTACCTATTTGGGTAGTAAGCTCAGCTGGTGATCAAGTTTTGTAATCTAACTCCTAACAGGGTTAAGGCTTCTAACAAGGCCTAAAGTCCTTTAACCAGGACAGATCTACTATATATTGTAAATTGACTCCTAACAGGGTCCAATATCCCTAACAGGATACTTTTGATTAGTGATCTTTGTGGGTACCATCCCCACTAGTGTTTTCCCTTGGTGAGGGTTTCCTTGAGAACATATCATGTGTTATGAGTTCTTTCTATTTATTGCTATGTTTGTTAATCAGCTTGATAATCTTTGTATGCACTAAAGTAATATGTTATATCCATAAGTGGGAAAAAGAAAAATTTTGTGAAATACTGATTCACCCCCCCCCCCCCCTCTCAGTATTTCCTATTTCTAACAATTGGTATCAGAGCACAGTTACTTGGAGAAGGAACATTCAAGGAAAGCTTAGCAGCTTGAGTAAGAGCTCTATGGATATGGATCAGCTTCAGAAGAATCTTGAGGAAGCTCTTGAATAGATTGATATGCTTACTGATGAAAGAAACTCCTTAAGAAGAAAATATGAAGATGCAAAGAATGCTATTGAAAAATTAAAAGGTAAGATTGAAGATCTGAAATCTGAAAAGAAATTTGATATGCTTGTTGAAGATTGTGATGAATTAGAAAAAGAAAATGAGATCCTTAAGCATGAGCTGAAGATAGTAAATTTGAAGCTTAGTATGAAAGATGGAAATTTGAGATCTGATAATGAAAAATTGAAAATTGAGAATGAAGATCTGAGATCAAGACTTGAAAAGGAAACATCCGAATTTGAAAAAGTAAAAGTGCGGTATGTGGAACTTGAGAAGTATAATAAAATTGTGAAAGGTGAATTAACTCAATCTAAACAACAACTTGAAAGGCTATATTCAAATAGTGATAAGACTGAAAAAAAAATTTCTTTTGAAGAACCATTCTTTGATAGGACTCTATTTGGATTTAGTATGTTTAGAACAATCCATCAAAGTAAGAAGCCAGATCTGAAGATATCTGAAAGTGTGGAGGAAATGAAGCTAGATGAGAACACATTGGAAGATCCACCTAAAGAAGAACCACCTAGAGAGAAAGAAGAATCAAAGCAAGAAGAATCAAAATAGGAAGAATCATCTAAAGGTATGCAAAGAGAATTCAAAGGTAGATGTTTTGCTTGTAATACTATTGGGCACATGAAGAGAGATTGCACAGGTAAGCAATTTAAACCTCTTAATGGACATTGTTATAATTGTCATGGTTTTGGACATAGAGATAATGAATGTAGAAGACCTAATGTAATTCTCAATAATTATGACAGAATGATTGGGAATACTAACAATGCAGATAAGAAATCTATTGAAGAAATGAATCAAAGAAAAGTGGTAGTATGTTTTAGATGCAACAAAGTAGGACATATTGCTAGAAATTGGAGGTCACAGATTAACTAGCAAGGATAGAGATTTGGAAACAATGGAATCATTTGTCATATATGCAACAAGTTTGGACACTCAGTAAGAGTTTGCAGAATGAACAATGGAGGTTATCATCATAACCCTAACCCTAGGAACAATGCAAGAAGGAATGAAAATGCAGGAAACAAAGAGAAAGGTTGCTATAGCAATAAAGATGAAGTAAAATTTGATAAAGGCACAGA
Organism: Chamaecyparis obtusa; assembly: GCA_027943335.1. NCBI lineage: Eukaryota > Viridiplantae > Streptophyta > Pinopsida > Cupressales > Cupressaceae > Chamaecyparis > Chamaecyparis obtusa. The sequence goes on from BSBK01000609.1 coordinate 1,212,625, forward strand.
TCAAGGAGGTATATTCAGCACTAAAAGTAGTTAGGAAGGTAAAATAACTAATGGTAAGGATGAATCTTTACCTGACCCTTCTTTAAGTACTTAAATTATGTAAGTTTATGTAGTTTAGGACTTAGAATTAGTGTAGATTAGGAATTTGAATGAGTTAAGTTTTGCATAGTTAGATATAGGTTTTCTATGTTGCACTAATGCTATGGTTAAGTGTGCAAAAGAAAATATCATGTTTTGTGAGGTCGCAAAATTTTTTATGGTTGCAAGTTTGCAGAATAAACTTTTTGAGGTTTTAGTGGCAAAATGAAGGAATGCGATGTCAGATCGAGTTAATGTGAAGTGTTATAAGGTTGAAATTGAAGTTATCATGATTACAAAGAAATTGAAAAGAGATTTGAAAGAAGAAAAAGTGAGTTGAGGATGATTTGAAGAAGTTTGGAAGCAGTTTTCAGTGATGATCATACCGAAACCCTAGATTTGCAAAGTTGAGGTATTTTTTTGATCTTTAATCAGTTGATAAGATGGATATTTCTATGGTTCATAATGTTAAGGATAAGAATAGACCTAAGATTAAGAAAGAACTAGTAGAACCAGCTGAAATTGATGATAGACTAGCACTATCATCCGTACCAGACGGAGTATTACACATTGAGAATGTTAATGGATATTTAGGTTGCAAGTTTGAAACTTTGGGAGATGCAGATTTTAGTGATGATTACAAGAAATTGTATAATCAAGACATGTAGGTTAAACCAACTTATGGGCACCTAGAGAACAATGAAATTATCGATTATTCCATGAAGTATGAATTTAATGATGAGGAATGTACCAAGATCATTTTAAGTAGAATCCATAATGGGAAATTCTAGATGGAGGATAGAGTTATTGATATAACTCCTGACCTAATTCATGATGTTACTGGATTATCAAAAGTTGGAGAGATTCCACTAAATGAAAAGAACATGAGAAAGATTGTTGTAGACAACACTGGATCTAGTTATAATGGTAGAGGAATTGTGATAACTAAGATTAAGCAAGATGATGTTAGGTACCTTTGCAAGATCCTAACAACTAAATTCTTTGGTAGTTCAAGGGAAGATGACATGGCCGTAGGAATGGTTCATGTAGCTTATCTTATGTGTATTGAGAAGAAACAAGTAGACCTATGTGAAATTCTGAAAATTCAGTTATTTGAGAACTTAGAAAAGATTAAGAAGGCTAAGTACACACAATTTAGGTTTTCATCTCTGATAACCTATATGTTTTTTCCATATTTTGAGAAGATTTCCTTGCACAGTTGATTGGAGTGACAATGTGAACACAATGGAAAGAATAAACTCAATCTACATGAAGCACCTAATTGGTAAAGTCAATGACAGTGTGAAGCTTGTATTGAAGACTTTTCAGAATATTGTTAAGAACAAATCAAGGATTCCTCAATCCTTAGTTGAAAAGCATAAAGATGACATTTGTTTTATGGTAGACACTAATTTCACCTACATTGAAGCAGTTGAGCCTAGAATGGAATTCATAGACCCTCTTGGCTATGAAGTATCTGAAGCAGAAATAGTAGGATATGTGAATAGACTGTTAAAGTGTGAGTTGGATGGTCATGCAAATAGGTTTGGAACCTATGAAGAGAATTTCAACTTTGGAATAAGTTTGAGAGAAAAGAAGAAATATAGTAGGAGAGTTGAATCTACTATGAAGAAAATACTGAAAGAATCAGGTATGTCAAGTCATGAGTTTGACATAGCTAAGAAGACTGCAGAAGCCTTGAAGCAAAGTGAAAATCTTGTAATTCCACCTATGGCATCTAGTGCAGACCCTATTGATCCTATTGCAGTAAAGGTAAAAGTTGAAGTACCTGAAAAAGATCAAGGAGATAAATCTTTTTCTCCTATTCCTAGCAAAAGAGTAAAAGTGAGTGCAACAGGACCCGGTAAGAGATAGAAAGTGATTGGACCACATGTACCTTGAAATGTAGTAGTAATTAAAGATGATGATGAAGTTTCAATCAAGAAGAAAACTTGGAAACCAAGAATTGAAAGAGTTAATGAAGATATATTGAAGCATGGAGACTTCACTAAGTTAAATAAATTCTATGATCTATATGGATCATTTGAAAGATTGAATTTTGAAAATGTAATGATTACACATATGATTGTGACAGATAAGAAACTTAGCACTATTCATGGTAAGATCCCAGAAGATTTGTATAACAGACTTGTGAGTAGAAAATAGAGAGCACAAGAAGAGGACATAAAGATGAGAGAACATGTAATCAGACAGTTCTGTGAAGTTAAGGATGAAGATCATTTGAAGAAATTCTTGAAGCCTCTTGGAACTTTATTGAGAACTAAGAGAAGAACAATCCTTATAATGGGAGGCAAAAAGGAGGAAGTACAGAAACAGACTGAGCAAGAAGTAATGCAAGTTCTTGTAGATATAGTTACAGGAAAGCATGTTGAATCAGATCCTCAACACAAGCAATCAGAGGAACCACATGCAGAGGAAGTTGGTATTGAAGAAGTCCCATCTTCTTCACATATCAATATTGGCAAAGAATTAATGGACATTGAAGGAACCAAAGTGACACTAGAGTCAGATGATGTAGTATTTCATGATCTAGGAAACATTGTTGACAATTTGGCTTTAGAAGAGCAAGAGAAGATTACAGAATTAGAAAAGGATACAGAGGTAGTGGAAGCACCAGCTATATCAGAATCAGTTCCAGCAGAGCAGACAGTTAAAGGTAAAAAAATTTTGACAGAGGTCACTACCCCTAGTGCACCTGACAGTAAGAAGAGACAAATTGGTTCAATTTTTGAAGATCTTGGAAAAGAGGTTAAAGATGATGATCAGCTTGAGTTCATCACATCTCTTAATAAAATTATTGGAAAGAATAAGAAGGTGAAGGACCTTGAAGGCAAAGTTAGAGTTTTGACAGAGAAACTTGAGAGTGTGATCAGCACTAAGGTATTTGAATCGGATCCACTTGAGAAAGCTAAAATAGTAATAAACTCTTTTGACTCTAAATTTTCTAACTTAAAGGATATTGCTAGAATAAAAGTTTAGGAAGCCTTTGAAGCAGAAATGCAACAAAATTTAAGTGTAAATATTCAAAATGATATTGGTAATTTGGATGTATGCATAAAGAATTTGAGGAAACATTTTGAGACTGGAAAGAATTTGTATATACAATGCACAAAATTAGAAATCCTAACAGCTGAAGAAGATAAGAAGATCAGAGAGAAGATAGATGCAATTACAGTAGAAACAAACACCTTGACAAGCCCAAATGTAAAGATAAGTTCTGTAGAGAAGAACATAAGGAAGTTAAATGATGAAATCAGAATGTTAGCAGAGGAGAAGAACATAAAGATGATCAAGATTAAAATCTTTAGAGAGCATATCTTAATCAAGACCTCAATTGTTGAAGACCAAATTGAGCAGTGTCTTTCAGCAAAGACATCTTTTCAGAAGTTTAGCTTTAATTCCCTGCAAGCTTGTTAGACAGCAGCATATGGATTGAGTACTCCACTCAATGTTGTTGAATCCATCAGGAAGATATGGGAGAAAGATTTTGAATCATGGAAGTCAGAGTTTGGTGACTGTGTTGCAAGCCTACTAGCTTTGCAATAGCTGATAACAAGGTATCAAGTTTTTTTTAAAAAATTTTTGTACACCCTATCTTTGTCATTGTTGTCAAAGGGGGAGAGATAGCAGAAAATTGATAATATGTTGAGGAAGGATACTCATAGGGGGAGCTATTCTATAAAACACAATATTGTATATGTGTTGTATAACATTTGGCCATAATTTTGTGTAAATAGTTTGAAGTTTTGTTTGCACACTTAGCCAATTTTCCCATATGTTGCCACCAATGACAAAGGGGGAGATTGTTGGAAATTTGGCTAATGTGGATGCATAGATGTTGTCATTATGGCAACATATGATCTCTATTGAGAGTGCAAAATCTAGAATGCAAGTATGGCAAGTTGAAGGAAGAAATTGTCTAAGTATGGATACACTGATCCTAACAGAGCACCCGGTGAAGATTTAGTTGGCGACGTCCACTAGAGCAATAATTTGTTTGCACAATTAACTAAATATTCTACAGAGTATGAGGATACCCCATCTCAGTGCACATAAAGTTTGGAGCAGTACGGACGAAGTTATTCAAAGTTTACCTAAGACAGTTTTTGCAGACAGAATAGTTTTGGAGACAGTATTAGCGAAAGAGTTAAGGGATTATTTTTTCTTGTCAAAATAATGACTTAACATTATGAAGAGATGAAATCCTAGATGATTACTCTTGGATAAATATTTTGGAAGACAACCATATAAAGTTATTATCTCTAATAACTCATATATTAGGCATACTTGAAATGTAATGAAAATATATGTGATGTGTAAAAAGAAAGAAAAAGATAACTTGTGATAGTTATATATTGTGGTAGAAGAAAAGGCTATTGATGCAAAGTTGTAAATGGTACCATACTATAGTCAGAAACATTTTTTATTACCTGTTTGGGCAGTGAGCTCAGCTGGTGATCAGGTTTTGTAATCTAACTCCTAACAGGGTTAAGGCTTCTAACAAGGCCTAAAGTCCTTTAACCAGGATAGATCTACTATATATTGTAAATTGACTCCTAACAGGGTCCAATATCCCTAACAGGATACTTTTGATTAGTGATCTTTGTGGGTACCATCCCCACCGGGGTTTTCCCTTGGCCAAGGTTTCCTCGAGAACATATCATGTGTTATGAGTTCTTTCTATTTACTGCTATGTTTGTTAATCAACTTGATAATCTTTGTATGCACTAAAGTAATCTGTTATATCCATAAGTGGGAAAAAGAAAAAGTTTGTGAAATACTGATTCACCCCCCCCCTCTTAGTATTTGCTATTGCTAAAATTTAGGTCTTCTACATTCGTTAGCTCTATGTCCAAAACTATGACAATTGTAACAATGTCCATTAAGAGGTTTAAATTACTTACCTGTGCAATCTCTCTTCATGTGCCCAATAGTATTACAAGCAAAACATCTACCTTTGAATTCTCTTTGCATACCTTTAGATGATTCTTCCTATTTTGATTCTTCTTGCTTTGATTCTTCTTTCTCTCTAGGTGGTTCTTCTTTAGGTGGATCTTCCAATGTGTTCTTATCTAGCTTCATTTCCTCCACACTTTCAGATGTCTTCGGATCTGGCTTCTTACTTTCATGGTTTGTTCTAAACATACTAAATCCAAATCCAGTCCTATCAAAGAATGGTTCTTCAAAAGAAATTCATTTTTCAATCTTATCACTATTTGAATAGAGCCTTTCAAGTTGTTGTTTAGATTGAGTTAATTCACCTTTCACAATTTTATTATACTTCTCAAGTTCCACATACTGCACTTTTACTTTTTCAGATTCAGATGTTTCCTTTTCAAGTCTTGATCTCAGATCTTCATTCTCAATTTTCAATTTTTCATTATCAGATCTCAAATTTCCATCTTTCATACTAGGCTTCAAATTTACTATCTTCATTTCATTCTTAAGGATCTCATTTTCTTTTTCTAATTCATCACAATCTTCAACAAGCATATCATATTTCTTTTCAGATTTCAGATCTTCAATCTTACCTTTTAATTTGTGAATAGCATTCTTTGCATCTTCATATTTTCTTCTTAAGGAGTTTCTTTCATTAGTAAGCATATCAATCTATTCAAGAGCTTCTTCAAGATTCTTCTGAAGTTGATCCATATCCATAGAGATCTTACTCAAGCTGCTAAGCTTTCCCTAAATGTTCCTTCTCTGAGTAACTGTGCTCTGATACCAATTGTTAGAAATAGGAAATACTAAGAGGGGGGGGGGTGAATCAGTATTTCACAAACTTTTTCTTTTGCCCACTTATGGATATAATAGATTAGTTTAGTGCATACAAAGATTATCAAGCTGATTAACAAATATAACAGTAAATAGAAAGAACTCATAACACATGATATGTTCTCAAGGAAACCCTGGCCAAGGGAAAACCCCGATCGGGATGGTACCCACAAAGATCACTAATCAAAAGTATCTTGTTAGGGATATTGGACCTTGTTAAGAGTCAATTTACAATATATAGTAGATTTGTCCTGGTTAAAGGACTTTAGGCCTTGTTAGAAGCCTTAACCCTGTTAGTAGTTAGATTACAAAACCTAATCACCATCTGAGCTCACTACCCAAATAGGTAATACAAAATGTTTCTGATTGTAGTATGGTACTGCTTACAACTTCACATCAATAGCCTTTTCTGCTATCACAATATACAACTATCGCAAGTTATCCTTTTCTTTCTTTTTACACATCACACACTTTTTCATTACATTTCAAGTATGCCTAATATATGAGTTATTAGAGCTAATAACTTTATATGTTCGGCTTCCAAAATATTTATCCAAGAGTAAAAATCTAGGATGTCATCCCTTCATAATGTTAAGTCATTATTTTGACAAGCAAAAATAATCCCTTAACTCTTTCGCTAATACTGTCTCCAAAACTGTTCTGTCTGCAAAAACTGTCTTTGGTAAACTTTGAATAACTTCGTCTGTACTGCTCCAAACTTTATGCACACTAAGATGGGGTATCCTCAAACTCTTTAGAAGCTTCAGTTAACTGTGCAAACAAAAATGTTTCTCCAGTGGACGTCGCCAACTAAATCTTCATCGGGTGCTCTGTTAGGATCACTGTATCCATACTTAGACAATTTCTTCCTTCAACTTGCCATACTTGCATTCCATATTCTGTTCCCTCAATTTCTTCCTTCAACTTACCATACTTGCATTCCATATTCTGTTCTCTCAATAGAGATCATATGTTTCCATAATGACAACATCTATGCATCCACATTAGCCAAATTTCCAACAAAACCATGGATAAAAGAAAGAATACAAGGGATTTTGGTAAGAAACATCCCGAGATTAATCTAGAAGCTTTACCTTGTTCAAGAAAGAAAAGTTGGCTTAGAAAAGGTGGAGAGTCCACCAGTGCACCTATAAGGGAACAAGGTAATGTTTTTGAAGATGGGGTAATACATACATCTTCAAATGAGGAGGGATCATAGTACAAGAGTTCAAAGTATGATAGTGGTCTCTCTGGAGATAATTCTTATGATAACCTAGAAGTGTTGTTTCAGGATAAAATTGCACTCCCTACCAATCAAAATAGAAAAGGTAGGATGTAAGAAGTATGTGCCTAATTGAATAGTGGTAATTTGGAATCACCAATATTTTTGTATGTGTGCGGGGAAAATGTAAGATTCACTCCTAAATCCAAATTCCCAAAAGAGAGATCTAATTTGATCAACCAAGAGGTTAATAGACAATCGAATCAATCTATGAAGAATATGAAAGAAAGAATAAATCCTACACTTCCCTATAGTTGGATTAAGCTTGAAATCTGAAATAATTGAAGTGCAAATACTAACCTTGAATTAGGGCAGATCTGAAAATGTTGAATTCTGGCTTCTGTATGAACTTTTTGAAGATTCTATCACTTGTTCTGGACTGGAAATGCCGAGGTGGACAAAACCCAAAAATATTTTCTCCATATTCACACATGTCAACTTTGACCTTTTATAAGGTCAAAGACCACATTATTTATTTGAAGTCTGATTCTGATTCTATTCACAGATCCTAAAAGATTGCCAAAAAGGGTATCCAAATTCTCTCTCAGATCCAAGATTCCACACCTGTGCCTACAAGGAAAATGGGTTTTTTTTGTTTTTTTTTGGGGGGGAGGAGGGGGGGTTTGCCTTGGTCAAACCCCAGTTTGGAATCAACCTTAATATTGAAATTGAAATAGGAGAATGCTAGCAAGTAGTAGAAATGAATCTAACAATGAAGCTATGCAATTCAATAGATATGCTAATGTATTTGGAATGTAATCAAATATATTGATATGAAAGCTTGAACATAACATTATCAAACCTCCATAATTGTATGCTTGAAATCCACCTTGAGGAAACAATGATATGGATCTTGAAGATGAACAAAGGATCTTGAAGGAAGATCACACCACCATGGTGGCTAGATCTAGGGTTTAAATGAGAGATCTTGAATGCTTGAGCCAAATCCCTTCAATAGCTTGAATGCTTGAATCCTTGATCTTCAATGGAGAACTTGGATGAAGAAGAAGACTTGAATACTTGAATGAATGCTTGCTTGATCACCTTGAGAACTTGAGAGCTTGAGCATGAAAACTTGATGTTTGAGTGATGTGAAAATGAGAGAGGAAGGCCTCCTTTTGTAGTGATCTAGGGCACACTCCTCTAGATGGGCCACCTTGAATAATTAAATCCCAATTAGGTCCTCACCTTTAGAAAATATACCTTGATTAAATACCATTAAAGGATTTACCATTTTGGAGCTTGAAACAGTCGACCCGGAAGCAGGAAATAATTATCCCAAAAGATAAATTATAGACAAAAGAAACTATGAAATCCTAGCAAGAAGAGGTCAAGGTCAAGGTTGACCCTGACCTAGTTAGGGTCAAGGTTGACCTTGACCTAGTCAGGGTCAAGGTTGACTTTGACCTCAAACCCTAACTTTGCCAGATTCTGCAACAGGAGTTCCAGGGGTGCCAGAAACTTGGAAATTGATATCTAAACAAGACCCAGTGTCAGGAATAGATAGAAAATCCTTTTTTTGATGTGATGATGGACTAGGAGGTCTCATTTCTGAATCCTACCTAGAAAATGGAGTCATGGAAGGAGGAAAATTAGGAAATTCCTTAAGACATTAACCCTAATTTCACCTAGAATGTAGAAATTGAGTGCGGAGAAGAAGTGAAAGATAAGGGAGAATGAAAAGATGCCAATCATGACCCTAAACCACTTATGCAAAGGGCTAAACACTCTTAACATGGAAGTGCTTCCATTTTAAGATGATACATTAAGCCCCCACTTTGGCAAGAGTATGGATTCAATGCAAACTCTTGGTAAAGGAGAAGCGAGAAGAGATCCCAGTGGATTCAAAATGAGATAAAATAACACTTAGTTAAAGACACAAGCCTCTAGACCAAGGCTTCTAACTCAACATACATACGTGAGAGTATATAAAAGAACAAGTGTTAGTACAAAATAACCCAAATCAATTAGCATAAGAAACATTGCTAAGAAATATTTCTCATACCAATATCATATTTGGAAAGCTATCATAACAGCATAAATGATTACATAAGAAAGAAAAGAGAAACACTATAGACAACATAGCTTCATGATCTAGTCCTACTAGCATGAAAGAGAAAAGAGAGAAAAGAGAAAGTGATTACCTCCCCTGGTAAGATGCCTACCTTATCGTGAATCACCCTAGAGGGAGAGCCCAACAAGTTCACCCATAAACTATGCTTGCAATTGTAATGCATCTTCTAACAGCTTTTGGAATGCCCATAGATCCACCTTCTTGTATCACTATGAATATGAAATGTGTGTCTTCTCAAGATTTAGCAACTTATGTGCATTACCTTCGAAAGATTTAGCATATAGGTGCATGTCTTTTTAGGATTTAGCAACTTATGTGCATTACCTTCCAAGATTTAGCATATTTGAAATTGGAAATGCGTGTCCCTTTAGGATTTAGCAACTTATGTGTGTTACCTTCAAAGGATTTAGCATATTGAAACATTTGAAAAATGCATGTCTCCTCAGGATTTAGCAACTTATGTGCATTACGTTTGGAAGATTTAGCATATGGATGCATGTCTTTTCAGGATTTAGCAACTTATGTGCTTTACCTTCCTAGATTTAGCATATAAAAATAAAAAGCTATAGTACAAGGGAGACCCTATATATGCCCCCCTCCTTAATATGGAAAAAACATACTATTTTGACATGTTAAGGAAAGAAAAGAACAAGGATAAATCAACCATGGAAACCCAATGTCAAACAACAAAATAGGTTGTAATCAAGGAAAAAGATGCTCAATGTAAACCAAACTTTTCATGTATGATTGGATATCACATAATAGATAAATACTACTTACCCAAGGAAAGAGGTGAATCCCTAGAAAAGAAGAGAATACTGGATGAAATAAAAATGCATAGATTTGAATAAGATAGAAAGTCATACCAAACCTCCAAGGATAAAGTACTTCTACCAAACTCACAACCTATATTTGTGACTCCATGTGTGAATGTTTGAAGATAGACAAGAAGGATAAGGCATCTTTTCCCCCCAAGTGTAGGAACAAAGATGGAAGAGGATACCTACTTCACAAAGCAAGGAGATATCCTATTTACAACAATGTATAATATATCCTTAGCAAGAGATATTGACCCCTACATCCAAGTGTATAAATAATCATGAAAAGGATATCTCACTTATGCAAAAGGATCCTCAAGGAAAGAGATCTTATCACCAAGACCTCTACTAAAGAAGAGTGCATTTAGATAAGATATCATTTTTCAAAAGGAAGGAACAAAGATTCAATCATCAAGCCCACGGTGAAGAAGAGAAAGAGGAATCTTTGGAATGAGGGAAACAAATCTAACACTAAAGCAAGGGTGAGAGTTTATAAAGAACATAATTTGCAACATAGAGAAGAAGTGACAACCTAGGACAACAACTTCTCATATAAGAAGGTTATCCATAGTCAAAATATCTATCAATATGATGAAATAATATTGCAATATAAACAAATACCATTAAGCTAAGGAAAGAAGTTCCCTTAGAAAAATAGAAGGAAGAACCTTGCCCCCCCAAGAAAGACAAGGGATATTTTTAAAAAACACATGTCTTAGAAAAGATTTCCTAAGAAGAAAATATAATTCCTAAGAATGGATAAAAACATCATGGAAGATTATGGAAGAAGGAAACATAAAGAATACCAATTAAATCTTAATAAAAGGACCTAATGGATCTTAAAAGACTGGATAAAATTATGCCTGTTGCCCCCCAGTCATGAGACAAGAGGATAGGAACATTTACTCTAGCTCTAATGGAGGGGAATCCCCTATATCAAAATTATGAAGAAGTTGTAAGATGGCCTGAGAAAAAGGTATAATACCGCGCGCAACCCTATCCCTAACATATAATTTGAAGTTGTTACAATCGGCAAGAAAATGAGTATTACGATAGTGGAAAGGACATTTAAATTTATACAAAGCATCAATAGGTATAGGTCTAAATCTTTCCTTCTTAGAATTCATTAGCTCCACATATACTGTTTTAGCAATTTCTTGATGAGTGTTAGGATTATCCATTAGAGATGTAGAGAGATGAGCATTAAGGGGAGGATGAAGATCTACACCTCTTAACTTGACTTCAGATTTAGAAGTTCCAACACCACACATATCTGGTTTAGGAGGTATATTAATGGGAAATTTAATACCATGTTCATTAAATCCTAACCCTAAACCTTTATAGCCTTGTTTATTCACCATATTATATCCAGTAGTGTACATATCATGCAAAGCTTCTACAGGAGGTGATTGTTTATCATGTTCATGAGTAAAGGTTGTATAAGGTGGGATAATAGGTTTGGAAGAAGTTTCTTTATCCTTTCCTTTAAGATCATCATGATTAGGAGGAGAAGGTAAATCAAAGAAATCTTGCACATCCGCATCTTGCACTATAGCTTGAATCCCATCATAAGTATAGGAAGATGGAGAATCAGGTATTAGAATAGGAAGATTAGGATGAGGAGTAGGATGAAGATTAGGAAGATTAGGAGATGGTGTATCATCTACCAAATTCTTCACATAATCTAAATGATGAATAAGGCTACCACATAAATCCCTAAGAACAGTTTTAAATGTAGGTAGACTAGTATCAGTCAACTTCACAAAGCATAAGCAAGAGCAAAGTGAAGGGTCATCAATGTTATGAAATGAATAATACCCTCATAAACATCATATGCATTATAAATAGATGCTAGAAGAAGAGTAATAACAAACATGATTATGCACCAAAACATCTTAACAATCTTCATGATAAATACAAATGCAAGAAATATGTTTTTAGATTTTATTCAATATATAGATGTTTTTGAATTTTTGAAGTATAGATGCAAGAGCAAAATGTAAATCTAACACCAAAAAGAAAGAGAGTAAGCTAGTCGGGTTCATCAAAATGAATAGTTGTAATTTGGAATCACCACTATTTGTGTATGTGTGTGGGGAAAATGTAAGATTCACTCCTAAATCCAAATTCCCAAAAGAGAGATCCAATTTGATCAACCAAGAGGTTAATACACAATCGAATCAATCTATGAAGAATATGAAAGAAAGAATAAATCCTATACATCCCTATAGTTGGATTAAGCTTGAAATCTAAAATAATTGAAGTGCAAATAGTAACCTTGAATTAGGGCAGATCTGGAAAGTGCTGAATTCTAGCTTATGTATGAACTTTTTGAAGATTCTATCACTTGTTTTGGACTGGAAATGCCGAGGCAAACAAACCCCAGAAATCTTTTCTCCAAATTCACATAGGTTGACTTTGACCTTTTAAAAGGTCAAAGACCACATTATTTATTTGAAGTTTGATTATGATTCTTTTTGCAAATCCTAAAAGATTTCTGAAAAGGGTATCCAAATTCACTCTCAAATCTGAGATTCCACACCTGTTCCTACAAGAAAAATGGTTTTGTTGTTTTTTTTGGGGGGGTGTTTGCCTTGGTCAAACCCCAATTTGGAATCAACCTTAATATTGAAATTGAAATAGGAGAATGCTAGCAAGTAGTAGAAATGAATCCAACAATGAAGCTATGCAATTCAATAGATATGCTAATGTATTTGGAATGTAATCAAATATATTGATATGAAAGCTTGAACATAACATTATCAAACCTCCATAATTGTATGCTTGAAATCCACCTTGAGGAAACAATGATATGGATCTTGAAGATGAACAAAGGAGCTTGAAGGAAGATCACACCACCATGGTGGCTAGATCTAGGGTTTGAATGATAGATCTTGAATGCTTGAGACAAATCCCTTCAATAGCTTGAATGCTTGAATCCTTGATCTTCAATGGAGAACTTGGATGAAGAAGAAGACTTGAATACTTGAATGAATGCTTGCTTGATCACCTTGAGAACTTGAGAGCTTGAGCATGAAAACTTGATGTTTGAGTGATGTGAAAATGAGAGAGGAAGGCCTCCTTTTATAGTGATCTAGGGCACACTCCTCTAGATGGGCCACCTTGAATAATTAAATCCCAATTAGGTCCTCACCTTTAGAAAATATACCTTGATTAAATACCATTAAAGGATTTACCATTTTGGAGCCCGAAACAGCCGACCCGGAAGTGGGAAATAATTATCCCGAAAGATAAATTATCGATAAATGAAACTATGAAATCCTAGCAGGAAGAGGTCAAGGTTGAGATTGACCCTAACCTAGTTAGGGTTGAGGTTGACCTTGATGTAGTCAAGGTCAAGGTTGACTTTGACCTCAAACCCTAACTTTGCCAGATTCTACAACAGGAGTTCTAGGGGTGCCAGAAACTTGGAAATTGATATCTGAACAAGACCCAGTGTCAGGAACAAATAGAAAATCCTTTGTTTGATGTGATGATGGACTAGGAGGTCTCATTTTTTAATCCTACCTAGAAAATGGAGTCATGGAAGGAGGAAAATTAGGAAATTTCTTAAGACCTTAACCCTAATTTCACCTAGAATGTAGAAATCGAGTGCCGAGAAAAAGTGGAAGACAAGGGAGAATGCAAAGATGCCAATCATGACCCTAAACCACTTACTTAGAGGGATAAATTCTCTTAACATGGAAGTTCTTCCATTTTAAGATGATATACTAATATGCATCATAACTGACTTAATCTAGAAAGACAATTATTGGATCCAAGGAGGGTCCACTTTCCATATCAACAAATCACTGATATGGATGTGTCATCAAGCTCTAAAGATATTATGGAAGACCCTACTAGTTTGGGTACTCTAAGATTACAATTAGCAGAGTAAGATGAAATTTACAAGAGGCTACAAATAGAGAGAGAGAGGATGAGACCATAAGTGCATTAATGGAGAGAGAATCTCTTCTTAGAAAAATTAATGAATTAAAGGAAACAAACAAACTATTTTCTTCTGCTCCTAAATCTTTCCAGGCTGATATTTTTGGTGATGTTCATGTTCTAAGAAATGAGAGAGAACAACTATTGTAGGACTAGGAGTTTGAACAAGAAGGCCCTATGATTAGACAAGTTCAGGATTATGTTCCTCAACCTAAGGAACAAAACACAATAGAAAACACTAAGCCTACTTCTGTGACAAATGAAAAAGGGAAGCAAAATATGGTTGGCATTAAGATAAATGAGCATGTGGTTATACCAAAGATCTCACCACCTGTTTCTAGCTTTGACATTGGGATGGAAAAAATAAGGAAAGAAAGAGATGATTTAGAAAATGAATTAGAGAAGGCTGAAGTTGAAGCATCTATTGCAGAAACAAAAAGGAAGAATCAATTATTGAAGTCTTCATCTCCAGACACTCTTGGACCATCTACAAATGAAATAGGTATGTCATCTGCAACTTCTAGTGCTGATCCACTTTGTAATATTAACACTTAAAACCTGCCACTTGTTTCATATACTAAGTTAAATGTTGATCTTAATCAATAGTCAAATAATGCACAAGTAGTTGGTAGTACAACAAAAAATGTTGGTCCTAGTGGATACACTAGATTGAATTTTCAAAGAAGACATGTGCAATTAGAAGGGTATAGGAAAATTAGTTTTGATGGGATACCTGGTTATCCTAATACTATTATAACTGAGATAAGAGATAAGGTACCCAAATTTTCTGGTAATAATGCTATTAGTTGTGAAGAACATTGTTGGGAGTATTCTTAATTTTCTGAGGTTTGTGTCCAAACGTTGGTTTAGTCCTCTGGTCTGTGAAGTTTTCCTAGGTACAGGTGTCAGAATTTCTTCAAAAATTTGTCATAGCCCACTTCAAAAATCTTTACCCTAGGTCTTGTCCTTGAAAATGTTGAATTCATGCAAAAGTCCTCATGATTAGCCCTTATTCTTCTATTTCATTGTTACCTTTCTTAAGTCACTTAAGCTGATTAAATCATCCACGTGTTAAATGTTTTGTGTTCGCTGAATTGGAAAAGGTCATAGCATGTCTCATATAGTATTCGGCGATTCAGTGAATAAGTCAATCTTATGCTAAGTGTCATTTTAGTTGCGTGGTCTCTAAATATCCTAGTTAACACCTCAACCATTCAGTGAACTGGAGAATATGTTAAAAATGTTAAGTGTTCACTTTGTTCGCGTGGTCTCCAAATATCTGGTGGTTATCAAAAAACATTTGGTGATTCGACGAATGCATTATCTCCAATTTGTGTATTCCTTGGCAGTTCTTTGCAAATATTTTAGCGACTTGGCGACAATGGTTATCACTCATTCTTTGAATCTAGTGGTTAAGTGATCCATTAAGCGAATGTGCGAACCCTTTGTTCGCTGAATCTCCAAATAATTTAATAGTTAGCCATGACATTAAGAGAATGTGAGATGGCTTTGTTCGCTGGTTCACCAAATAATAACTACAGTCAAGTGCTCGAAGGGTGTCACTGTGTTCGCTAATTCACGAAAAGTATCATGAGTTAAGGATTGCATTTCAAGAACCCATGAAGGCTTTGGTCACTAGTTCTCTGAATATATGCTAGGGTTAACATTGCATTCAGTGATCATGAGAAGCTTTCAGTCGCGGATTCGCTAAATGGGCCTAGTTGAAAAAGGTAATAAAATAAAAGAAAAGGGACCGTTGCCTGCATGGATAAAGTACAGGTTCAAGCTGGAAAGTAAACTAATGAGCCATCCAATCAGTTTCAAAGGAAGATTGCATGATGTAAATAGGTTTAAAGTGTAGGATCTTAATCATTTGCCTCTTTGCCTTGTTTTCAAGTTTTTTAAAATCTATCTGTCAACATCTGTACATCGGCTAGCTCCATTTTGAAAACTGGTGACATGCGAAATTGAATGTGGGAGAAATTAAGGAGATTTGCAATGATTGTGGTAGTTGTACATGCTTGATCTACATTGATAAATAAGTTAAGCTCATTATTTCTTGTGTCCAAAATCATTCGAAGAGAATTATGTCATTCTGAAGTGATTTTTGAGCACCAAGTGAATCCATTTTGCAGAGATTGAAGATAATTCTATAGCAAAGATGAGTCAACCTAAGAGAAGCACAACATCTTCCAGCAGTGAAGCAAAGGCTAAAAGTGGTGAAGATAAGGGCAAGCCTAATTATTCAGATGAGTTTTTGAAATTGCTACCTGGTTCCAGTCAAAACAAAAGAGCTCCTGATGATGTTTTTGAAGATGTTCTAGGGTTTTGTAGAGATCCTATCACACCAAATACCACAAGTTATACTATCTTCAACTTCTTTTATAAAAATAGAGATAGTCATATCCCTGTATGTAATGGTTGGGCTTTGGGGTTAGGGAAATTAGTAGTGCCTGATGTATTCCTGGATGTGGATTTAATTGTTGCTCTAGCTAGGTGTTACGACCCTATTTCTAAGACTATTAGGAAAGAGGACCAGTCAGCTTTGGTTACTCTTGATAGGGGTTCATTCATGAAGGCTTTTAATGTTTATACATCCACTTCTACTAAAATTGACTTGAGCAAAGAAAAGGAGAGGTACAAGAAGAACATAGGGACAGTGAAGGACTAAATAATGAAGCATATCCCAAAATAGGATAAGTATATAGCTCCCCTCCCTGCTCACATGAATGCCCCTTACCAATTTAAGTCCCTTCAGCATTACATGAAGCAAACTTGTTATGGGTTGTGTAGGGTTTTGGGAATTGATGGGCATGCAAAGTTTTTACCAGCTGATCTTTTGATGATTATCCTAGACATCCAGAATTCTTTGGTTAATACTGACTATGATTACATCTAGTATATCATTGATAGAATGCATGAGGGTTTGATTTCTATCAAGGATAGTAAGAGCCCAATTAAGTTCATGCATTATTCTTTGCTAATGCACTTAATTTCATTCTTCAATATTAATAGTTTTGATTCGAACATGTTGAAGCCAAGGTTCAACTTTGAAGGCCAATATAATCCGGTGCAATTATGGGTGAGGATGTGGAATTCTAATTTCATTGTGTATCCTCTCATAAGGATGTTAGGTATCAACACTACAAGAATATCCCCAAGGGTCCTCAGGCTCCTACGACCAGTGTAGTTTGGGAACAAATGGGAGGGAGATCACAATTGGGGTGATTTTTACTTGGGGGAGAATGCTACAATTTTGAGAGTCTACGGTTTCCCCCAACCCCCACATCTATTACCAAAATTTGTGCCTCCAAGGGTTTCTTGTTTGGAATTTGTGTGGCAGTTGATGTGGATAGACAGGGAAATTCTAGCCCCTCACAAGAAGGGTACATTCACACCTAGGCAATTCAAGGTAGGTGACTTCCTGGTAGGAAAGAGGGCATTTCCTCAAATTACTGCATGGCTAAATTAGTTCAAAATGGCTACTAGTGCTTGTAGACATGTAGATCCTGAGGGCTTTATCAAAATTGCCAGGATGCTATACATCCCAAAAATTGGTGTGAACAAAGGACATGAAGGCTTGGACGATGAAGATGTAGTCAGAAACATCATTGATGATGATGAGGTCAAGAGGAGATGGAACAGGTACTTTGATTTGATAGACTTGTCAAAACAAGTGGTGGCAGCCCAGCTTCCTTTTGAGGGTTTCTTCCCTGACCTTCCCTATTTATAAAGAATTGACAAGATGATAGAGATGCATGACACTCTATCAAATCAGTTGGAGAAGTTGATTGACCAGAGTCAACCAAAGAAAATGAAAGACTATTTATCTTCTAATCAAGAGGATTTTTTGATGAGTCACAGGAAGGGAATAGCCTGCCATAAATGGAAGATGTACAAAGTGTTAGGCCTGTTGAAGACCAACTAGAAATAGGGGATACTCCCGAGCCACCCTTGAAGAAATAGAGGCTTGAGGTAGGAGAGCCTTCAAGGTAGGAAAAATAGAAGAGAACAATTGATAGAGCATCTGCTCTAGTGCCAGGTGATAGGGTTTACCATCACCAATTGAGAAAAGCAATAAGAGAAGGAAAGAAGGTGGCCACTGATGAAGTAGATAAGGAACAGTCCCTGTGGTCAGAAAGGGATATCAGAGAGGTCTATCAGGAGGAATTTTTGAGTGATGACTAGTTTATTAAAACTGATGAATTCAAGAGTTTCCTTGTTTGGAATAAGCAGCAAGAAGTGAGGAAACTTCTGCTTGAAGGTATGGAGCCAAGTGAAGAGACATTGAGAGCCTTAAATTCTTATGATCCTAGCCTTGATCCCATAACTATAGATGAAGCTAGATAACTAGTCAAGTCAAGTGTAATGCTATTAACTCCAGGATGGGATCTAACCCTAAGTCTCAAGTTGTTGCAATGTGGTCCATGGCCCCTAGGACTCAAAAGCCATCCCTATTGAGTATAGAGGATAAAATGGAAGGGAATTAGATTATTTGGACTATGCAGAATACAACTGACCTTGAAGTTTCTAAGGCAGTGACTCATTGGGCTAACCTAAATGAGACAAAAATAGTTCAATTATCTGAAAGGTACTTGAAGTTGTTTGAAAGTCCAAACCTAGTGGCCAAGGATAGAGATTTAAAATTGATGAAGATCAAGTAGCTAGAAGATGAATTGGCAGAGATAAAAGTTAAGCTGGAAGAAGCTTCGAAGGTAGTTGTTGTTCCCCCTGTGCAGATTGAGGTCCGAATTCAAATTGATGAAGAAGTACCTAAAGGACCTAATGAAGATTTAGATAAGATAAGGATAGAGGCATCTTTGGACACCATGTCAAAGATTGTGCAATATAGGCAAGATAAGATAATAGAGAAAATGGATACAGTTTATCAATCAGTCAGCCAATTACAACAGACCAACAGAAAGATAAATGAATCATTGGCTGCTTTGGAGCCACTTCATAGTGTTTGGTCTAGAAGAAGTTTGTTGTTTGATAAACTTGATAGCCTACAAGAGCATAAGCCTAAGATCCCTGGAGTAGTTACAGAATTTTTTGAGAAGATTGGCTTAATCAATGCTGTTTCAAAGTTTTTTAAAGGTAAGTCCAACCAGGTGAGGGTTAAGTTGTTTATGTTTGATAAACATTATAGCAAGTATCTACCTGCAGTATGTGATGACAGTGGAAACCTAATCAAGTTGGAGGAATGGAAGCTATCAATGGATCAGTTGGTGATTACACAAGATGCTTTCCTTAATAATGACAATACTTTGGATTTTGAGAGGTGTAATAGCATCATTGATAGTCTTTTTAAAATTGAAAATGATTGCATACGATTTGTGGCAGAAGCCAAAAATATAACTAACTCCATGTGGGACAAGCAAGTCAGCTTGTTACAAGAATTGCAGACTTACAACTGGCCATCAGATGATGAAGTAGCGGCTTGGGAGAAGCTAACAATAAAGAAGAAAAAGAGGCCAGTTGTCCAACTTATAGAGGAAGAGGAAGAATAGAGTTGCAGATGGCACCTGATCCAGAAATTGAGGGAGAGCAAGTTTCAAACAAATGATGATGTAAGTTAGCCAGAATGGTGGTCATCATTCATGCAGCAAATTCAGCAACTGCTCTGAAATATCTTTAGACAAAGATGGCACCTGCGGAATTGTTGAGAAAAGATTTTTGTAATGTGTTGTTACAATCTGTTTGTCAGTTTGTAATCTTGTCTCTAGTATAGGATCTTTTCTAGCCATCCCAAGCTTGTTGCATCCTTTCAAGGATTCCAAGATGGTTATGTTATATATAGTAAGTTTTACTCTTTTGAGAGGGGGTTGAAAAAATATACTGTAGAGGGAGGTTTGGCTCCATTGTTGAAATCTTAGAATATTTTATCAGATTTTGAAATGTATTGATGCAGTGAAATTTTACTGGAATACAATAGAATTCCCTTGCATGATTTCAATTATCTTCTTGTTTGAATTCTTTGGCTTTTGTGTATTGAATCTGTAAGGTAGTTTTGATATACCATTTACAAGGTATCTGTGATTTTAATCTCTAGCTCCTTTCAAGGAAAGGGTAATGTCTTTAGGTTAATTTATAAGAGCTTAGGAATTTGGCAAGAATTTGATGATCAAATGTGTTTAAGAGAGGATGAATTGTAAGGAATTTCATCTGGGATTTGTTTGTGTTTCATTTAGAAGATTTCTGTAAATATATGTTTCACTGTTTGACACTATACCTAAGGATAAGGCACTGGTCTATCCTCGATTTGCAGGGATCTCATCATCAACAAAACTTAAATAATAATTTACTTTCGTGTATGTTTGAATGACTAAGAAGATAATGTTTGTATCAAGGATATAAACTAATGTTGTGATCCTTTCAAGAAGTAGATCTGACATGGGTTAACCTGCCTGAGTTCAAAGCTCGAAAAGAAGGAGTTTATCCTTGTCACACTTGCCATTTTTCTACAATGAATGTTTACTTCTGCTAATATCATGGATTGGATTTCTAAGCTCTGCATCAGTTGCAGCAAGATATATTAGTAAATCATTGCTAGAACCTTTGATCCACTATAGGATTTCATTGTGAAGTAGTGAGTCTAAAGATAGGTACACCCGCTTGGGTCTATGGAGCCTGAAGTAGAAGAAGGACTTGGTCCTTATCAATTAGCCTTTTCCCTATAAGAATTCGGAGTTGAGAACCTGAGAGTCAAGTTTGAAAACTATATTGGCGATTCTACATGAAAAAGAGCTAACAAACATCTTAAGTTGTTTGTTGATATGTTGAATGATTATGAGATACAACATGACGATGTAGTCATGAAACTATTTGTTTAGTCTTTAGTAGAAGATGGTAGAGATTGGTTTAAAAGACTTCCTGATAGATGTATTGATACATGGGATGCCTTTGAAAAATGTTTTAAAGAAAAATATGGTGAGAAACAAAATGTTAGCTTCATGTTGAGTGAGTTCAATAACATAAAGAAGAATCAGAATGAATTAGCAGCTGATTTCAACATGATTTTTCAAAAGGGTATGCATAAGTGGTTTCAAGTTATGAGGTTAGATGACGATGTCTATTTGACCACATACCTCAATGCTTTTGATGCCAATACTGGTTACCAACTGAGAGACAAAGAACCAAGGACTCTTAGAGATGCCTTTAGAATTTTAGTGAACATTGAGAAGAATATGAAAATAACTGGAAGATTGGGTGGAAAGAGTGATGACCCTAAGTTATTTGGGAGAAGGAACTACAAAAGGGATAATGAAAGGAATATTAGAAATAAGAGGCAAGAAGATGACAAGTTGGATAAGGTGCTAAATGCATTAAAAGACTTAAGAGTACAAAATAATAGGAATGATAATATTCCTACTATTGAAAATCCTCATCTCAACAATAATTTCAATAGGCAAAATAGACTGCAAAACTACGCTTATAACACCCAATGGAAGGATGGAAAGCCTATTGTCCCAAATGCAAAAGGAAATAATGTCAAAATCATCCCTGATCCCTTGCACAAAGCTACTGTGAATGTTGTAGAAGATACACCATGGTGTATGGCTTGCTAATCTCCTCATTCTTCAGAGCATTGTGTGGTTGCACAATCCATAATTGTATATCAAGATGATGGATTTGATCAAGAGGAGACTAATGATGACATTGGTTGCAGCATGATTGACTCATACCTAGAACATGAAGATGTTTTTGATGCTAATGAAGAGAGTGATGTGTGTTTAAAAAGACACAACAACACACTTTTCCACCAAGAGGTCTTTTTGGATGATGAAGACATTGATGAAAAGACATGTAATATGATTTCCTCTTTAGAGAAAGTAAACTTGAGAAGACCTTCAAAAGAAGAAATTGCTAGGAAAACTGTAGAAATGGTTTCCCAAGTGCAAACTAGAAACATGATAGCAAATGATGGTGCTGGCAATGCTACAAGAATGTTTATAAAAAATACTAGTTCCAAGGAACCCATTGGGAAAAAATTAAGAAATGACTATATAGTAAAGGTTAAGAATGTCAAAGGTAAGAAGTGGGAACCAAAGGGAACTAGAATTGTCAAGGTGTCTAATGTTCATACTAAAGACACCTAGAAGGAAGCTGAGAAGCTAGTCGATACAATGGCCAAAGTTGAAAAAATGAAGGTGACAACAAAAATTAATGTACCTGAGAAGCAAAAGGATATTAGCAAAATGCAGGTTGAGATCCCATCTTCTACCCCTATTGACATGTTGTTAGTATTGTCTCAAATTACTATCAAGGTTCCCCTGTCATAATTATTGAGAATCCATGAACACAAGGACAGAGCTCTAGCATGTGTGGATATTTTTCATGACAATAATGTTGATTGAAATGCCAGTGAACCATAATCAAAAGCTAAGAAAGAAGTGCAAGTTCAAGGAGTGGTGTCTCAGATACCACCTATGTATTTGGATAACTCTATCAATGCAAGCCTTGAAAACATTGATCCATTTTTCATAAGCATCATAGTGAATGGAATGATTGTAAAAAACTATATGATTGATTTAGGTGCATCAAATATTATAATGCCTTTTAAGATTATGGAGAAATTGGGTGTCAAAGTTGACACTGTTCAAGGTAGATGTTTTGCAATGCACCAAAGAGAAGTGCCTATCATTGGAACTATCAACCATTAACCTACAAGTTGGTAGCATATCCAGAGAAAGAATTAACTATGAGTGTCTTGGTTGTAGACATTCCTCCTCATTATGGGATGCTATTATCTAGGAAATGGAGTGCTTTCATGGGTGGAAGTTTGCAGTGTGACCTCTCCTTGGCAACTTTCAATATTGATGATCAATCTATCAAGATTGAGAGAAAACCAAGAGTAACTCATGATTGACAAGAACATTGACAATGAAACTACTTGTTTTGTAGATACTGATATCAATGCTTTCAAGGCTGAAGTTATTGTTCTTGAGAGAGAATCTATCTTTCCCCCTATCACTATGGAAGTAAATACTAAATTCGAGAAGGTGTTAGCCCATTTTCATGACATTGAAAAAAATCCAAAGAAAATGGCCTCATCCTATGAAAATCTTAAGAATTTTCTATGTCCTATAGTTTTGGCTAGCGAAGAAGATGTGTGATGTTTTATGACTTGCACACTTAGCTATAGATAGTTCAGGGTGCCATCAAGTTTTAGTCAAGAGCGCATGTGTTGAATTATAAAAACCAAAAAGATATGGCTTCTTGAAGGTCTAAGAAATAGGGTTTATTCCATGCCTAAGGGTTTTAAAAATTTATCTAAGTCCAAAAAAACCCTACCCTTATTCTATTTTCTCATTACCTTTTCAGGTCACTTAAAATACCCTTTCTACACATGTTCTATTTCCTTTCCTGGGTAGGTAAAATTCTATTCAGCAACTCCATGACATAGGCATTCTCCTAATCTCTAGGTTCATAGGGGGTTAGTCATATCATTTGGAGATTCGGTGACTACAATGTTCACATATTCTCCAAGTCTTGCTAGTTAGTGGCTTAACCTTCAGTGATTCAGCAAGTGGTTATGGTTTCCTTCAGTCGCTCATTCTCTAGATATCTAGTGAAGGTAGGAAGCTTTCAGAGATTAAATGTGAACCATAGAAGCCAAACAAGATTAACAGTGGGCTCTTTTTCTCTGAATGAAGCTTAGGGTTAAGTCTTTATCCATCAAATGTGAGATTGCCTCATTCATGTAATCTCCAAGTCTAATCACAGTTAAAAGAAAGTTAGGATTTTCCATTTGTCGCTGAATCTCTTAATAAAAGGTAATTTAAGAATAAGGCTCAACGATTCAATGATAGTCATTGGATGAGATAGAGATCGATGACTAGCACTTATTCTCTTAAAAGAACTCAAGGTTAAGGAAAGACTTAGTGATTCAGTGAATTCTTCAGTCACATGATCTCTGAACTAGGGATGGGTTAAGTGAAACATTGAGTGATCATGAGATTCCTTCAGTCACTAGATCACTGAATAGAGGATGGGTTAAGGATAAAGAGCATTCTAAGAATGATTATGAGACGTTGATGATAAATAGATCAGGTGGTGCTCACGTTATCTCCCAATCAAACCATGAGTCAAGAAAATATTAAGAGATCACGTGAATGCTTTGTTTGCATGATCTCCAAACTAGATCATGGTTTAGAAAAGTGCTCCGAGATCAGGAGAACTCCTTCAGTCACCAGTTCACTAAATAACTTAGGGTTAAGGAAGCTTTTTGAGGTCAAAGTGGGTCCATTGCCAAGTGTAGCTGATGTGTTCTATTCTGATTGGTTGTATACAATGATGATGTGGTTAGGTAATTTTAAAAGGATAAGTTGATTGTTGTCAAATTATGTGGACCATCTGATGTGTCAAGAAAGCAAGAGAGATTAATGATCTTGTTTTAAACTTGTCTGATTGACCGTTGCCACCAGAAATTTGAAATATTTAAGGGTTTTCTGTGAGTAAAGGATTGGTTATTAAATGCATGGGTGGTTGGTCTACTCAATCTTTTACACTATCACAGTATAGTCAAGAAGTGATACTTGTCTATGGAGGATGTCCATGCCATGGAAGATAGGTCAAACAGTCACTAAATTTATTATGTAGATGAAGTAAACAAGGAGCTAAAATGATGAAATTTCCAGTCTCTAGTATACCAATCAAGATTTTGGCCATAAATGAAGATCAATTTGGACCTGATTGCTCTAAATTTCTTGGCATGTCATTTCTACATTAAATTTCTTGATTATCTGGTTGGTATGGTTGTTGGAAACCCTAACCTTGTCCTAGTCATCTGTAGCTTGTTGCATCCTCTTTTTTAGGGATCCCAAGATGACTAGTGACTACTTATAGCACCTTGTTGTATTTTTCAAAGGATGGTGAAATTGGTTATTGAATAGAGAGATTGGATCTAGGGTTTGGTTCTACCATTTTGTCAAATTTAAATGTATTGATATTGAAATTTTTTATGAGAATACACTTAAATTCCATCTCAAATTTTTGAATGTCTTCTTGTTTTGACCTTGGATTATTATATGTTAATGTTGCAAAGAAATTTAATATATGGTTTCCAAAGTAAATTTGAAGTTTATTCTTGAGTTCCTTCAAGGAAGGATTAAATTCTTAAGGATAGATTCAGAGAATTCATAGTTCTTGTGAGAATCTGATGTTTGATTGTGAGAGTGAGAGGAATAATAGGCAAAACACTTATTCTAGATTTGGGTGTATTTGAGTTAATTTTTCTATTGAGGTATATTATGTTTGATTCTTTTCCCTAGGATAACACACTGGTCTATTCTCAGGAAGTGGTTCTTCATCATCAACCAACCTATAAATGATAAAATATTTAAATCAACGTGTTAAGGACATTAATGCTTAATATTCTCTAGTTCCTTTAATAATTGAATCCAAGGTACACCCACCTGAGCATTAAGGCTCAAAGTGTAGGAGGACTAACATTCTAGTCCTCCTTAATTGGCCCTTTTTCTTGTTAGATTTGGTGTGGGTTATAAGAGTCAGAGACATTTGTTTGTCAATCATATTGTAAATATGTGAGTAGAAAGAAAAGGAACCAACAAAAGTGTAAGTTATGGGTAATGTAATTTGATGGTGTTGACTGCAAAGATGGCTCAGTCCCAGGTATTTTACTCATTCCTCCTAAGGGAAGCACTCATAAGTTCTCTTTTACATTAAGTTTCTCATGCACAAATAACATAGTAGAGTATGAAGCATTATT
Organism: Chamaecyparis obtusa; assembly: GCA_027943335.1. Lineage (NCBI taxonomy): Eukaryota > Viridiplantae > Streptophyta > Pinopsida > Cupressales > Cupressaceae > Chamaecyparis > Chamaecyparis obtusa. The sequence goes on from BSBK01000609.1 coordinate 1,238,352, forward strand.
AATAGGTCTGAGATTGGCACACAAACATGGGATTAAATGTGTGAATGTTGTTGGTGATTCAAAGTTAGTAGTGTCTCAAGTAAGATTGATTTATGCTTCCAAGAATAAAAGGTTAAAATAGTATAGGAATGCAGTGTGAGATATGATTGAAAGTTTTGATGGCTTCAATATTGTATGGAAGGATAGGAGCAACAATAAGATGGCTGATTTTCTATCTAGTATAGAATTCAATCCCAGTGACATCACCTTTATAGGTCTTTCAAAAGTTGAAACTCAAACCAGACCTAGTATACCATATAATATTGAAAACTGGTAGGTTTTTAAGGATGACCAAGATATCTTGAGATGTATGAATTGTGAGGAAAAGTATCAAGGTCAAGAATTATATTTATCACCTTTAGTTGAAACTGTAGAGGGAAAGGAATTTATCCTTGGAAATGAAATCCTGCAACTCAAGACTAACAAGGTTCCCAAGGGAATTATTGTTTTAGAAACTATATTTGATAATCAGGATAGAGTTCAAATGGATACTAAGAAAAGAGACCAAATGGACCCGGAGGAAGTTAATCTTGGTACCCAAGAAACACAAAAAAATGTATACATTGGGAAAAAAATATCTCAGTAGGTAAGAAAGTCTTTGATTGAGTTTTTGAGAAGATTCAAGCATGTTTTTGCATGGTCATTTGATGACCTAAAGGTTTATAGAGAGGATCTATTTCAGCATATCATTCCTTTGATAAAAGAAGTTAAACCTTTCAGGTAGAAGCAGAGTCCAATCAATCCTACCTTGGCACCTAATATGAAAGAAGAATGGATGAATATAAGAGATGTTGAGATCATAGAGCCTATTAGGCACTCTTCTTAGGTGTCAAATTTGGTCCCTATTAGAAAGAAGAATGGGGATATTTGATTTTGTGTAGATTTGAGGAACCTGAACATCTCTTCTCTGAAGGATAATTACTACTTGCCTAACATGGAAGCAATACTGCAAAGAGTAACTATATCTAACCTAATGTCCATGATGGATGGTTTCTATGGTTACAACCAGGAAATTTTGATAGAATCAAAATAGTTTAAGACAACCTTCACAACACCTTGGACAACTTATGTCTACGTAAGGATGCCTTTTGGTTTGACAAATGTTGGTTCCACTTTCCAAAGAGCAATGGATGTTGCCTTTGCTAACTTTATAGATTCTTTCCTTGTAGTATACCAGGATGACTTAATTGCATATTCCAAAAGGGAGGAAGATCATTGTTCTCATTTGGAGAAGATATTTGTGAGGGCTCTGGAATATGGCATTTCCCTAAGCCCAATAAAATGTGCATTTGGAGTGACTGAGGGAAAGTTGCTTGGTCACCTAGTGGGGAAGAAGGGAGTGAGAATTGATCCAGAAAGAGTAGTAGCAATTCACAAGATAAAAAAGATAAAAAATGTAAAAGGAATTAATCTTTCTTTGGTCAAGTAAATTTCTTAAGAAGATTTGTTACTAACTTTGTTGAGATCAGCAGGCCAATATCCAAGATGTTAAAGAAAGGATCTAAGATAAAATGGGATGGTGAACCTGATGAGGCCTTCAAGAATATCAAGAAAGCAATCAAGGATGCACCTGTACTAAAGGCACCATACTACATTATTCCAATGCATGTTTTTTCTTTTTCTTTCTTTCACACTGTTGTTGTAGTCCTGTTACAAAAAAATGATGAGGGTTTTGAACAACCTATTGCATTCTTTAGTAAATCTTTACAGGCTGCTGAATTAAAATATGATATCAATGAAAAAAAAACATATGCACTTGTGAAGGTTGTAAAGGCTTTTAGTTGTTATCTGATGGGAGTAACTATGGTTTCTTTCATACCAAAAACTAAATTGAAAGACATCTTCTCACAACAAGAGGTGTCTGGAAGAAGATACAAATGGATAAACAAAATTCATGAATTCAACATTGATATCCAGATCACCAAGTTGGTTAGAGAAAAAGGATTGGAAAATTTAATGGCTCAATCTAATCTTGATGCAAATCAGGTAAATTGGACTGAAATTAACTATACTTTTGATATGGATGATTGTACTTTGTATCAAGATATAATCTACTATTTGAGAAATATGAGATGTCCACCGAATATGGATGATAGAAAGGAAAGAGCATTAAGGTTGTAGGAAATTAAGTATATCAACATAAGATGCAAGCTATGGAGAAAAATTATGGACTGCATTCTCTTGATATGTGTTGATGAGAATCAGGCTAATAAGTTGTTAAATGAAATGCATGAAGGGATATGTGGTGGTCAATATATGGGAATGAATAGAGGTGGAATGGATTCACAACTATGGGTAGGGTAATTGTGGGGTATATAAGATGATATGATATGAAAAGGGGAATATAGGACCTATCCTTAATCCAAATTCCCAAAAGGAAATATCTAAATGGATTAATAACAAAGAAGTGATCAATGCACAATTGAATCAAACAATGGAGAACATGAAGAAAGGAGAAAATCCTATAATCTACTATAGAAAGCATGTACTTGAAATCTTAAATGAATAGAAGGAAAATACTAACCTAAAAAAAGGGCAAATTTGGAAAATGTGGATTTTTTACGTTTGTGCACAATTTTGGGAAATTCTGCAATCTTCTTCAAATTGGAAATGTCGAGACAAAGAAAACCCATAAAATGTTTTTCCTTTTGAGGTCAAGTCATCTTTGACCCAGATATCATGGAAAGGTCTTACCCCAGGGTAGGATCCTACCCATCACTGAAGGTCGTCTCTGATGGAAATTCTATTTGCGGATCTTGGAAGTTTGTCAAAAAGGGTATCTAGATCTACACTTCAATTCACTATCATGTACCTATACCTACAAGAAAAATGGTTTTTTTTGTTTGGATGGGGGGGTTTGCCTTGGTCAAACCCCAATTTATGAATTAACCTTGAAATTGAATTGAAATTGTAATATGTATAAACAAAGTAAATGGAACTATTCACCTTGCTTATGTTGAAGTCCTTATGGAGGATTTGAATCCTTGGATCCACAAGTAGGGATGCTCCAAATGAATGTAGAAATATGTAGGATGTCTCAAATCAATGGCATTAGATCTTCAACACCAATCTTGAATGTATCTTTGCATAGGAAGAGGCTTGGATGAATGTGGATGGAGAAATCTTCAAGGGGCCTCCAAAGAGATTGAATCCTTCAATAGCTAACAATGGATCTCCTTGATGAATGTTTGAATGCTTGAATGCTTGAATTATTGGCTTAAAGCTGAATGAATACTTTCTTTCTTTCCTTCTCCTTCTTGCTTTCTTTATTGCACTTGAGAGTTTGATCATGAAAAGTGGATGCAATTGCTTGATTGTGGATGTGAAAATGAAAGAGGAAGGCTTCCTTTTATAGTGATCTAGGGAAAAAACTCTTAGAGAAGGCCAACATTGGAGAATTAAATCCAAATGAACCTTAACCCCTAGAAATGGACCTAGATTAAATGAAATTTAAGATTTTACCATTCTAAAACATGAAACAACCGACTCAGAAGTAGGAAAATACAATTTTATGAAACGTGACATCCCAAACTTCCAAAGTTTAAAAATTGGACCTAGGGTTAGGGATGAGGTAGTCTCTACCCTAGGTCAGGGACTAGGTCTTCCTTGACCCTTCAGGTCATCCTTGACCCAAAAAGTCAAGATCTTCATATTCTTAGAGAAAGTTTCTAGAAATGAGGTTGGAAACAGGGAGAGAGAAGTAGAATGGGGAGGAAATAGTCAGATCCATGCAAAGACCCAATCAAGGAACTTGACATGACCCCAGACCACTTACTCAAAGGGCTAAATGCTCTTATCATGGAAGTGCTTCCATTTTAAGATGATACAAGGAAAAAATACTGCTCAAAAGATTTTGAGGGTAGGGTTTTGGTGGCCAACAATTTTCAAAGATGCAGAAAGATTAGTGAGAAAGTGTGATGCTTGTCAGAGATTTTCTGGTAACCTAAATTTTTTAGGAAACATTCCATTGAGACTAGTAGAGATACATGCCCCTTTCCAACAATGGGGAATTTATTTTATTGGAGAGATTGAAAATAAGTCTTTTATGGGACATTCTTGGATCTTAGTTGGTACTAACTATTTTACTAAATGGGTGGAGGCTATTCCCATAAGGAATGCAACAAGCAGAGTGGTAACTGATTTTTTACTGACTAACATTGTCACTAGGTTTGGTTGTCTTGAAGATATTATTTGTGATAATGTGATGTGCTTCAGATCCAATGAGTATAAATAATTCTATGAAGGTTTAGGGATTTAAATGTCATACTCCTCTCCCTATCATCCACAAGGAAATGGACAAGCAAAATCATCCAATAAAAGTCTTGTTGGAGCTTTTTCTTGTAGGACCAAACTTGAATTAATAGATGGGCTTGGATCTCAAGTCAGGCACTCAAGTTTGACAAGAAAATAGTCCAATTGATGAGGATTGAAAGGAATCCTCCTTCTTCTTTGAGCTCCACATCACTTAGGCGGGTATTGCCTTATCTGCACATTCAAGAAACCTTAAGATAAACAATAGGCCTGCAGATAGATTATTGTGGAATAATCTTCAAACCCCTTCAGGTAACTTATACCCCAATGAAGCCAATTCACATGCAATAGCTCTACTTGCATAGAATGAGTCTGAAGACTAGAAAGGACCTCCTATTACTACTACCAACATGAAAGGGAAAGGTATTTGATTTGAATGATTTAAATGTTAGGTTGAAGAGACCCCTGAGATACACTAAGTCTCTCATAGACCAGTGCCTTGTCCAATGGGCCACAGAGTCAAATACCCTATTGCAACAAAGAGCTATGAGATAAGAAAACAATACATTCCAATATGTTGAAGCCTTACACCAAACATACACCATCAACCAAATCATACTTTAACAATCCACTTGTGTACCCAAATGTGTTATCACCCATTCAAAGGATTTTAACCCTCCCCTTAAAAGAGACCTATAAATAAGCAATACATTGACCAGCATCCACTGGAAGACAAACATGAGATACCCTTGATAACCCAGTTCATACACACTTGAAAACCAGTCCTAGACCTAGTTGTTTCTATGAAAACAACTATATTGTAGACACATAGGAAATGCATATAGAAAGATTACAACACCCTTGATGCCATAATCAATAAATCTAAAACTCAAGATGGAGATAATCTGATAATAGTAGAAACATATTGAATCTCATACATAAGACAAATTAATTACAATACATATCATATTATCTGAGCCAACAAAGGAGAAAAGAACACCCTATATGTAGAGAAGTAGAGAAAATCTACATAAAAAGGACCTTTCATGGAACTGAAAAGGAACCCTTGGGAACCAGTATTTTAGAACCCTTTCAAAATAAAACATTTCACTACTTATACCACTAGTCACCTTGGAATCCTCAAAGAGGATGCATCAAGCTTCGAGTGACTAGGGTTAGGGTTTCAACAACTAAACCAATCCTAATTACAACAAAATTTACTACAGGGGCAAGAAACCAAGCAATCTTGGAGAAACAGATCTAGAAAGATTCGCAATCATGAAAATCTATGAGATCAGTACAGAGAACCAAGAATTTAGCCATAAAAAATAGTCTATTTGGCCACCTGCAGCACAAAACCATCCCTCATAGTACAACAAAACATCCTACAACAATCGATCATGGCAACCTAGACCGCACTGCAACCATCTGAAAGTCATTTCCACCAACCTTAGCTGCTTGATCAATCAATTTCAGTCCTTTCTATCACGGAAAACCCTCAGAAAATTTGAATTTGAAATGCAACAATCACATTAATGGCGCCTGCAACATATCGGCGGTCAATATTTGAATCTTGATCAACTTTAAGTCCTGACCATCAGATCCTTTTATTTCATGGGCTTAAATTGCTTAACCCATCCAGATACCCCAAGTTTACCTTTAGCAAACATGCAACAAGGTATTCTTGTTAACAGAATGAAAATCTTAACCATCGTTTAACCCAACGATCTAGCAACTAGAGGAATTTAACTCATCCTAGCTACATCTGGTGAACTGGCAACCAAAGGCTTTCATCAGTTCACGCAGAACTTTATCTATCTGTCAAATAGTTTAGTGATTATGTGGATACACACTTGCTAAATTGCTAGCCATTTTAGAATACCACCAGAAAGTTTAGTGATTATGCGAATGCTTGTTTGCTGAACTACTAAAACATTTAGAGAACTACCATCTTACTTTGCAAACAAGCGAACCCACTAAAATCTATCAGAACTGCTAAACACTTTGTCCAGACTGCTAAGACTTTAGACCCCACCTAGGCCCACTTTGTGCCATTTTTCACCATGCCATTTGATGCTCATGCTCGGTCACCACTAAAAAAGGACCCATCACAAAGCTTCCCCCTTTAGTAAAGATCCACGACTGTCGCCACACCACTGACTTATCCATCGTGCTTCGATCAACGGTATCATGACAACCATTAGATCCTGTAGCATATTAACTCCTCTAAGACTGGTAGACCCACTGATAAGTCCAACTTAGCTCACCTGGACCAATGAGAACATGCCCAAGTCAGCACCACCTGCTAGAGGACCCACCCACGTCAACCGTTTGAGAAAAGTAGAATCGACGGCTAGCATAAGATCTCATGGCCCTGACAACTTCCATGAGAACTTATGCCAATCGTAGATCTACTGCAGATGTCAGGTCCCACTGACAGACATGCAAGCAACCAGGTCCCACTGACACATCCAGGAAAGATTCAAAATCAACAGATGGCGCATGATCTCAAAGGGGAAGAATATTCCTTAAGATCATGCACTGACCATAGATTGAAAAGGCTTTATTGTAGGCCCCACTGACAACATTCTGAGTCATTAATACATGGACCAATGAGAAAGTGTTGAATAAGCACACTTGGCATGTGGACCTACAACGAGGTATATCAAAAGATCAGGCGGTCATCGCATAGTCTCAAGGGATCTGTCAGAGTTATAAGATTTTACACCAGCTGTCAATTGAAAAAGACTGCAAGATGATGGACCCACAAACCATGTGAATACGTGCCCAAAGAATAGGAAACTGCCACGCCAAGTCTCCTAATGCTAAGACATAACTACCTAATAATAAGAGATTATGTGAACACTATTTTTGCATAATCACTGAGAGAAAAAACTAACCACCAAGGAACTTAGAGAATGCATGACTGACATGTTCACTGAATCGTCAAAAGTTTAAAAGTGACTGCCAAGGATTAAGTGAACAAGTGACTGACTGGGAAGAAAACCGCACATGCGTTTATGATCACTTAAGTGGCCAAAAAGGTAATGAAGAATTAGAAAGAGGCCAAGGTAGTTCTTACCAACATCTAGTTTTATGAATTTTTTGCTTAGGGTTTTAGCTAGGGACAGGAAAAAGGTTGCAGAAACTAGAGGAAAGTTGGTACAGTCATGAAATTTTTGCAGGTGCAGGCCATTTTCTAAATATTTTTTGCATTGACATGAAAATGGGCTAACAAGTCTGATGAAGATTCTTAAGAGGACTCTTGAAAAGAACAAGAAAGCATGGAACTCAAAATTTACATTAGCCATATGGGTTGATAGGGTAACTGTGAAGAAGGCAATTGGGTGTGCACCATTTGACTTAGTATATGGAATACATGCAAGAATGCCTTAGAATAACCTATTAGAAGTATACAAGTTTTTTCAACTATATGATGATGATATAGATGATGAGATGCTCCTGATTAAGCTAGATGAAATTAGAAGAGAATTAGGCTCAAAGAATGCTAAGATGCAGTTACAAGTTAAGAACTTGTATAATAGGAAAGTTGTAGAGAGAAAGTTTGAACCAAATGACTTGGTACTACTCTGGAGTGCCAAATTGGAAGACAAAGGGAAACATGGAAAATTTGACCTAATCTGGTTATGACCATACTTGATTCATGAAAAATGGGGACTGAATTCATATATTGTCAAAGATGTCACTGGTGATAGTCAAGAACTTCCTGTTCATGGATAGTTCTTGAAGAGGTACTTCTGTTAAGAGGTATTTTATTTCCATGAGTAGTAGTTAGGATTTGTATATTCTGTAAATATTTTTATAGGCGTGGTATGTTTCTTTCCTACTTGGTGTGGTCATTGTAAATAGGTTTTTGCTTAGTGCTCTCCGTATGTTATCATTTTGTCAAGTTTGTGGTCTTCTCTCCCAAAAATTCTAAGTTATTGTATGGGCACAAGTTACCCATCATCCCCAGACAGATCCACTATTAGCCATTTTTTCAGTACCTTCAAGATCTAGCAAAAATTGCACTAGTTTGAATGGCTAGGTCTTTATTTTCCTTAGGGTTTCAAAAATTCACTCTGGTTATGTCAAAAAACCCTATCCTTGGTCTTTTTTTTTTGTGTTACTTTTTCCATGGTACTTAAGTCCCATCTCTAGCACGTGGTGTTTGTTTTCCTCTTGTTCACTAAGTCTCATAATGTATAGGTATTAAGTGATTTCATTCAATGACCTGGTAACATGGTTCATAATGAAGGTGCCAACTTTATTTGGTCACGTGTTATTGGAATGGTTAGTAGTTAAGGAAAAAGGTCTGTCGACTTAGAAAATAAGGTCGGTTTCTAGTTTGCATGATGTTAGAGATTAAAGGGATAAACATCAGAGATCTAGTGATAAGGCTCATAATGAAGCAAGATTACCATTGTTGCTTATTCTCATAATGCAATGGTAATATTTTGAAAGGCCTGGCAATTGAGCAAGGACTATAGATGTTGAACAAGATCCACAGTTGGTGCTTAATCTCAAGATCTTACTAAGATTAAGAAAAATATATAATGACTTGGAGATAAAGGTTATCTCTCATTATCTAAATAAAACTAGGATTAAAAGATATGTCTCGAGATTGCATGAATACCTTTGTCTCTTCATCACATTATTAAACATGAGTTAAGGATGGCATCTAGAGACTAGAAGATTCATTCAGTCGTTGGATCACCAAATATAACCGTGGTTAGTGAAAAAAATTAGAGAATGCAAGACTAGTCTTAGTTGCTCATTCTCCTAATATAACCAAGGTTAATAAAAACTTTATGAGATTGGGAGATTCACTTCATTCGCTAAGTCTCCAAATCAAATGTGAGTTAAAGGAAAGGTTACGAGATTGCATGAATGCTTTGGTTGCTAGATCTCATGATGAAACCCTAGTTAAGACATAGGTTCAAAGATTCAGAGAATACTTCAGTCATTGAATCTTGTGATTAGACCTGGGTAGAGTAAAAGATTCTCAGATCATGAGATTGCCATCAGTCACTGATGTAGGAGCATCTTGGGTCTTGAGAAATCTTGCACCACCAAAAATATTTTTTGTTTCCTATACCTGTCTGGTGTTTGTTTTAGCCCCGATGTTTCCATTGGTTTCAAAACTTGCAAAGTTAATTCCATTCCTTGGACCTATTCTTGGACCTTCTCCTAAGAGTGCACGTCCTAATTCATTTGGAATTAGAAGTTATCACCATTTCCCTTAGGTATCAATTTACCACCAGTTTTGCATGAAACGTATGGTATTTTTCCTTGCGCGGATCCGTTCGGGGAAATTGGATCTTGCACAGTTGAGGATATGTTCTTGGATCACATGTGGACCTAAATCTTAAGGCCCTTTATTTTTTTTTGTTTCTATCTTTAGTTTTGGTTTCTCCTCCTAAGTGGACCTATAATGTAGTTAAATGCTTGACTAGCTGACTTGTGGCTTTGCAAGCTATATATTGGAAGTTTGGGATGTTGTAGAGGATGGTAGGGAGATATCTTAGTTATATTACAAGGGGGACAATAGAAGAATAAGTAGAAGGATGTGAATTGTAATTCTGATTTCATAAATTCATTCTATAAGGCTGAAACCCATAAGGCCTCATATCCGGGCATGTTACTATTAATTTAACATTTGTTCCAATGTTGCTACTAGTTGCTTGTCTCATATCCTCTATGTTTGACTGCTTTATTGCATGTTTTCATATTGCTTTAGTGTATAACTCTTCACAGGGCTTGTTGTGGGTTTAAGTAGAGTCAATTAACCCTGATTCTTCCTTTACCTTCCCTACCCTTGTGTCAAGTGGTATCAAAGTGAAGTTGTTTCTTGCAGATTGGATCATGGAGAACCTTAAAAGATTGGTTGTAGGGTGGCGAATCTAAGATCTAACCTATAACTTGAAGAAGGTTATGATCTTTCTGGAACCTGATTGTTAAGATGGTTCATGGTAGAGGAAATGATAATGCTATCATGGATATCTTGAGGCAAATTGCAACTATGCTTGAAGTTGTAGAGATGACCTAGAAAAGAGGTGTGCATCTTGAAGATGTTAGTGATGAGGAAGAAATAACACCTAACCCTAAACTTGAAGTTGAACAGGATGAGGAAAGACTCTTCAGAGTTTTGTCTAAGGCTAACTCTAGACTTGTTGTGGAAGTTTCTTTCTATGATGGAAGACTTGAGACCGATGCACTTTTGGATTGGATCTCTGAGATGGATAAGTATTTTGAGTATGAAGGTACTCCTGATAATAGGAAAGTGAAGATTGCAGTCACAAAATTGAAAGGTCATGCATCTCTTTGGTGGGATCATTTTCAAATTGAGAGACAGAAAAGAGGAAAAGAAAAGATCAAGACATGGATGAAAATGCTTGGAAAGATGAAGAAGAAGTTTCTTCCAGTTAACTACCAAGTTATTTTGATGAGTAAAATGCAGAATTTGAGACAAAGGGAATTGAGTGTGAAAGAATATACTGAAGAATTTTACAAATTGGATATCAGATCTAGACATGTGGATGATGAAGTTGAAAAGGTGGCTAGATATGTGAATGGAATAAGGACATCTATTCAAGATGAGATCATTTATGTGAAGATTGATAGTGTGGAAGAAGCATACCAATTTGATCTGAATGCTAAGGAAAGATTGACAAAAGACATGATCAGAGACAAAGAGGAAGAGGTGGTAGATTTCAAAGAAGTAGAGGAAGATCTTATGGAGAAAGTAGAAAATTTGACAATGTAGTGCAAGATAAAGATGAACCTTCTAAAAGAGGTAACTACTCTAGGAATAACAATAGTGGGAAAAGAGAAGAGAAGTCTTGGTTTAAAGGTACTTGTTATAAATGTAGGGAAGAATGACATAGAGCCTTTGAATGTACTAAATCTGGAAAGAAGATTGGAGGTAATAGCAGAAGTAACTTGGCTCGTGAAGAAATTAAGGAATTGACTAATGAACCTGAACATGGTGAGAACTTGATGCTGAGAAGGATCTTGTGTAATAAAGAAGTTGATGAAGAACCTATCCTAAGGAAAAGCTTATTCAGAACTAGATGTAAGATCATTGACAAATGTTGCAAAGTAATCATTGATGGTGGAAATTTAGATAATCTGGCATCTGAAGAGCTGGTTAGCAAATTGCAGTTGTAGAGATTGAAACATCCGAAGCCTTATCACATTGCTTGGATCCAAAAGGAGCATAAACTACTTCTAAGTGAACAATGCCTTGTTAAGTTCAAAATTGGGAATTATCATGATGAAGTCTTGTGTGATATTATGCCTATGGATTGTTGTTATATTCTTTTGGGTAGACCTTGGTAGTATGATAGGAAAGCTTTGCATGATGGTAGATTGAATCAATATACTATTTGGATGGATGGAAAGAAACAAGTATTGTTTCCTTTGATAGAGAAGTTTGATTAAAGTCACTATACCATAGTCAGAGTATGTTTGGTTGATGGTAAAACATTTGCAAGAGACATGAAGGAAAAAAATATTTTCTTTTCTTTAATACCAAGGAAAACTAGAAAACAAGATGAATTAGAACATGCACCTGAGATTCAATCTTTATTGACTAAATTTAGTGAGATCATTTATGATAATGTACCTAATGGTTTACCACCTATGAGAAGTATAAGTCATTGTATGGATTTGATACCAAGAGCTAGTTTGCCTAATAAAGCACCACATAGGTTGACATCTAATGAAAAGACTGAGTTGAATAGACAAGTGCAAGAATCACTTGAAAGAGGATTGTTTAGTGAAAGTTTGAGTCCTTGTGTAGTACTTGTTGTGTTAGCACCTAAAAAGAATGGAGAGTGCAGAATGTGTTGTTGGTTCTTTTTTACGTTGTGATAAAAATGATAGCAACCTTCTCACTTTGCAATGGACCTTTAAGAGTAGCCAACTCCAAGTATTTAACAAATGATGAAAAGGACCAATTAACAAGGATGCAGATCCATCCTTCTATGCTTTTGGTTCTACATAACCAAGGCGGGTATACCTTTCAACACCTTCAGATATTCAATAAGGTGTAAATAGGTAGAGATCTCACAAAGGCTCAACAAATCTGGGAGATACTAGATTAATGGCTAATCTATCCATTGAACATTGACCATAGACTAGAGCTTGAGATTAGTACAACACCACAAACTAAATAAAACACAATTTTTTTTAGAGTTTATTTTCAATTTGCAGAACATAGCTAAGAGTGATCTGTGATGCATCAACAAGGAATATATTGATTTTTGACCAGTGCCTTGTCCATTGGGCAATACTTCTAGTTCAGGAGCAGCATACAGAAATAAACTATTGTCATAGACTCAAAGCCATAAATACAATGGTATCAAACCATACACTACTTGTAATGAAATCCTTATGCAAAACATTATGAATTAATGTCATATCCATGGCTTCATTTAATCTGATCCTAGATCAAAACTAAGGACTCATAACACATACACAGATGAATCCATGCAATGAATCAGAAGATTCATAATCCAACTGAACAACACTTAAGAGAGACTTGAATCTGAAATAAAATTGTATTAAGTGTAATGAATCTTGCTTCTGTACCAATTTGATCTACAACATTTACCACTTCAACAGTACGCAAAAGATCTAGAAACACTTCTATTCTATCTAATAAAAAAATTGAAACAATCTGAAAACTATATCCTAATGGAACCAGGAAATGGCTGAAACTCTAGGAGCTAAGCATAGCTTCAAACCCACTATGGAGACCAAGATTTTAGAACCCTTACAATAATGAGAAGATTTCACATATATCCCTCAGGAAAGACCTAAAAGATATTTCAACTACAACACCTATTACTTCCAGCAAGACAATTATACAAACAACCTCTTTTCCCACCAAAATATGACCTCAAAGAAAAAAGCACTTACTACTCCTTCTCGCTTGCTCAAAACTGATTCTAACCCCTTCCATTTAATCCATCATTTTGCGACATTTCCAATGATATATTATACTTATATATTCGGACAAAAAATAAACCTCTAGGAGCATTTTCAAATTTCAACTTCATCAGCAACTTACAGATTTAAATTTTCAAATTTATGCAAAGTCAAACTTTACCAATTTGTTTTATTTCCTTCTGCACATTTAAATAATTGACAGGCCCACAAGTGCCATGTGGTGCCATTAAATTGGTTTGACAAATTACTCATCCCACCTCACCATCCAACTAACTACCATATGTCAGTCTGTCATTACTTCATGCCATGTGTCACTTCCTCATTGGCTAGCTACTCCAACCAGGCATCTGAACTACATCACACTGCCACATCACTAGAGGCCCATGTGTTGGCTTGTCGCATGATCGCAAGGCCCAAATTTGACCCTTGTGATCATGCGACCATTGTCGAATGATCACACGTATCTCAAGGCCATCGGATCCTGCACAATTACACACTATCAAAAAGACCTTACCAGTATGTGGGGCTTGCTCACCATGTCACCTACAACTCACTACCAACTGGACACCAAATCATCACCTCGATCCATGTGTGCATGAGAAAGCTTCATTCTGAGCGTCTATTTCTTAGACAATAGCATCTTGTGTGTCTTAGCTTATAAAGACCATTTTCTTTTATCACAACATCAATGTGGGATTAAATCCCTATGCTTAATAGACTTTCATTCAAAAATTACCTTGGGGCTCGTGCCTAGCTGGCCGACACCACTCCTTTCCTTTATCATCTCACTTTATCTTCTAATTGAACACCTTTTCTTTTAAATATCTCTAATACCTTAGATCTAGTGCATGTGGGATTACACTTTTTATAAAACAATAATATTTACAGTTGCCTGTACCCATCTATGATCTTCTTGCTCTTCAAATGCTAGCTTCTACCTCTCTTTAACACGTTCCCCTAATGGTATTCACCAGCCTCCTAGTTTTTCTACAAATGGATACAATCTATTAGCGTAAGCCCTTCATATTTAGTACTTATGCACTCCTTCAAACTCCTAATGCATGAGCACCTTGGTGGATGGCAGCACCCCCCAAATGAATGTCACAGTATGTAAAGGTGCGCATGGTATATAGAGAAGGATATTCAACAAAGAAGGGCAGGCATCATCATGTTTGCGTGCATTTTATGCCTCTGTCATATGGTGCCATTAAAATATATAGTAGGGGATGTAACAATTCTTCTTAGCTGAAAGGTAATACCCCTCCAAACGAGCCTTGGCACTCCTCAAAGTGTGCCATGCTGGTTCATACCTTGCATACTACAAAATGTGCAAATAGAGGCTACAAACACACCTCCCAATCTTGGTGCATCAAATCTATATCAAGGTGCCTCCCCACAAATGCACTCCTCTGCCAAATGCTCAAATCAATCCTCAACGGACCCTAGTTTCAAAACATATACACACATCCTCCAATCCAATTTGTGCTGATGCTTTTTCCATCTCAAATGCTAGCATCATTCCTTCAATTGCGTTGGCCAATACATTACTCACGGTGGTCTCCATGTTTCTCTAAAACGTTGCCATACTCCCTTTGGACTTACGATGGTATCCATTTGCTTGAATTGGCAGCCTCTTGATCTACACGGACCCCCTATTCCAACTTCATGCAACCACTTGGCCCCCTTTGAATTTGTTATGTCTCCCTTATCTGCTATGCTGGTTGAATAGTGCATTTTTTCCAAAGGTATCAATCAGGGTCTCCTTGTATTTTCCCCGATCGATTTACATCTTTAAATGGTTCAAAAACCATTGAACATGTATTTTGAATATTCAACTGAACTATAAGAAGAAGTGCAATTGTGTTTCATCCAGCATAAATTTTGTTTTAATGGCTATCATACTCATTTAGTAGTGCATGTTGTAGTTACACTCGAGAGACTCCCAACTCTTGAGAAGTGAATGGAATGAATTCCACTTCTTAGCATGATGCATCCAACCATCCTAAGGCAGAGCTTCACTACACATTGTATTTACATAGCCTCGAAACAACTCACTGTATCATCTATCTTTTCATTCCATTTTAACTTATCTTTTTTACACACATGATAAGGTTCAAACAAAAATGTAAAAATTCTACACCAAACTTGTTTTCACCAAGTAGTATATGGTAATGTGTAAATCTGGGTGCCTCAAAAACTCCATCTTGTGGGCACAGAAAGGAATCAAAACTCCTGGGATGGAATTTGTGTATTTCTACAATAATTCTTGGTGAAAAATGTCTGTTGGCTGATTGATTTTATTTGAAAGCACTTAGCATGATAACTCTTTTGGGCAAATATAAATGTAACTCTAGGCTTGTAACCATCCCCAATATAATCCCATGCCCAATAAGCTTTGATGACTATTCATATCTACAAATGAATTTTCAACATATCCGAAAATCACTCCTTCGATGAGAAACATATTCTAAAGCACTCTGGCTATTGTTTGTTTAAAAGGGAGATGTCGAAACTCCTTTTAAAATTATGATGCAGGTTGGGCCCACCAAGTGGTTCCAGCCTAAAAAAACTTTCGATTTCAAACACCCGGTCCTCAAAAACATCCACAACGACTCACATCTACAATCAGATCCAAACTAGATAATTGGATACTTAAAAAAACTTCAAATCTTAATACTTCGCCAAGTCACCAAAATGAATAAACTGCGCTCAGTCGTGCCATCAAAAGAATGATCAAAACTTATCACTGGACATTGAAACTTGGTGGTCATGAACTTTGTAATACAGACAACCACCCTGTCACACGACCTTTCCTAAAGATGAAAAAGCCAAGAGATTTTAAAACTTGAAAATGCTTGTTCAGAAATTCTC
Organism: Chamaecyparis obtusa; assembly: GCA_027943335.1. Classification (NCBI taxonomy): domain Eukaryota; kingdom Viridiplantae; phylum Streptophyta; class Pinopsida; order Cupressales; family Cupressaceae; genus Chamaecyparis; species Chamaecyparis obtusa. The sequence continues at coordinate 1,254,468 of BSBK01000609.1, forward strand.
TCCAAACACAGACCGAAAACCACTGCAAATTGCCTTTGAAATAAATGGACTGAAAATATCAAATGATGAGTTGAGGTTGAGCCACTGAAACTGGTAAGAAACTCATATACAAGGAATGCAACAAAATAATCACCATTTGAAAACATGCATCTGACATCAAGTTACAAATTTTTAAAAGTGGTTACTTAGTGCAGTTGATCCTGCCAGCACTATCCAATTCACACAAATCACCTCCAGAACTGGCCTCAAAAACTCACCCACTGAAACTTTCATGAACCAGTAACTTCCGCATTGATTCACCCCCAAACAAGGTACATGGATCCATAATCATTTTACCCAAAAGGTCAAGTGGCTGATTATAATCAAACGCCAAAGTCAGCACATTATAAATATTCAGGATTAAAACAACAAAATATGCATAAACTGGGTTTAGAATTGGCTTAAGAAAGTGGTCAAATGGATTGGCAGAGACTCCAAAATCTTCATACAAGTACTCTTCCAGGTCTACAATATGGATCATCCTTTAATTATGCCTAAACTCAAACTGGGTGCAAATGGAAAGACCCCAAAGTACGCCACTTAGAATACTGAACTATGCACACAGTAAAACTTAATAATCTGCAAATGAAATGACTTTGGAAAATAGGTCAAACGAGCACATGGGGGGCTAAAAATTGGTGTGAACACTCTCTCTCATGCCTACATCATGATGCAACAAACTTCATGTTATGACAAATCACGCTATTGAAGATACAACATAACGAACAGGGCCTCCGACTAAACCACACAACTGATCTTCATTAAAAAGTTAGAAATTGCAAACAGAATCGGATTGACAAATTACCCAAATGGATTCATCATGACTTGAAAATTTTCACGGTGGCACATTTCCATGATTATAATGTAGGGGAATATTGAATTATTCATTCCACTCAATCTAGTGCAAGTTGCAAGATTTCAAAGTAGGGCATTCAAAATTATGCAATTTCACATTTTGGAAAACTTAATTAATTGCAAACAGAATGGTTTGGGAAAACCAATCATATGAACTCATAGGAATCTGCAAATGAAACTCAAGCTTCTCTCTCATGCCTAGAACACCTCAGACCCTTCCTTATATCAGGAAACACTATCAGATCAAAGATGGAAGCATGCAAATCAGGCCATTAGCTACAATCAGGCAATATGCAGAATGCAGATTTATGGTGAACACCTTTAAACAACTATCTCCAAAACTCATCAAAACTGATAAATAAAAGTTGTAACCCACTCCATTTATCCATGATAGGTTTGGCACATGTTCCCCAATTGGTATGTCTTGAAAATCATTAGGTCACACTTTACTTGCACTTCAAGTAAGCATCTTCAAAACATTTTCAGCGGTACTCACCTTTCCTTAGAGAATTTTTTGAATTGGTCACTCCAAATTTGGGCCAAATTTGAGAGTACCAACAGTGGCTCTGTCCGGGGATGCATTCTCCTTGTGAGCACATAGAGAATTTAGAATCTCTCGGTGAAGCAAACCACTCAAAAAGAAAATCAGACCTTTCTCTCACTTCTCAAAACTAGGATACCTTTATTTAAAGAAACACTCCACACAACTGAAAAAAAAGAAACTATACAATGAGGAAACCATGTACAAATGGCCCAAAGCCATCAAAATGAAATAACTTCCTACCTCTATCAAAAACTGGATTCTCATTTCCATGGATCAGAGGTAAGCGATACTTATTATTTTCTGCAATATGATCCAACATGCTGCCATGAACTATCAGCACATCATATTGAAAATAATCGTCACCCCCACTATCAGGAGGCATTTGGAAATCATTGAAACATGGAAGGTATTGATCATTGTGCAACAAGAGGTTGTCACACCCTTTTACAATTCTAACCAGCCGAGGAAGTAAACATTCCGACTCAACTTTATAACTTGAAACAAGTTGGCTTACCATTTCATATGCTTGAAAATAAAAAAGAAAGTTTTGAGATTCAAACCCTTGCACATCACACAAGTGCTTAGGAAAACCACTATGATCTGCAACTTGTTGATTCACATTTACTTTATCCCGGGAGACATTTCCATGCTAAATTTGAAAAAGAAAATATTCATAATCTACCTAACAATTGTTATGCCCTTGCTAATTTGATTTAATGTCCTCTAAAAATAGAACATCAATACTTTCTACATCCCATTCCTGGATAAAAGAACATACCTCTAGCTGAAGCAAATGTTCTGATATAGAATGTGAAACCTCTTTCAGCTTCACATGAAATGGTTTACATTGTGGCTCTAACAAATCAGTATGCAGCCCATTGCTCAGGTCATCCTTTTGGCATATGTCTTCTTGACAAAATTCACTATTAGATGGCAGATTGTCAACACTATTAACCTCTTCTTGACAAGACACTGATTCAAAACTATTAACAATATCAAAATCACTAGTGTCCATATCAAACATGTTGACTGCCATTTTCAATTTAATTGCAAATTGAGCCACCATGGTTTCATATTCTGGCTCATAGAAGCCTTCATCCATCTTAGGATTAATAACTTCACATGTCAGATCAAAAGATGAAAGCATACAAACTAAAAAATTAGTTTTATCTTTATTATTAGCTGAAACAAAGGAATTCATTATTACTTTAGTCAAATCAGCTTCTTCAAAATCATCTTTAACACATGATAACTCCTGGTCTTTTTCGCAAGGCTTCTTGTAAACCATTTCCTTGTCTTGAAGAAGATCAAGGTCATTGTGGCTACATGAGTACTCTTTTTCATTATCAACACTATAAGAGTCTGATAGGATCTCATCATTTAGGGCTTTATCATCATTTGATGAAAGATCTTCCCTCTTGCATTTTCAAAACTTGGCTGCAAATATTTTTTCTCTACAACCTCACAACTAGAAAAACTAGTTTCAAACTTATTAGGTGTGTAACCTTTGTATATATCTATCTTTGCATCAAATAAATTTTGCAATTCTTCATTAACCATGTTGACTCCCACAAGAGGGACAACCATATCTTCATGAAAACATTCTTCATTTTGTTTTGAAACATGATCTGAAACATAGTTATTAAAACCGGTAGGGATAGAAATGTCGTTGTTGTGATATTGCTATCAAGATTCAACTGTGTAGTTTTTGAGTCAAACTCATTGACCGATTAAACTCATTGACCCATGTCTTGCTGAAAACATTCTTCATTTTGTTATGAAACATGATCTGAAACATAGTTATTAAAACCGACAGGGATAGAAATGTCGTTGTTGTGATATTGCTATTAGGATTCAACTATGTAGTTTGACTCAAAAACTACATAGTTGAATCCTGATAGCAATATCACGATAAAAATGGCTTTAAACTAATTTTTATTTCTTTTTACACACCCATTTATTACATTTGATTCTTTATGACAACAAAAACCATCAAATAGAAATCCTTTGGTGATCCCATATTTCAAGTTATTTTCTATATCCATTGTTGTCATAAAAGCCTGATGTAAAGTCTTTGGCTCTTTGTTTCTTAGTAAGAAACTCATTTTTTTACCAAAAGCACCCAGATAAAGTATCAGACATATTTGATCATCAAGCCTATAGATTTTGGGAATATCATTTAAAGTTTTGGCAAATCTAATGTTGAACAATGGAACCAACTCTTCTTTTTGAATCTCAATCTCCATCAATCTGTTTAACACAACACTTGCCCCTATTCTTTCAAGAAACTCCTCCATGAAAGCTGAATTGAAATCTTCACATGAAGAAATAGAACTTGCCGACAAGGAGTAGATCCATATTCTGGTATCTTCTTTGAAAGTTCGAACTAGAAACTTCATGAATATGTCTTCATGACAAACTTTGAAGTCTCCCATCAGATCAGTAAATTCTTGCAAATGTTTACATGCGGAATTTGATTTTTTCCCTTTAAACTTTGGAAAATGCTTCCTAATCCTGGTAGGAATTTCATTTGGGAAACCAGGTATGCCATCAAAACATAATGGCGTATACCTTTGTACATAAAAGCTTATGCATGAATCCATTATGGGCTGCACTTTTACTTAATGAAATTTTAAAGTTCTTATCATGAACAACTTATGAAGCCATAAGGATTCTTTGAATCACACACACTCCTCCAAAACATAACCAAAATTCTCCAACAAATTCAGAGAAATATGCAGATCCACAATATAAAATCCTTTCTATGGTGACTTCTTCACCTAATAAGGATCATGCAAATACACAAATTACAAAATGAGAAATACCTGGTGTTTCCCCCTTTGCTACTGCTATTTTTATTTAGCGGCTGAAAATATGGCAGATCTTAGAGCTCACCTTATAGCTCCATTAGGTTCTTTTCATGTAGAGTCGCCACCTCCTTGAAGAGAAAAATAATTCACTTATTCACAATATCTTTCGAGCTAATAACAGAACTTTACCAAGATCTTTAAATACTGTTTATTAGAATTGCATATATCATATTTTCTATTCTAAACTTGCACTGATCAAATAGAGAATTCTTAAAGTCACCACTCACTACTTTGTGAGATGATATTTAAAATTTTCAGATCTCACTCTATACTTCAATGGTAACCACTGGATAGATAAATAAGCTGGCCAGGAGTCTAGCTCAACTCGTACCCACGTTATTTAAACTTTACTATAACACCAGAGATATCAAACTAGATTTAGCATGACTATTGCATCTCTACTCACCAGTAGAATCGCCATTTTGTTGGTTCTTTTTTATGCTGTGATAAAAATGACAGCACCCTTCTCACTTTGCAATGGATCTTTAAGAGCAGCCAACTCCAAGTATTTAACAAATGATGAAAATGATCGATTAACAAGGATACAAATCCATCCTTCTATGCTTTTGGTTCTGCACAACCAAGGAAGGTATACCCTTCAACACCTTCAGATATTCAATAAGGTGTAAATAGGCAGAGATCTCGCAAAGGCTCAATAAATTTGGGAGATACTAGATTAATGGCTAATCAATCCATTGAACATTGACCATAGACTGGAGCATGAGATTAGTACAACACCAAAAACTACATAAAACACAAGATATTTTAGAGTTTATTTTCAATTTGTAGCACATAGCTAAGACCGATCTGTGATGCATCAACAAGGAATATATTGATTTCTGAGCAGTGCCTTGTCCATTGGGCAATACTTCTAGTTCAGGAGCAACATATAGAAACAAACTACTGTCATAGACTCAAAGCCATAACTACAATGATATCAGACCATACACTACTTGTAATGAAATCCTTATGCAAAACATTATGAATTAATGTCATATCCATAGCTTCATTTAATTTGATCCTATATCAGAACTAAGGACTAATAACACATACACAGATGAATCCATCTAATGAATCAGAAGATTCATAATCCAACTGAACATCACTTAGAAGAGACTTGAATCTGAAATAAAACTGTATTAAGTGTAATGAATCTTGCTTCTCTACCAATCTGATCTACAATATTTACCACTTCAATAGTATGCAAAAGATTTGGAAACACTTCTATTCTATCTGATAACAAAACTGAAACAATCAGAAAACTATATCCTAATGGAACTAGGAAATGACTGAAACTCCAGGAGCTAAGCACAGCTTCAAACCCTCTGTGGAGACCAGGATTTTAGAACCCTTACAATAATGAGAAGATTTCACATATATCCCTCAAGAAAGACCTAAAAGATATTTCAACTATGACACCTGTTACTTCCAACAAGATAATTTTGCAAACAACCTCTTTTCCCACCAAAATCTGACCTCAGAGACAAAAGCACTTACTACTCCTTCTCGCTTGCTCAAAACTGATTCTAACTCCTACCATTCAATCCGTCATTTTACGACGTTTCCAATGATATATTATACTTATATTTTTGGGCAAAAAATGAACCTCTAGGAGCATGTTCAAATTTCAACTTCATCAGCAACTTACAGATTTAAAATTTCAAATTTATGCAAAGTCAAAATTTACCAATTTGTTTTATTTCCTTCTGCACATTTAAATCTTTGACGAGCCCACAAGTGCCACGTGGCACCATTAAATTGGTTTGACAAATTACTCAACGCCACCTCACAGTCCAGCTAACCACCATATGTCACTCTATCATTACTTCAAGCCATGTGTCACTTCCTCATTGGCTAGCTACTCCAACCAGGCATATGAACTACATCACACTGCCACATCACCAGAGTGCCACGTGTTGGCCTATCGCATGATTGCAAGGGCTAAATTCAGCCCTTGCGATCATGCGACCACTATCGGATGATCACATGTATCTCAAGGCTGTCAGATCCTGCACAATCACACACTGTCAAAAATAACTTACTAGCATGTGGGGCCCGCTTGCCATGTCACCTACAACTCACTACCAACTGGGTGCCAAATCGTCACCTCGATCCATGCACACATGAGAAAGCTTCATTTTGAGCATCTATTTCTTAGACAATAGCATCTTGTGTGTCTTAACTTATAAAGACCATTTTCTTTTAGCACGATGTCAATGTGGGATTAAATCCCTATGCTTAAGAGACTTTCATTCAAAAATTACCTTGAGGCTCATGCCCAGCTGGCCGGCCCCACTCCTTTCCTTTATCATCTCACTTTAGCTTCTAATTGAACACCTTTTCTTTTAAATATCTGTAATACCTTCGATCTAGTGCATGTGGGATTATGCTTTTTATAAAACAACAACATTTATAGCTGCCTGTACCCATGCACGAGCTTCTTGCTCTTCAAACGCTGGCTCCTACCTCTCTTTAACACATTCAACTAATGGTATTCACTAGCCTCCTCCTTTGTCTACAAATAGATACAATCTATTAGCGTAGGCCCTTCATATTTAGTGGTTATGCACTCCTTCAAACTCCTATTGCGTGAGCACCTTGGTGGCTGGCAGCACCCCCCAAATGAACGTCACTGTATGCAAAGGAGTGTAGGGTGTATAGAGAAGGATATGCACCAAAGAAGGGCACGCACCAGTATGTTTACGTGCATTTTATGCCTCTATCATATCGTTCCATTAAAATATACAGTAGGGGATGTAACAATTCTTCTTGGCTCCAAGGTAATACCCCCTCAAATGAGCCTGGGCACTCCTCAAAGCATGCCAAGATGGTTCATCCCCTGCATACTACAAAATGTGCAAATGGAGGCTACATACACACCTCCCAATCTTGGTGTGTCAAATCTATATCAAGGCGCCTCCCCCCAAACGCACTTCTCTGCCAAATGCTCAAATCAATCCTCAATGGACCCTAGTTTCAAAACATATATGCACATTCCTCCAATCCAATTTGTGCTAATGCTTTTTCCATCTCAAATGCTGACATCATTCCTTCAATTGCACTGCCCAATACATTGCTCATGGTGGTCTCCATGTTGCTCTAAAACACTGGTATACTCCCTTTGGACTTACGCTGGTATCCATTCGCTTGAATTGGCAGCCTCTTGATCTATGCGGACCCCCTATTCCAGCTTCACGAAACCACTTGGTCCCCTTTGAATTTTTCATGTCTCCCTTATCTGCTATGCTAGCTGAATAGTGCATTTTTTCCAAATGTATCAATCAGGGTATCCTTGTATTTTCCATGATCGATTTACATCTTTAAATGGTTCAAACAACCATCGAACATGTATTTTGAATATTCAACTGAACTATAAGAAGAAGTGCAATTGTGTTTCATCCAACATAAATTTTGTTTTAATGGCTATCATACTCATTTAGTAGTGCACGTTGTAGTTACACTTGAGAGACTCGCAACTCTTGAGAAGTGAATGAAATGAGTTCCACTTCTTAGCATGATGCATCCAACCATCCTGAGGTAGAGCTTCACCGCACACTGTATTTACATACCCTTGGAACAACTCACTGTATCATCTATCTTTTCATTCCATTTTAACTTATCTTTTTTACACACATATGATAATGTTCAAACAAAAATGTAAAAATTCTACACCAAACTTGTTTTCACCAAGTAGTATATGGTAATGTGTAAATCTAGGTGCCTCAAAAACTCCATCTTGTGGGAACAGAAAGGAATCAAAACTCCTGGGATGGAATTTGTGTATTTTTGCAATAATTCCTAGTGAAAAATGTCCCTTGGCCGATTGATTTTATTTGAAAGAGCTTAGCATGATAAGTCTTTTGTGTGAATATAAATGTAATTCTAGGCCTGTAACCATCCCCAATATAATCGCATGCCTGATAAGCTTTGATGACTATTCATATCCACAAATACATTTTCAACATATCGTGCAATCACTCCTTCGATGAGACAACATATTCTAAAGCATTTTGGCTATTGTTTGTTTAAAAGGGAGATGTCCAAAATCCTTTTAAAATTATGATGCAGGATGGGCCCCCCAAGTGGGTCCGACCTAAAAAAAAATTCAATTTCAAATACTCGGACCTCAAAAATATCCACAACGACTGGCGTCTGCAACCGGATCCAAACTAGATAACTGGATACTTTAAAAAAACTTCAAATCTTAATACTTCGCTAGGTCACCAAAATGAATAAACTACCCTGAGTCGCGCCATCAAAAGAATGCTCAAAACTTATCATTGGACATTGAAACTTGGCAATCATGAACTTTGTAATATAGACAACCACCCTGTCACACGGCATTGCCTAAAGATGAACGAGCCAAGATATTTTAAAACTTGAAAATGCTTGTTCAGAAATGCTCTGCAAACATAGATCAAAAACCATTGCAAACTACTTCTGAAAGAGATGGGCTGAAAATATCAAATGATGAGCTGAGGGAGAGCCACTAAAACTAGAAAGAAACAAATATACAAGGAATGTGACAAAACAACTACCATCTGAAAACATGCATCTGACATCAAGTTACAAATTTTTAAAAGTGGCTACTCAGTTCAATTGATCCTGCCAGCACTATCCAATTCACACAAATCACCTCCAGAACTGGTCTAAAAAACTCACCCACTGAAACTTTCACAAACCGACAACTTGGGCATGGATTCACCCCTAAACAAGGTACATGGATCCATAATCATTTCTCCCAAAAGGTCAAGTGGCCGATTATAATCAAACGCCAAAGTCAGCACATTACAAATATTCAGGATTAAAATAGCAAAATATGCATAAAATGGGTTTAGAATTGGCTTTAGAAAGTGGTCAAATGGATTGGCAGAGACCCCAAATTCTTCAGACAAGTTCTCTTCCAGGTCTACAATATGGATCATCCTTTAATTATGCCTGACCTCGAACCGGGTGCAAATGGCAAGACCCCAAACTATGCCACTTAGAAAATTGAACTGTGCACACAGTAAAACTTAATAATCTGCAAATGAAATGACTTTGGAAAATAGGTCAAATGGGTACATGTGGGGCTAAAAATTGGTGTGAACACTCTCTCTCATACCTATAGCATGATGCAACAACCTGCATGTTATGAAAAATCATGCTATTCAAGATACAACATCATGAACAGGGCCTCCGACTAAACTGCACAACTGATCATTAAAAAGTTAGAAATTACAAACAGAATCGAATTGACAAATTTTCCCAAATGGATTCATCATGGCCTAAAAATATTCATGGTGGCACATTTCCATGATTATAATGTAGAGCAATATTCAATTATTCATTCCACTCAATCTGGTGCAAGTTGCAAGATTTCGAAGTAGGGTATTCAAAATTATGCACTCACATTCTGGGAAATTGAATTAATTGCAAACAGAATGGCTCGGGAAAACCTATCATATGAACTCATAGGAATCTGCAAATGAAACTAAAGCTTCTCTCTCATGCCTACAACACCTCAGACCCATCCTTACATCATGAAACACTATTAGGTCAAAGATGCAAGCATGCAAAGTAGGCCATTTGCTACAACCAGACAATATGCGAAATGCAGATTTAAGGTGAACACCTTTAAACAACTATCTCCAAAACTCATCAAAACTGATAACTGAAAGTTGTAACCCACTCCATTTATCCATGATAGGTTTGGCACATGTTTCCCAATTGGTATGTTATGAAAATCATCATGTCACACTTTACTTGCACTTCAAGTAAGCATCTTCAAAAAAATTTCAGGGGTACTCACCTTGCCTAAGAGAAAATTTTGAATTGGTCACTCCAAATTTGGGCCAAATTTGAGAGTACCAACATGTGTATTTATTCTAGAGCCATAAATAAGATCACGGTGAAGTATAGATTTCCCTTGTCAAGGATGGATGAGATAATAGATAGTTTGAGTGGAGCAAGGTATTTCTCAAAGATTGATTTGAAAATTGGATATCATCAGATTAGGATTAGAGAAGGGGATGAATAGAAAATTGCTTTTAAAACTAATGAAGGTTTGTATGAATGGTTCGTTATGCCTTTTGGTTTGAATAATGCACCTAGTACTTTCATGAGGCTAATGAATGAAGTTCTGAAAAGATTCTTTGGTAAGTTTGTAATTGTATATCTTGATGACATTTTGATATTCAGTAAGATTAAGGAAGAACATCTTGAACATATCAAACAAGTATTGCAAAGATTGAAGGAAGAAAAGTTACTGATTAAGTTGAAGAAATGTTCATTTATGAAGAAGAGATTGTGTATCTTGGTTTTGTGATTTTAGTTGATGGATTGAAGATCGATCCTGAGAAAGTAAGAGCTCTACTTGATTGGCCTGCACTAGAGAATGTTGGAGAGGTAAGATCATTTCGTGGATTGGCAAGTTTTTATAGGAACTTCATCAGAAATTTCAGTTCTATTTGTAATGCTATGACTGAAAATATGAGAGGAGATAAAAGGGATTTCAAATGGACACATGGAGCACATAAGAGTTTTGAAACATTGAAACAAAAGATTGCAGAATTACCTACACTCGCTTTGCCTGATTTCAGTAAAGTTTTTCAAGTTGAATGTGATGCTAGTGGAAGTGCAACTGGATCTATTTTGAGTCAAGAAGGAACACCTATAGCTTTCTTTAGTGAAAATTTGAATGATGCTAAGAGAAAATATTCAATTTATGATGAGGAATTCTATGCTATTGTTCAATATTTGAAGAAATGGAGACACTATTTGATGCCTAAATATTTTGTGTTATATACTCAGCATAAAGCTTTAGAGTATTTGGGAAGTCGGAATAAATTGAATCAGAGACATATGAAGTGGGTTGAGTTCTATTAATATGATTTAGAACAATAAAGGCGGGGGGTGAATCAGTTGTTCTCAGGTCCAAATGTATAAAACACACTTTAAAATTCTTCAACCAATCATATCCAATAACCAACAACTACTCGGTCATTACTGATTGCATAACAAAAACATATAACAATATAGTCCACTTATCCAATAGGATCTAACTTCTAAAACAAAGAAATATTCAAACCAAAACATTCACACAAGTATTAACACCAGGATTTATAGTGGAAACCCAATTTGGGAAAAACCACTTTGTAACATGTTACTATTATTTTCACTCTTCTGAAGTGAGCTCGGTGAAAACCCAACCTTGTCAAAGGTTACAAACACACTATCAGGTGTGACCCGGTTAAAGGATTTAAACCACTCTGTTAAAAGTGTTTCTTGTTATAGGACTTACATACACTCCATTAGAATGCAACCTTGTTCAAAGGATTTATACAAATGACTATTAGGTCAACCTCTATTTACAGGATTTTGATTGATACAATGGTTAGAAATTAATAGTAGTATTGATCTCAAAAACATACAACTCACTTTGTAAATATCAGATCCAATTCCATACACATATGCTAGCTTACTGACTATGAACCTTTACCATCACCATCACTGATCTACTTGAAAATCCCTTCAAGCAATCACAACACTTATCCTTCAGCCTTCTCTGCTTGTATAGTCAATAACATCAACAACACTTCCAGCACCCTCCCCTCTTGTTAACCTCATGTTCAGGTTTTCCTTAATACTTCCTCAATTAGGTCAATACATCTTTTTCTGCTTAATCTCCTTCGTAGATCTTAGGGTTAGGTCAGATTCATTGAATCCTTCCAACTTTATGTTCTTCGGCTATCCTTCTATAAATATCTCAAATCTCTTAATAGATGTACAATAAAACATTTTACAGTGCATTAAATGCTTTCATACAATCAATAAATAAAGTCAACACATTTTACATAATCTAAGAATTCAACAATGTCAGCTGGAAATCTGAATTCTTCCTTAAATGTAAAATACCGATGCTCGGTCAATACAGTGTTCAACTCCTTGGTCTTCATTAGAAAGCTCAGTCACCTCAAAAAATGTTTCCTTGGCTAATACTATCTCCCTCGGTAATTATCTGATGTTCGGTCAATACTAAATTTACTCGGCATATACTAGCTCAGTCAACACTAACATCACTCGGCTTAAACTAGATTTCTTCACTTTTTCTCGGTTAAGCCTACTAGATTAGTCTTCATTCTTACTTAGATAAACAATACATTATCTTATCATTGTGCCACATAATCAAGTACACATTGAAATATCAAGATAACTCAACCTTTCCTTAGTTTCTATTATTACCAACCTTTCCTTTCCCCTTCACAACAATCAAATAGATATAGTACTTTCTTAAATAGAAACAGTCTTACTAGTTAAGGTTTGACATCAATGACAATACAACAATTGCTTCAATTGCAATTTCCAACAGAGTTCTTGGAGAATTTCTCATTTTCATTGAAACATAAGAGTTGACTATTGAATAAGGTTGTTGATGCCTTGAGCCAAAGAATAAGTTTGCTGACTAAGATGAAAGTTGAGATACTTCATTTTGATGATCTAAAATATTTGTATGAGACTGACATTGATTTTGCAAAATGTTGTAAGGAGAAAACAGGGAATGATAAGTGGACTGATTATTTCATTTAGGAAGACGTGTTGTTTAAAGGAATTTAGTTATGTATATCGAGTTTATATATGAGAGAAAACATCATAAAGGAGAAGCATAGTGGTGGACTTGCTGGACATTTTGGGATTGATAAGATAGTAAAGTTGATTTAAGAGAGATACTTTTGGCCGTAGATTTATAGAGATGTATAGAGAATGGTAAGAACTTGCATAGTTTCTCAAGTAACAAAAGGAACTAGTCAGAATGTGGGATTGTATACACCTTTGCATGTACCTAATAGACCATGGGAAGATGTGAGTATGGACTTTGTTCATGGATTTCCTAGAACTCAGAGAGGTAATGATTCTATTTTGGTAGTAGTTGACAGATTTTCAAAAATGGCACATTTCATACCTTGTAAGAAGACATTTGATGCCTTGCATGTAGCTGAATTATTTTTCAAAGAAGTGGTAAGATTACATGGTTTGCCTAAGTCTATTATTTCAGATAGAGATACTAAGTTTACTAGTTATTTTTGGAGAACACTTTGGAAAAAGATGAATACTAAGTTGAAATTTAGTTCTACATTTCACCCTCAGACAAATAGACAGACTAAAGTTGTGAATGGGAGTTTGGGAAACTTGTTGAGATGTTTAGTTGGAGATAAGCCTACTATTTGGGATTTGGTTTTGGCGCAAGCTGAATTTTCATATAACAATTATGTGAATAGAAGTACTAAAAAGACACCATTTGAGATTGTTACTAGATTTCACCCTAAAGGAACTACAAAGTCGAGAGAATTGCCTACTAAGACTAGAAGAAGTGTTGAAGCTAATCATTTTGTAGAATACATGAGAACTTTTCATGATGAAGTTAAGAGGAATTTGGAGGATAGTAATTTGAACTACAAGCAGAGAGAAGATAAGAGGAGGAGACATAAATCTTTTGAATTTGGAGATGAAGTTATGATTCATTTGAAGAAAAATAGTTTTCCAGTTGGTACCTACAACAAGTTGAAGATGAAGAAATTTGGACCTTGTAATATTTTGAAGAAGTTTAACAATGGAAATGCATATGAAGTGGAATTTCCCGAAGACATGGATATATCACCTATATTGAACATTGTGAACATCTTTGAGTATTTTGAATCACCTGATGAGACTGAAGATAACATGGATTTTCCCAAGAAAGAAAAAGATGACATTGTGAAGATTCTTAACAATAGAATAAGCAAGAGTACTAGAGGAAAGGACTATATAGAATACCTAGTTCAGTGGAAAGATAAGTTAGTTGAAGACAGCTCATGGATTACTCAAGTTGAATTAGATCTTTATGATTTAGGTCATAATTTGAGTAGTACTTGATTTGGACATCAGTTCTTTTGTAACCCTAGGTGTCTGATGCAGGAGCATCTTAAGTCTTGAGCAATCTTGCATAACCAAAAATAGTTTCTATTTCCTATACCTGTCTGGTGTTTGTTTTAGCACTGATATTTCCATTAGTTTCACAACTTGAGAAGTTAATTTCATGCCTTGGACCTATTCTTGGACCTTCTCCTAAGAACACACATCCTAATTCATTTGGGCTTGGAAGTTATCGCCATTTCCCTCAAGTATCGATTTCTCACTAGTTTTGCATGAAACATGTGGTATTTTTCCTTGCGTGGTTCTGTGTGGGGAAATTGGATCTTGCACAGTTGAGGATATGTTCTTGGATGACGTGTGGACCTAAATATTAAGGTGCATTTTGTTTTGTTATTTCTAGTGTTAGTTTTGGTTTCTCCTCCTAAGTGGACCTATAATATAATTAAATGCTTGACTGGTCGACTTGTGGTTTTGCAAGCTATTTATTGGAACCTCAGGATGTTGTAGAGGATGGTAGGGAGATATCTTAGTTAGATTAGAAGGGGGACCACAGAAGAATAAATAGAAGGATGAAAATTGTAATTTTGATTTCATAAATTCATTTTATAAGGCTGAAACCCAGAAGGCCTCATAGTCGGGCATGTTGCTGTTAATATAACATTTGTTCTAGTGTTGCTACCAGTTGCATGTCTCATATCCTCTATGTTTTAATTCTTTATTGCATGTTTTCATATTGCTTCCATGTGTAACTCTTCGTAGGGCTTTTTGTGGGTTTAAGTAGAGTCAATTAACCCTTATTCTACCTTTACCTTCCCTGCCCTTGCATCAGTCTGTTAAAATCTGAACTAGAAAGATACATATAAAGAAAATCTAAATAACATAGATGATTATCCTAGGAAAAACCCCCTTGGAAGAGGGAAACAACCTAGCCCGTGAAAATGGTACTCCTTTATTAATATGTAAAACATAAAATGTAGTACATGATGAATCCCGTGAGGATTAAAATCAACACAAAGCAATACATAGTGGCAATCTATGAAAGTAGACACAACTCACAAATTGAAAATCCATGAAAGAGGCTAGCTCACTAATTAAGAACATGCATAGATGAGAAGATCACCAAATCAAACTTGAGACTGGTGAAGTTCATGAATCAAGAGATATACAAACTATGATGGAGAAGTAGGTCAACTCACATATGCAGAAGCATGCATGAAGAGGAATTGTAGAAACTATAAGAGCCGTGAGCATGTAAAGGATGCTACGAGTGCAAAGAGAACACATGGGATGAATATAATTGCTGTGATCACACATGGGATGAATATAATTTTTGTGATCACACACAGGATGAATATACAGTAATAACCAGGTGTCTAAGAACAAGAAACATGATATATATATATATATATATATATATATATATATGTCTTTGTTTGTGTGTATTTTCATTACATCAAAAAATGAGGGAATGGAGACCATACACGATCAAGGAAAATGATTGGGAGAAAGATGCCAAGTGTGGTGACACTTCACCTTGCTTGGTGTTATAGCTAGCAAGGTGAAGCATCAATACCATAACCATTACTGATGAAGGAGAGAGCCCAAGCTGATAACATCTACCATGGATGGACTCATCGTAACACACTGTGAGAAAGGAGAAGCTTATAATGGTAATGCTCCAACATGAAGTCATGAGGTAGTTCGATAGGTGGCAAGTAAGTTTCAACTAAAACTAACTGCCAGTGATAGTTGAAGTCTATGTCGATGCTACCAGAATTCAACACTCCCTCTTAGCAAGAGATAGACTTTTGAAGAAGTTCACTTGGACAAATGCACTCAACTACAAAGAAACAACATCAGTAGATAACCTCAATGAACATTGAAAATTAGTTATCATTAATCAAGGATCCTCACCATAGCTCATTCCAGAGGGTGAAGGAAAGATAATGACAAAACATTTATTATAGCATAAAATCACAACTAAATGTTCAACATGATCACTCAAAGATCAAAACAAAATTTAGACCTCACATAGGTGTCTCCCACCATGGCTGCATCTAGAGGGTGGGTCAAGGACTTTCACCTCAAACTTCTCCCTAAGAAGAATGTATTATCACCTTTCCTACATGTAGAGGGTGGTTCCACCATGCGTACTCATAGAGGGTGGATCAAGGGCTTTCACCTTAAACTTCTCCCAAAGAAGAATGCATTAACCACCTTGCCTACACACAGAGGGTGGGTCAAGGGCTTTCACCTCAAACTTCTCCCAAAGAAGAATGCATATAAGAAATGGAGCACTCTGCCTGAGGTACCTTCACAACAAGAGCTTCATTTTCTACTAGACCAAGTTGTTCTCAAAAGTAACAAAACTTCACCCTTGGAAGAGGCTTGGTGAGAATGTCCACAGTTTGATCTTCAGTAGGAATGTATTTTAGATCAACTGCCTTTCTTTGTACCATGTCTCTCAAGTAGTGAAACTTGATCTCTACATGTTTGGACCTGTCATGGAACACTAGATTGACTGAAAGATTTATGCAGCTCTGGTTATCACACATGATAACAAAAGGTTCAAGAGGCTGTCCAAACAATCCTCCAATCAATTTATGAAGCCATATGACTTCTTTGGCAGCCATGCATGCTACCACATATTCTTCCTCAGCTGTGCTTTGAGCTACAGAAGACTATTTCCTGCTGCTCTAGGAAATCATAATAGAACCAAGATTGAAATAACTACATGAAGTGCTCTTCCTATCAGACACAACCTACCCAATCTAAATTAGAGAATCCCTGAGGCTTCAGCTTTGTGCAAGAAGAGTACTTGAGTCCATATCCAGTGGTACCATGAATGTATCTCAATACATGATTGGCTACCATATGATGAATGTGCCTTGGTTCACACATAAATTGACTTAACGTGTTAACAACAAAACATATGTCAGGTCTTGTGTTGACTAAGTACATTAATGAACCAATAAGTTGACTATACATGGAAGGATCAACCAAATCTGAATTAATTGAGTCATCACGCAGCCTTTTCAGATTTACTTCCATAGGAGTAGCCATGGATTTACAATCTAACATCCCAAATCTCTTCAGAATGTCAATAGAATATTTCCCTTGACTTAGTATGATGCCATCTAAATTTTTCCATACTTCAAGGCCAAGGAAGTAGTGTAGCATGCCAAGGTCTTTCATTTCAAATTCTGATGTTAGATCCTTCTTACACATGGTGATAAGATCATCACTGCCTGTGAGAAACAAATCATCTACATATAGTACTAAAATCAGAATTTTATCACCCTGAAGTTTTATGTATAAGTTAGGATTAGCTACATTCTTTTGAAAGCCTAAACCCAAAAGATATGTATCTATTCTCTCATACCAGGCACGTGATGCTTGTTTGAGTCCATACAAGTCTCTTTTCAACTTACACACATGAGATGCTTTGTCATGGATGATAAATCCTTCTGGTTGTTCCAGGTAGACTTCCTCTTCAATGACTCCATTTAGGAATGTTGTTTTCACATCCATCTGATGGAGTTTATAGCCTTTGATTGTAGCTATAGCAATAATTGTTTTGATGGAGGTGTATTGAGCCATTGGTGCAAATGTCTCATCATAATCACTGCCTTCCTTTTGGGAAAAACCTCTAGCTACAAATCATACTTTGTATTTGTCTATGCTCCCATCAGCCGCATGCTTAATCTTGAACAACCACTTAGATGAGACAACTAATTTGTCTTGGGGCCTAGGGACTATGTCCCATACATCATTCTGAATAATGGACTTGTATTCCTCCACCATAGCATCTTTCAACACTTGATGGTTGGAGGCCTCCTCAACATTAGAAGGTTCAAATGAAATAATGTGATTCATTAACTCAACATAACCAACAAACTTGTGAGGTCATTTTCTTTCTCTCAAAGTCCCTCAAGGAGCTGCAAAAGGTGTGGCTTCTTCCACAATATTTTTGGCCCATAGAAGTCTCTTTTTATTCATGGAAGAAGAGTGGGGACCTATGGGATCAATTGGTATAGTAAGAGGAGCACGGTCAACAATATCTTCACACTCCCTCTCAACCTCTGAAGGAGAGTTTGAATCAGCCATGGTGGAATCTTGAGGGAGTTCAAGATCTTCCTCATTAGTTATTGTTGCCCAAATTTCCCTGTCATTCTTTTTTTAGCCACGGTTCCTATTTTCCAAGAAGAAATGCTCAAGTGTCAAAAATCTCTATGTTTCTACCTTTTGTCCAAAAGTCTGGTGTGTTTTCGACCTCTCAGCTCTGAAAAATTGATGTGTTTTTGACCTTTGCTCGAAAACCCTCTATGTTTTGGACACCTTCTGTGATTTTGGCCCTAAGAGCACAACTCCGACATGCAGGTCCCAGTGCCTAAAACCATTCCCCTACAATCAAGATCCGATGGTTGTCGTATCATCGCATGGGATCTCCCGATCCCATGAGATCACGTGACAACCGTTGATGCGGTATCTCCAATCGGCGGTCAACCAGCGGTTATCAGGGTGGCATCACATGGTTTGTCTCATGATCGCATGGGCTCTTCCCAACCCATGCGACCATGTGACAAACCTTCAGCGGTTGCGGTGGGTCCTGTGCCAGTGGTGTTGAGGTGTTTGCTGAGGTAGTGGCCGAGATGAGTAAGGGAGTGACATGTGGTGGTCTATGGACCAGCGGTTGGCAAGCTTTGCACAGTTGCATAGTTAGAGGTAGGCCCAATTCTATGTGCGGTCAGTGGGGGTTCTCGTGGGCTCAGTAACATGGCCCCCTTAGATTCAAAATCTACAGTGATCACATGTTCGCATGGGATCTTCCGATCCCATGTGATCACGCGACCACTGTTAGATTCTCTATAATTTTTTGATGGGGTTTTCGTGGGTCCGGTCGAGGTGTTCGGCTTTGGTTGGGCCACGTGACAAGTTTGTAGTGCATCTTAGGCCCAAAATTTTCAAAGCGGTGGTAGGGTGGACCTGGTTTTGTGGATTTCTCGTAGTCACCAGATAGACCCGGGGTTAAGAAAAAGATTGAGCGACTTTGAGACTGCAGAGAGGATGAACCCAAGGTGGGCCCAGGGTTAGGATATATCTAGCGACTCAGCGACTGAAGGGTATCTCACATTCGCCAGACTTAACTGGGGTTAGCTAAAGTATTAAATTATTCCATGATAAGAGGAAATTTGAACCCGAGGTGAGTCAGGGTTAGTTTTGCAGTGCGGTCTTGCGAATTTTCTAAGGGTTGTCATATGATCACATAAAAGCTTTTCGGTGCATGCGATCATGTGACCGCTGGCTTTTCAAGGTAGTATGGTCCTAGGTCTAGCCCTATGGTCAGCTCCTATTGGGCCATGTGGTGAGTTTGGAAAGTATGATGGCTGGCGGTCGATGAAGCTTGGCAGGTGGCAGATTTAGTGAGCCCGAGGTGTCATTTTATGCGAAGAGCAACAATTTTTCAAAATTGTCGCATGATCGCATAAAGGCCTTTCGGCTCATGTGATCATGTGACCGTTAACATTTTCGAAGGGCAAGGAAAATTTTTAAAGCTTTTTGCATGATCACATAAAGGCCTTTCGGCTCATGCGATCGTGTGACCAAGTTCATTTCAAAGGCATTGTGGCCCTTTTTTAGCTTTCTTCTGAGGGAGTTTTGTGTAGGTAGCTGAAATTAATGTTTCCAAAGGCTTATAGTTGGGAATGTTTGCAGAGATCTTTTGGGCACCGTTTGGAGTCCTTTCCAGTATGGGATCAGATTTGGACATTCATCACAGAGTCTAGCTTGCAAAGAGGTAGGTAGATGAAGTTTTTGTCGACAGGTTGATCAATTTAGGGATGGACACGCAGGAAAGATATCTGATCTGTTGAGATATTTTGAAGAGCACATTTTTTATCAGAAGTAACCGATTTTAGGGATGATTATTATAATGCAGATCTATGTAGCCCTAATTTAGAGATATTTTGATTCCTGCCTGCGTGTACAAATGTATATAATTTTTTTTTTGGAGCTTCTGTAGTTCAGATTTTACATTTTGTAAAAAGGGAAAGTCTTTCCTTGGAGAACTATCTGTAGCATTTTTGCTCTTTGGTTTACCACATCTTGTAAGTTTTCATTGATGAATTCAAATATTACAAATCATTCTGTGGCATTCTTGTTGTCCTCATGCCCTCTTGTTTGAGTTTGTCTCTTATTGGATCAAAGTGTATGCGTGATTTCAATGATATCTTAGTTTCCCCTGATTTCTCTTACTTTCTGTAGCTGTGTGTGTTATTATGTTTGATCTGATTTAGATGTTTTTTGGGTATATTTTAGCCCCTAACAATCTTGTCTCAATCTTGCACCGAGCTATAGGAGTGAATGTTTGTTTGCAGGTCATAGGTTGAGTCCCCTGTTCAGACCCTCCTATGAAATACTTATGCAAGCCTATTCAGTAAGTTGTAATCTCTTAGACCTGATTCCTCCATTGATTTCATCCCTCTATACTGAGATCCAAACCCAAATTCGGTGCATCACCTAGTAAGTAGATTTGCTTTCAGTCATTTCCCTTTCATGCACTCCTTCTAACCCTTTTCCCTCAAGAGTTTACTTTCCTGTTAAGAGAAAATCTGGGTGACTATTCAAGAGGAACCAGCCTAGAACCTGGAGGTCTCATCTTAGTTAGCAAAAGGTCCCACAACCTTGAGATGATTCCCTTGTTATACTAAGTTATCAAGACTATGAGAGCTTGAACTAAGGAAGCAAATTCAGTGTATAACATTTTTGGCACGCTCGGTGGGACTGAAGTTTAGATTCATGTTCAAGGTATGCTATCTCTGATATGCTGGTAGCATGCTACAGGTCTAGAAGAGGTCATTTTGTTTCATATCTGGCGACTGTAGAAGGTCTACTGGCTTCAAAGATCAGATGCTGGTATGTTTTCAAGCTTTCATTTTCAAATCCCAGCCAATTGCATGAGTAGACATGTCAAGTTTCTATGGATAGTCAGGTTACTCACCACCCTATTGTGAGAATAATGCTCAACCAGCTAGTTTTCAGCCTTACCAAAGCCACCCAAAGCTTCCTTTTACCCCAAGCTATTATACTTCTCAAGGGTATCAGTATATCCAGTATGCCCCAAATGAATTTGCCCTTGTACAAAGTTATGAGTAGACTCTCAAGCAGGGTGGATCATGGGCACAAGAGGTACAATAGAAAATGTAAGGCCAACTTCCCCATGATGCTTACCACCCACCCTCCCCCTCTCAGCCTATTCAGCAATAGATGCAGACTCTGAGCTCAAACTTCAAGGAGATGCAAGAGGCAAAGAGTCTGTTGCTTGATTTAGTTAAGCAAGTATCTGAGCTCAAGGAGCAGAGAGAGTAGGAGGCTCAAAGTTATTATGAAGAGGAGTCAGCTCCCTACCAGGAGATGGAAGCCTAAAGCTATGAGCAGGGGTTCATTCCTTACCAAGCGGTAGAGGCTCTTATTGATGAGCAGCAAGGAAGAGAGTTTCAAGAAGAGATCAAACATCGAGCTAAAATTGAGACAGCAAGGTTGAGATCACTGATTGCTCAACAAGAGGCTCCTAGGCCCAAGATTCCAAGTTGGAGGGCCCATTTGCCTCAAGAGCCTACACATGTGAAGCTTGCTAAGCATTAATTTCCAAGCTTTAAAGTAGCTGTGCCTTCTTTGTCTCCCCCCTCTCCCCCTCTGTTTCACATCCCAAACTTCAAGGCAAAAAATTCTTTACAAGAGCCTGTGCTTGAGGTTCAGTCCACCTTGCAGGAGCATCCCATTCAAGAAGAAGTTTCATCCCAAGAGGCCCCTATGGTCTCTCAGAATGATGAAGTAATATGGATACCCCAATGGACTCTGCCTCTTGGCTGTCAGATGCCAAGTCTTTTCAAGGACACTATTCTAGTGTTTGAGCAAGGACCTGTGGTGAATGAGCTTTCATGTGATGAGGAGGAGAGGGCATCTGAGGTATCAGTGTAGAGTGGTGACTATGGTGAAATTGAGCAATAGGGTGTGGAGGTGGACATTGATGCTTAGCATGAGCTCTTGGGTGATTTGTATGATGAGCTCCCTCTTTTTGTTGATGATAAGGAAGAGACCATGCCATTACCTATGGCTAAAGGTCAATCAGAACAATAGGTCCACCATCAACAAGAGGTTGATTCTACGATGGATGCCATGCCCTTGTTGGGTGAGTTGCCTTGTTTTATGGAGCAGAATGATGAAGCCATGGGAGAGGCTTTCCAAGAAAAGGACACAGACAAAAGCCTTGAAGAAGAGTATGATTTTTCCAATAGCATAGAGGTTTTTTGTGACAAATTGGATGTTGAACCCCTATTCTTTGGAGTGGAGGTTCAAGGTCATATGCCTATTGAAGAGGGCTTGGTCTTGGATTGCCCTTTTCACAAGGAGCTACTACATGAGCAAGATTTGGAATTAGTTCCAAATCTTCAAGACATTGATAGCTTTGATGAGCTCTTCACTGGTTTAAAAGAAGAAGATGACAGTCCCCTGGCTGTGGATGAGGAGTTGACCTGGATGTCCATGATGGAAGGCAACCACAAAGATAAATAAGAAACTAGCAATGAAAGTCCTACCTTTAGACTTTCAAGAGGCTGCCCCATCAAATACTTGGCCCAGAAGGAGTTCACTGAGACACCTCCATTTGATCCATTTGAGGTGAGTGAACTTGATCTTATTGTTGCAGAGGAAACATATCCTCATTTGCAAAATTTTCATATGTCTCATATCCTTGTAGCTATCTTCTTGTGTTCAGTGCAAAATATCTTGATGAGGAAGGGCAGCTACTTCAACATGCCAGTGAATGGCTTTATTTAACTAGGTCTCTGCACTGGTTAGTTTAGGCTAGGATAGGTTTCCCTATTTTTCTTTCCCTTATTTTCTAGAGTAGTTTCCTATTTTCCAAGAAGTTCTTGTGCACAGGTTTGTCTTCCCAGTTCAATTTTTGTCTCTGAAAGTTTTTGTGCTCAAAAGAAATGACTCCTATGCCCAATGGATATGTCAAGGCAACTAGTCTATGTCTAGCAGGCTGACATCCCACAGAGGTCACCAAAATGTTGTCCAAATTTCCCTATCATTCTTTTTTTAGCCACAGTTCCTATTTTCCAAGAAGAAATGCTCAAGTGTTGAAAATCTATGTGTTTATTCCTTTTTTCTGAAAGTTCGGTGTGTTTTCGACCTCTCAGCTCTGAAAATTTGGTGTGTTTTTGACCTTTTCTCAAAAACCCTCTGTGTTTTTGACACCTTCTGTGATTTCGGCCCTAAGCGCGTAACTCTGACAGGCGGGTCCCAATGCCTAAAACCATTCCACTGCAGCCAAGATCCTACAGTTGTCGCATGATCGCATGGGATCTCCCAATCCCATGAGATCACGTGACAACCGTTGATGTAGTATCTCCAATCGGTGGTCAACTAGTGGTTATCAGGGTGGCATCATGTAGTTTGTCGCATGATCGCATGGGCTCTTCCAAGCCCATCCAACCATGTGACAAACCATCAGTGGTTGTGGTGGGTCCTGTGCCAGTGGTGCTGAGGTGTTTGCTGAGGTAGTGGTCAAGATGAGTAAGGGAGTGACATGTGGCTGTCTGTGGACCTAGGGTTGGCAAGCTTTGCATGGTTGCATAGTTGGAGGTAGGCCCAGTTCTATGTGTGGTCGGCGGGGGTTCTTGCGGGCCTAGTAACATGGGCCCTGTAGATTTGAAATCTACGGTGATCGCATGTTTGCATGGGATCTTCCGATCCCATGCGATCACGTGACCATCGTCAAATTCTTTATAGTTTTTTGATGGGGTTTTCCTGGGTCTGGTCGAGGTGTTCAGCTTCAGTTGGGCCACGTGGAAAGTTTGCAGTGCATCTTGGGCCCAAACTTTTCAAAGCGGTGGCAGGGTGGACCCAGTTTTATGGATTTTTCATAGTCGCCAGATAGACCTGAGGTTAAGAAAAAGATTGTGTGACTTTGCGATTACAAAGAGGATGAACCCAAGGTGGGCCTAGGGTTGGGATATATCTAGCGACTCAGCAACTGAAGGGTATCTCACAATCGTAAGACTTAACCAGGGTTAGCTAAAGTATTAAATGATTCGATGATAAGAGGAAATTTGAACTTGAGGTGAGTCAGGGTTAGTTTTGTAGTGCGGTCTTGTGGATTTTCTAAGGGTTGTCGCATGATCGCATAAAGGCCTTTCGGCGCATGCGATCATACGACCGCTGGCTTTTCAAGGTAGTATGGTCATGGCTCTAGCTATGTGGTTGGCTCCTGTTGGGCCACATGGTGATTTTGGCAAGTATGATGGCTGGCGGTCGACGAAGCTTGGTAGGTGGCAGATTTAGTGAGACCGAGGTGTCATTTTATGCGAAGAGCAATAGTTTTTCAAAATTGTCGCATGATCGCATAAAGGCCTTTCAGCTCATGCGATCATGCGACTGTTAACATTTTCAAAGGGCAAGGAAAATTTTTAAAGCTTTTCGCATGATCATATAAAGGCCTTTCGGCTCATGTGATCATGCAACCAGGTTCATTTCAAAGGCAGTGCGGCCCTTTTTTAGCTTTATTCTGAGGGAGTTTTGTGCAGGTAGTTGGAATTAATGTTTCTAAAGGCTTATAGCTGGGAATGTTTGTAGAGATCTTTTGGGTGCCATTTGGAGTCCTTTCTAGTATGGGATCATATTTGAACATTCATGACAGAGTCTAGCTTGCAAAGAGGTAGATAGATGAAGTTTTTGTCGACAGGTTGATCAATTCAGGGATGGACACGCAGGAAAGATATCTGATCTGTTGAGATATTTTGAAGAGCACATTTTTTATCAGAAGTAACCAATTTTAGGGATGATTATTATAATGCAGATCTATGTAGCCCTAATTTGGAGATATTTTGATTCCTGCCTACGTGCAGAGATGTATATAATTTGTTTTTGGAGCTTCTGTAGTTTAGATTTTACATTTTGTAGAAAGGGAAAGTCTTTCCTTGGAGAACTATTTGTAGCATTTTTGCTCTCTAGTTTCCCACATCTTGTAAGTTTTCATTGATGAATTCAAATATTGCAAAGCATTTTGTGGCATTCTTGTTGTCCTCATGCCTTCTTGTCTAAGTTTGTCTCTTATTGGATCAAAGTGTATGCACGATTTCAATGATATCTTAGTTTCCCCTGATTCCTCTTACTTTATGTAGCTATGTGTGTTATTGTGTTTGATTTGATTTAGATGTTTTGTGGGTATATTTCAGTTCCTAACAGTCTTGTCTCAATCCTACACCGAGCTATAGGAGTGAATGTTTGTTTGCAGGTCATAGGTTGAGTCCCCTGTTTAGACCCTCCTATGAAATACTTATGCAAGCCTATTCAGTAAGTTGTAATCTCTTGGACCTGATTCCTCCATTGATTTCATCCCTCTATACTGAGATCCAAACCCAAGTTCAGTGCATCACCTAGTAAGTAGATTTTTTTTTAGTCATTTCCCTTTCATGCACTCCTTCTAACCCTTTTCCCTCAAGAGTTTACTTTTCTATTAAGAGAAAATCTAGGTGACTATCCAAGAGGAACTAGCCTAGAACCTGGAGGTCTCATCTCAGTTAGCAAAAGGTCCCACAACCTTGAGATGATTCCGTTGTTATACTGAGTTATCAAGATTACAAGAGCTTGAACTAAGGGTGAAAATTTAGTGTATAATAGTTACAACTTCAGATTCCTTGGGAGGATCACAAGTTATGACTTCATCAAAGATGACATCTCTGCTGATCTCAATCTACCTTTGACTAGGTAAATAAATTTTGAAATCTTTAGAAGAATCACTGTAGCCAATGAAGAATCCTTTCTTACCTAAAGGTTCCAATTTTGACCTTTTCTCTTTAGGAATGTGAGTCACTACTGGGCAGCCAAAGATTCTAAAGAAACTAACATCTGGTTTTGATCCTAAGAAGGCCTATTTTGGAGACATGTTACCAAGAATCTGATGGGGGCTACAATTCATAATAAAGACAACCATGCTGCAAGCTTCAACCCATAAAAACATAGGAATATTTTGATCATGAATCATTGCTTTCACTACTTCAACAATGGTCCTATTCTTTCTTTCAGCCACACCATTTTGTTGAGGATTATAGGGAATGCAAAGCTCCCTCTTAATCCCAACATGAGTACAAAAACTATGAAAGAATCTAGATACAAATTCCCCACCATTATTAGATCTCAAGGTCTTGATCCTCTTCTCAGTAGAATTTTCAACCAAAGCTTTGAATGTTTAAAATGAGACAACACTTCATCTGATTCTTTTGATTTAAGAAAGTATATCCAACACTTCCAAGAAAAATCATCAATGAAAGTAATGTAATACCAAAAACCTCTAAGGGAAGCAACAGACATAGGGCCACATAAATCTGAATGAATTAAATATAAAATACCTTCAGCTCTGGATTCACTGCTATGAAATGTACTCTTAGTATTCTTACCTAGAGTGCATCCTTTGCAAATACCTTCATGATCCTTTTTGAGCTTGGGAAGACCAATGATAGCCTTGTCCATGGATGCCAAGGTTCTAAAATTTAAGTGACCAAACCTCTTGTGTCAAAGAATGTCTGGATTTGAGGAACAAAGAGAGAGAGCTTGAATAGGCTGAGCTGAAAGTCTATAGAGGCTACCATGATGAACTCCTATCTCACAAGTTGAAGATAAGTTAGAGTTCTTCTTTGAATCCATGACCTTACCATCAATGAAGGATAAATGATATCCTTTGTCTTCAAGAGTTGAAATAGAAATTAGGTTCCTCTTGATACCAGGGACAAATAGAATGTCACTGAGGTGCAATGGAATGCCTGAATCAAGTTGGAAAGAAGTGGAGCCAGCTCCTTTCACTAAATAAATAGCATCATCCCCAATGATCACTTGTAGATGAGAATCCTTTTCACTAAGGTTGAAAAGATGATCATTGTAACCCATGATGTGACGTGAAGCTCCGCTATCAATTAGCCAGGTGTCACAGTATGTAGGAATGTTGCTGGATAAGGTAGAGATGAAACTAAAACCCTCAAGTTCATCACATGATTCTCTCTTGGGAGAAGAGTCTTCAATATGTGTAGTAGAGACTTGAGGCTTCAGCCTTGAGGTGTAATGCCTTGCATAATGGCCAAATTTGTCACATCTGTAGCATTGAATTTTGGAGACATCAACCTTCTTTCTTTTGTGGGAAGAATCTGGATGAGAGTCATAATTCCTAGATCATTTCATGTATGGTTTCTTTCCTTTTCCTTTGGAGGTGTGGGTTGCCAACACTTGATCATCTTCATCATGACTTTTGTGACCATTACCTCTAGCCTCAAGTCTGCATTCCTCTTGAATGCAATCAACCCCTAGTCTGTCAAATTTAGGGAGATCATCATGCCCACTGATGCCTTGAATGAATGATTCCCAAGAGTGAGGGAGACAAATTCATAGAAAGCATAACCAAGTCTTTGTTAGGAATGGATTTACCAATAGTACTAAGCTGGTCCTTGAGTTCTGATATTTTCATGAAGTAGGATATAGTTAATTCTCCTCGAGCCATCTTGATGTGAAGGATCTAATGCCTCAAGGCGAAGGCTCTGCTGGTATTATTAATCTCATAAAGATCTTTTAAGGTATGAAACATCACATTTGCTAAAGATAGGTTGGAGATAATGGGGACAAGATGATCCTTCGCAGAATCAATAATAATTTTCTATTCCATAATTCTATTCTTTTTCCAAAGTGCTTTCTTAGCATCATCAACAGGTTCTTGCGGATCAGAATTTATGTAGGCAAGAAGATCATTTTCTTCTAGGGTGGTCAGGATTCTAAACTTCCAGGAAGAGAAGTTGGAGGAATCGTCAAGCCTATCCTCAACCTTTAAACCATTGACCATGATGGCAAAGCAAGAAGAATGTGGAGGAAGCAATCTGGTCTTTCTGATTCTAGGTCAAAAACTTAAACCCACTCTGATACCATGTTAAAATCTGAACCAGAAAGATACATATAAATAGAATCCAAATAACACAGATGATTATCCTGGGAAAAACCCCCTTGGCAGAGGGAAACAACCCAACCCATGAAAATGGTACTCCTTTATAAATATGTAAAACATAAAATGCAGTACATGATGAATCCCATGAGGATTAAAATCAACACAAAGAAATACACAGTGACAATCTATGCAAGCAGACACAACTCACAAATTAAGCATCCATGAAAGAGGCTAGCTCATTGATTAAGCACATGCATAGATGAGAAGATCACCAAATCAAACTTGAGACTAGTGAAGTTCATGAATCAAGAGACATACAAACTGTGATGGAGAAGTAGGTCAACTCACATATGTAGAAGCATGCATGAAGAAGAATTGTAGAAACTATAAGAGCTGTGAGCATTTACAGGATGCTACGAGTGTAGAGAGCACACATGGGATGAATACAATTTTCTTGATCATACATGGGATGAATACAATTATCATGATCACACATGGGATGAATATATAGTAATAACCAGGTGTCTAAGAACAAGAAACATGATATATATAGATGCCTCTGTTCATGTGTATTTTCATTATATCAAAAAATGAGGGAATGGATACCATACATGATCAAGGAAAATGATTGGGAGAAAGATGCCAAGTGCGGTGACACTTCACCTTTCTTGGCGTTACAGCTAGCAAGGTGAAGCATCAATACTATAACCATTACTGATGAAGGAGAGAGCCTGAGTGTGTAACGTTTGCCAGGGTGGACTCATCATAACACATTGTGAGAAAGGAGAAGCTCATAACGGTAATGCTCCAATGTGAATTCATGAGGTAGTTCAATAGGTGGCAAGTAAGTTTCAACTAAAACTAACTGCCAGTGATAGTCGAAGTCTCTATCGCCGCTACCGAAATTCAACAAGTCGTTGGATTGCCAAACAAGATATGGTTAAGTTCACTGGGACATAAAGAAAAAAGGTAAATCTAATGTGGAAAAGACATTATGATAGGTTGGAAAAGGTATTAAACTAGCCAATCATAGTTCCAATAATTGATAAGTATGTAGCCCCTCTCCTTAGTCATATGAAAGCCCCGTATGAATTTAAGGCCCTGGACTTCTAAATGAAATACCTTGGCTATGGGCTATGCCGAGTCCTAGGGGTAGATGGAGATGAATAAAGGCTTCTGGTAGAATTTTTTATGATCATCTTGGACATGCAAAATCATCATGCCAACACTGATTATGACTACATCTAGTATGTGATTGACAGGATGCATGAGGGCCTGATTTCAATCAATGACAATACTAAGCCATCCAAGTTCATGCTATTCTTTGTTGATGCATTTAATTATGTTCTTTAACATTGATCATATGGATGTAAGCATGCTGAGGCCGAGGAAGGTTAATCAAGGAGAAAGAAACCCAGTAAAGTTTTGGTTAAGGGTTTGGAATTTTACATCAAATGAGAGTGATTTCAATGCTTTTTAGAATTGGATGGTGTGTCCACTTCTGATTATGATGGGCACAAATTTCACAAGGCTCCCAGTAAGGATGCTTAGGCTTTTGAGGCTTAGAAATTATATAGAAAAATGACCAATTTATCACAATTGGGGAGATTTATACTTGGGATGAAAATTTCACCATAATCAGAGTCTATGGGTGTCCTCAGCCTCCTCATGATCTTCCCAAATATGTGTCACAAAGGATTTCTATTTTGGAGTTTATCTAGCAATTGATTTGGGTAGACAAAGACATTTTCACCCCACATAGGAAGTGGACCTTTACTCCCAGTGTGTTTAAAGTAGCACATTTTGAAATTGGAAAGAGAGCTCTGCCTAAGTTTTCCCTATGGTTAAATTAATTCACAATGGATGATGTAGCATATAGATACATAGACCCTGAGGACTTCATAAAAAATGAAAGGAGAATTCTCATCCCTAGAATTGGAGTCATTAAGAACATGAAGGTTTTGACTTGGAGGATATCATTAGAAATATCCTACATGAAGAAGAGATTGAGAGGAGATTGGGCAAAGTATGATACTTGATGGACTTAGAGGCACAATTGAGAAGAGCTAAGATTCCCTTTAGTGGTTTTTCCCCTGATCTTCCATACATTACAAGGATTGACAAGATGATCCAGAACTATGACATCTTGTACAATAAATTAGACTCTCAATTGGATGCCAAGGTGCAAGCTAAAAAGGGATACTTATCTTCTGAGTACGAGACTAGTAGTGTGAGTTCATATCAATAGGATAGCCCACCTCAGAATGTGGGGGAGACAATTCAAGAGCAAGGAACTGATGCACCTAAGGTAGGGGATACACATGACCCTCCCCAAAAGAAGCAAAGAATTGAGGAGGGAGAATCTTCAAGAGAAAAAGGTGGAGGGAGAAAAGTGGACATGACCTCTTCCTTAATACCAGGTGATAGATCCTATCATTACTACTTGAGAAAAAGCATAAGAGAAGGGAATAAAATATGCACACAAGAGGAGGTTGATCTGCCCCTAGTTTTGTGCCAAGATGAAAGGGAACTACTTCAAGAAGAGCTCATGAAAGATGATGAATTCATCAAAAGTGATGAATTTAAAAATGTCTTGATTTGGAGAAAGCAACAAGAGATTGCTAACTAGGGAACTAAGGGGTGTAGAACAAAGCAATGATGCCCTGCAGGCCTTAGCCTTATATGATCTAGCATTAGAAACAATAATAGTTAATGAGGCTAGGTAATTGGTTAGATCAAGTGGGATGCTTCTAGTTCCAGGATGGGACTTAACCTCAACCATTATCATTGATCAAATAAGGAGACAACCAGAGGGTGGTTTGTCATATGAAGCCAAGATTGGGGGTATGATCAAGGGATGTGGTTATGACCCTAGGTCTCAAAGATTGGAAATGTGGTCTCTTGCCCCAAGGATAGAAAATAGATCTCTTGTCACTATTGAGGATAAAATGGAGGTAGATAAGATCATTTAGATTATCTAGAACACCAGTGATCTTGAAGTTTCAAAGGCAGTGAATCATTTTTCCCATTTAAATGAGGCCAAGACTACACAAATTTTTGACATGTATGGAAGGTTGTTTGAAGACTCCATCAAATTGGACAAGGACAGAGATGAAAAACTTGTGAAGATAAAGGTGTTAGAGGATGAGTTGGATTTGATGAGGAACAAACTTGAGGAAGCATCTAAGGCTATCCCTCCTCCTGTTGTAGAAGTTAAAGTTATGGAGATTCTAGTGGCAGAAGTACCTAAGGTGGCAACTGGTGAGTCAAAAAGGGACAAGATAAAAGTATCCCTCAAAGCACTGAAAGAAATTTTGCAACATAGACTTGAAGTGATAAAGGGAAAGATGGACATGGTCCATAATTCATTTATCATGTTGCAAAAGATAAATGGGAATGTGAACAATGGTATGGCTACTTTGGAGCCATTATTTAGCATGTGGTCTCATAGGAGTGCACTTTTTGAAAAGCTTGAAATATTATAGCCACATAGGACTGATATCCCAGAGTCTATCGTAGAAGTGGGAGGAAAGATTGAACTCGTCAGTGGTACTATGACATTGTTCAAAGGAAAATCCATCCAGGTCAGGGCTAAGATAGAGATGCTTGGACCTAATTTTAGTATGTGCCTCCTATTCATAAGGGTTATGTTGACATCATAGGGGTGGAGGAATGGAAATCAGGAATGGACCAATTACTGACAAGCCAAGAGGCTTTCCTGAATAATGATGGAAGTTTGGATATTAATAGGCTCAATAACAACCTAGATGATCTTTTTGAGGTGGAGAGTAATTTCTCCAAGTTTTTTGCAGATGCCAAAGCTATCAGTGACTCTAGATGGGATAGGCAGACAAAGATACTATAAGATTTGAAGGTTTACACTTGGCCCACTGAAGAAGAGGTTGTTGCATGGGATAGAAGCATAAAGCCCAAGAAGAAAAATCATGTAGCTATTGATTTGGAAGCAATGGATGAGGATTAAGAAATATCTAGCACCTGATCATTGAGCACAGGGAGAGTAATCATCATGAAGAGGAAAGTATAAGTTAGCTGGTTGAGGCGGTCACTTTCCATGTAACAACCTATGGGACTACTTTGAACATATGTAGACAAAGGTGCCACCTATTGAGGATATGGAATGATTTGGAAAATATTCCCCCAGTCTCCATCCAGGTTTATGTAATAATTTGTAATGGTTTTTGTCTTCTAGTGATTTTCCATTCCTAGCCATCTGAAGCTTGTTGCATCCTGATTCTTCCAGGATTCCAAGATAGCTAGTGAATGCTATAAGTAGTGAAATGTAAATGTTTTTTAAGGATGTTGAAATTTGTAATTGAATAGAATAAAAATTTTGTTCTTCAGTTTTTGTTTAGGAATTTTCTTCCATTGTCAATGTATTGATACTGAAAATATTAATGAAAATACTCTAAGATTTCATCTCAAATTTGTGTATGTCTTCTTTTTTTAAGGCTTATATTCTTATATGTTGATGTTGCAAAGAAGAATTAATGTATGGTTTACAATGTAGATTTTGCAGTTGTCTTTGAGTTCTTTCCAAGGGTGGAATTAAATCCTTAAGGATAGTTTCATAGAATTTATAGTCTTTATGAGAATTTCATGTTTGAATGTGGGAATGAGAGGAATAATTTGTAAGGAAGTTGTTCTAGATCTTAGGATTGTTGGATTTGGTTTTTCTATTGATGTATATTGTTGATGACTTTATGCCCTAGAAAAAGGCACTAGTATGTTCTCTAGAAGCATTTCTTCAACATCAAATAATCTATAAATGATAAAATATTTGAATCAAGTAAGTAATATTCATAATAAGTGATATAATCAATTTTTATGATTCTTTTCAAGAAGTGAATCCATAGGTATACCTGCCTGATCATTCAAGGCTCAAAGTGTAGGAGGATCATTCTTTTGATCCTTGTTAATTGGTCCTTTTCCTTGACAGATCTGGAGTGGGTTGTAAGAGTCAGTGACATTAGTTTGTTAGTTATATATAAATTTGCAAGTGGAAAGAAAAAGAGCCAACATACGTAACCCAAAGCAACACTCCAGGATCAAGAGCCATGCCTCATCCTTAATCCCATCTATAGATCCTATAAATGGTGGTGGATGTAGGTGAAGAAGATCCCTAATCTAATCCCCTATATTATACGGTTCTCTCTGAACTACCTCTAGTGGTGGATCTAGCATATGAATTGACTCACCCTCATAATCTTTCTGACCCTCAACATGTCTAGGATGAAGGCTCCTACTCCACTCTCAGGTCACTACTTGCTGGCCCCCTTGAGGTAATATATCCATAATAATATAGCAAGGTTTTGTAGTGCATTCAAAATATCCTGATTGGGGTTTGATGGTTACTTTGGAGGAGGTCTCTACTCCCCACCTACACCCACTTCTATTTGTGCAACATTCTCTACTACAATGCAAGTACCCTATCACCTCGCCCACATCAGTGAGCATTACACATGACTGGCAGCATCCTACACAAAATTTTAAACAGGTAATGAGTTTAAACACAATGGGTTTAGGCTCCTAGAGTTGAAACTGTGCTCTAATACCAAAATGTCATGCCCAAAAATTAGGGCAAAAACACACCAACATATTTTTTTAAAAGCACCAAATTCAACTAAGGATTGTGAACTAAGAAGAGCTAACAAGAATGACTCAAAAGATGACAAAAGTTTACTCTCAAGAGGTATCATGACAAGCATTGGCTTGTCAACGTCCCTTGATTTGAAAACTGCATTAGATAGCTAAAATACCTAACTAGGCCTCTAAAGTAACCTAACGAGGTTTAGTTTTAAATTCATTAAATAAAATAAGGGATAAGAGAATAAATTTAATTAGCTCATTTAACATAAAGTTTTAAACATCATGATGACTTACCCAAAAATATTTAAACATAAAAATAAAAATAATTAATCTAGATGATTACAACCATGTTTATTCCTAAACAAGTACTAGGTTGCAAGATTAAGGTAAGAACGCAAGGGTACAATTAAAAATATTAAATAAGCCCAAAATTATCACTACTGTAACCTAGGTTAACAAATTTAATCCCCTTAATACTAAGGTTCTAATAATTTTAATTAAATTAATACACCTCATTAAAACATAATTTCCCTTAGTTAATTAAACTAATTAAAAGATTAATATTATCACTATAAAGAATTAAATATAAAATATTAATTTTGGCTAAGGGAAAAGGGAACATAAGTCCCAATTTAAGGAAACTAAATAATGTCACTAGAACATGCCAACTTTAAAAAAAACATTAAATAATACTCAAATTTTTTATTTAATAAATCATTAAACATTATTCATTATTAAAATTCCTCACTAAGGCTAGTCATTTAATTTTTATTACATAAATATCCAAATTTCTAGATTTACCTTTTAAGGTTTAAAATTTCAAATTTAATATTTTCATTTACTTTTAAAAAAATCAAATTTAGACTAACAAATAATATTAAATTCCTCACAATTAAAATAAATAACAATTT